>CM076571.1:97008936-97448168 GCA_034641835.2 Pinus albicaulis | reverse complement strand
AAAGCATATCAAATCACCAAGTAATACTGATAAACAAACCACACAGAAGTAAAGTCGTAATGGTACAGAAGCAAGTGTCCTTCGGGGCCGGGCCCTTAGCCTCCAAGGATACACCGCTTGAAGTTAATCCAGTAGCAGGGACGAAATAATCACCAAACTTTCATTAATGCATCGGTCAAAAATACATTGAACCAGTTCTCAACGAAACTTAATAATCAAAGCTGATGTTTTACAGAAATTACATAAAAGCGTATTCTTCATCTCTACATCTCCCTATCTCTATTAAACTAATAGTGTTGTCTCTTTATATAAAGACGACGGCGGAGATGTCCAAGTGACAAGGTAAATAAAGCAGCGATCCCTCGGGATCGAAGATCCTGAGGGATTCGCCAAACTGTTAACTCTTCATCCTGTCTTTTCTTTTGCGCTGAGCTGGTGTCTTCTCCTTCTTTTCCGAGCCGATTTGCTTTGATCTGTTTATCTTTGTTTGCGTTCGGTTCTCGTCCAGAGGGACAGCAGTTATCTCAACTTTGTCCTTCCCTTTGGAACGGCAATTCCTCGTTCTCTCCTTTTCCTATATAGAAAATAACCATTATCAGTGGCTAAGTCTTGTATATCAATTCTCACATGTTTTTTTATAGTTCCTTATTACTTTCCAAATTCATGACACAAAAAGGTTCACAAATTCTATTAAAAAGCCACTGAAATAATCATCAAAAGCATACCTTTTTAGTACTCCACACACCCCCCTGCTTACCTTGTTTCATGTCATGAAAACATTGTAGTTGACATGCAATGCAGTGAGAGAATATGCTGGAGAAGGAGTCTCATGCGGAGGCCTACAGCCATGTTGAGTGATTAGATAGTCAAAGAACTGACCTGTTTGCCCCTCAGGCATATCATACAGGGCCTGGTATCCGGGTGCAGGGTGCCAAATAATTGGAGTGCGAAATCTATATCCTAACCAGGATGACCCTGCTTTCAGAATGCTCTCACCATAGAGGTTCAAATGGTCGGCAGCTAACTCAAAGTTCTCATACTTAAATGGTTCCCTGAGCTGGATGTTTGGATCAGAGATTCGGTATCGAAATTTGGCTGCATTAATGGCCAAGTCTTTGATGGAAAGAAAATACTCTAACCCTTCCCGAATAAGTGCCTCATGCGTGGGTCCTAAAGTTTCAATGGCACCAGGAGCCTTTATAATATTTCTATGAGCTTTCCACAACTGTACTGGGTTCCTAGGCTCAGCCCTAACCCGTAAATCTAGACCATTTTCCTGACTCTGGAAAGTATCATAGGCTTTGAGCCACTTAATCTGATTAACCCCGAATGAAATGAATGCTTGGAATTGGATGTCTCCAATGAAAGGGCCAGGGTTTAATTCAGTCTCCTAACTTAACACAAGGTCTTGCAAATAAAGTTCACACAACAACCTCTGGACTTTCATTCCATAATGCTTGCAGCAGTCTATAAAGTCATTGACAGTGTTAATTTGTATAGGGGTGCCTGCTTTAACAGCTTTTATTTTTAATTGTAAATACCGTTCTAATAAAAACAGAGCATAGTTTTTAGCAGGGGCCCTACATGCTAAAACATCATTGTATAAAGAACACAAGTCATTCATCTGTTTGATAACAGTATTTAGTCTACGGGTTACCTGTGCAACTTCCTCTTGTTCCTTTTTCCACCCTTCAAAGGCCTGGCTTCTGGATTGACTGACGTCCCTTAGTTGCTGCTGTAACTCTTCATATTTTTCTCAGGGAACCGTTTGCTCTCTAAGCTGTTCGACTTCTTGCTGGGCTTGCTTCACCATCTTATGCAAGGTTTTCGTTTTCGGATCTTTTTTCCATAGGTCAGTGGAGGCCGGGAGTTTTACCTGAACTTTCTTATTATGATGTTTGGAGTTCAGAACCCTTATTACCCCTGAGGGTGGTGCCTCTGTCTGAATTTGCTTGTCACTGATCCTTATATCATCCTTTTCTGTTTTAACGCGAACATCCGTCTGTTCCCGTTCCTCAGCATCATTTGGAACGACAGCTGGATTCTCAGTAGGGTTTTGAACAGCAGGCCGCTTGTTGGCCTTCTTTTTCCTCCCTCCGGTCTTTCTTACCTTCTGGTTCTTTTTCAGAATCCTAATTTGTTGTCTGAGCTGGGTTATCATATTCAACAATTTATTCCGTTCCCTCCGCAACTTCTTAATTTCCAATGTTTCATTCGAAGGAACATCAGTCTGTCTGCTACGGACTGGATCATGACTAGTTGCTAAATCTTCCTCTTGGGGTTCTTCCTCACTGCTCTGCTCTGGCTGTTCAGGGGTAGGAGCCTCGACTGGTTCTGTCTCTTCCTGAGCGGATGCTGTCTCTGCTCCTACTTCCTCTAGAATTTCCTCTTGTGACCTGGGAACAGATTGTTCCCGTTCAGTATTTTCCTCCTCTTCATCATGAACAGGCATGTTTTCTTCTTGGGGTTTGTCGTGAAGGTCCTCTGAACTAGAAGGTTGACCATACTTACTCATATTGGCTAGGACTGCGGCCAAGTCATCATCTCCCAGTAGGTCTTGTAATGGGCTATCTTCCTGTTGTCCCATTTCTTCCTCCTGTTCAGTTTCTGCTTCTATTTCTGTTCCCGAAGGCTCGGCTGCTTCTTCTTCGGGTTGCTCGTCTTCAATTATCACTGGTTGGTTGGTGCTTCCCTGGAGCTTTTCCAGTCTTCCTCGTATCCGAGCCAACCGGGCTGACTTTCTGGGCTTATCTATGCTTCCTCTCATCTGAGCTAACCGAGCTGATTTTCTGAGTTCCTCTGGTTGCTCGGGTGAGTCAATGGCATGCTTGCGCTTTTCCGATTCTTGATGTATCTCTGGTTGTTCTGATGTACTAGCAACAGGTTCCTGCTGTGCTAATTCTCTGCGTTTTTTCGGACGCTCTGGTGTGCTTATAGAATGTCTGCGTTTTGGGGATGGCTCTGTCAATCCCCCCTCAATCGTTGCAATCAGCTCTTCCCAGCTGCTCTGCTGCTGGGTGAGACCATAACTAACAACTAGTCGTATCAACCCATGGTGACTAACGACTGACTCTACGTGCTGTGCCTTTCTCATACTTTGTGCAGCATCATGCAGTAAGGAGTTCAGGAGTGCAGGTAAATTTACAGAGCATCTCTGCTTTAAAACAGCTAAAAGTTTAAGATGTCGTGGTCTTACCACGTCTTTCCTTCCTTCGCAGGTAATGTAACTCTGCACTGTTCTTGCTAGCTCCGTCCAGGGTTTACCTAGGGTTGCTGGCAGAACTACCTTCCCCTTAATTGTCAAATTCTGACCTTCGTCTTGGAAAATTTCCATGACCTTCTGTAATCGTTCCTTTTTTAATGTCCATACCGGTCCGGTGGCTGGTAGTCCTGAAACTTCTGCAATTATGTCATCAGTGACCGGTATTCGCTTCCCCCTTACTGTGGAGTGATCATCCTGTAGGTTCTGCAAAAATTCCATCGCCACTGTTTCGTTGGACTCCTGTAGGCGATTGAAATAATTCAACCATCCTGCTCTTTCCAGGATTTCCCGGGCAGCAGCGGAGATCGTCAGCTGTTGAGGCTCGCTTCGAATTGCCCTTCCTCCCATAGTTTCACTGTAGATTCTAAATGGAACGGAAACTACGTTTTATGTTTGAAACACAGAGAGGGTGAAAATCGCAAGGTTTCGAAAAAACACAGAGTATGCAACAGTGCAACAGAAAGCAACTTGTGACAAAAATAGAAATGCCATGCCGTTAAACCATGCCAAACCGTCGTATACTAGCTTTCCCGAATGGTGAGTTGACACGTAATACATGGAATGATGAGGTTAACCTCCCCCCCCGCAATGTGATAGGCTGTCCCAGCCGACAAATAAAGGAGCGGCACCCGGTCTGCAATCAAGTCAGAAAGGAACAGCATATGGAATTATGCTATGTTGAAAAGGACAACGAATTACCGAAATCGAGGCGGAGAATTGATCGCGTATTATATAAGAGGCTGCTGTGTTATGATTTGAGGCTAATGGATAGGGCATGTATCGTACTTGCCAATCTCAAGTGGTCATGGTCACTTCCGTTGCCATGATTGGTAATGATAAATGTTCATGCGATATATAAATCGGGAAATGACATATGATTAGTCCCTAGGATATAAAAAACAAAAGAGTATTAGTATCTTACCCATTGGTGTAAGCAAGGTGACTTCAATACCATTAACAGTACTCTGCTGCCAACAGGTGTCCATAACCTTGGCAGAGTTGTTTTTTTACCCTCGGAACCATGATCCTTTGTGTATATTTAGGAATGTTGTTATGTCAAAATGTAGACCATTATGCTGGCTTGGTGACCAGTTAACCATAATGCCATTCACGAGGAAGGAGCGAAACGTGGACAGGCCGGCTCATGATGAGACCTCCTGTTCCAAGGTTCGTTTAGTTGATATACCTTTTGGACCATATCCCTGGTGTGGTGGCCATAATGGGAATGCCACTTCACTTCCATCCTGATGATCATGGTAGGCTGGCTCTCGATGAGACCCCCTATCCTGCATTTGACACTTCACATATCATGTTCACATATTTTTTCTTTTCATAGAATACTTTTCCTTATTTATACACAAAGGGTGGTTCAACACTCCTTAAGAGTAGGAATGGTGGAAGAAGTCTTATTATCTCAATAGGAAGATATAAACTCTTTGCTCTTATTCCCAAGTATTAATAAAAAAAGTTTAAGGGAATCAGCATGATAAAGATAACCAATCAGGCAAAATTAGTAAAACCATGTCAACAAAAGGTAAGAAATAAGTATGTCCTTCCATTTGTCCTCTTACTAATGTAGAGCCTTATAGATATAGCGATTTATGGTTTGCAGATTTCGGTATGTTGCGATTTTATATTTCATTGCACAAATACATAGCTGTATCTTAAAGACTAGAAAGAAGACGGGCAAGAAGCATCCTCAATTTAGATCAGCAAAAGAATAAGCTATTTCACAAGGAGAGCAGAAGTATGCGAGTGGTGTTCCTTTGGAAAAGAAACAACGACGGATGATAAAAAATAGCAAAAATGCAAATGCCGTTCCTTTGGGAAAAAGGAACAGCAAAAAATAAAAATACTATAAAAACACTCAAAATTTCATTCCTTTGAAAAAAAGAACAACAGCAATAAAAGAACGCTGTTTCTTTGAAGAAAAAGCACAGTGGTAACCAAAAGGAATAGCGGAAAATGTAACAATGCCATTCCTTTGAAAAAGGAACAGCAGAGATCCCGAATGCTGTTCCTTTAGAAAAGGAACAGCAAAACAAGCGAAACCAACATCATACAAAAACACGCATATGCTATCTTTAGAAGAGCAAAAATCAAACTTTATGAAAGAAAAGGAACAGCAAAAATGACAAGAAAATATTTAATTCAAACTTATGTACAAGAACCACTCAAAAAAACAAGAACTTATGTACAAATTGTAAAAAGAAATGAACTCTCAATGAATTACAGGTGAGGAAGATTTCTCTTCCTCTCCTAAGATCTCCATATCAGTGTCTCGGCGTAGCTGCTGGCAGAAGGATTCCCGAGTGAGTGGTTTGCGATAGAGACGGACTCGGTGGCCATTCACTTTGAATGCATATCCAGAACCGTCAATGGTGATTAGAGTAAGGGTTTCGTTGTCATGCACCTTCTGGATTTCGTATGGTCCCAACCATCGAGTCTGAAGTTTTCCAGGGAAGTCCTGAAACCGAGAGTCGTATAACAGAGCCCAGTCTCCCTCATGGAAGACTTTGTTTTTGATGAGCGCATCATGCCATTTAGCTCGCTGCTGTTGAATCAATGCTGTATTTTGTAGTGTAGAGAGCCTAACTTCGTCTAATTCATTGATTTGCTGTAGTCGATTGAGTTGTGCCTCGCTTAGATCCAGGCCAACTTCCTGTGTTGTCTGTAATGTTTGGATTTCGAATTATATGGGAAAAATGGGTTGTTTTCCAAACACTAATTGATAAGGTGAGTAACCGGTGGTGCTCCTCCATGTGGTTTGATAGGCCCAGAGTGCTTCAGGTAGTCGGGTAGCCCAATCACGCCTATGTGATGCAATGGTTTTCGTTAGGATTGATTCTATTATCTTATTGCTACTTTCTACCTGCCCATTCGCCTGTGGGTGATATGGAGTAGTGATCTTATGATGGACATGATAATTGTTAAGTGTTGCAGCTAATTTATGCCCAACAAATTGTGGTCCTCCATCTGTAATTATTTCTCTGGGAAGGCCATAACGAACGAATAGATGGAACAGGAACTGTATGACAGAATCCTCTGTGGCTCTTGGCAATGCTTTTGCCTCAACCCATTTGGTGACATATTCTGTTGCCACCAAAATATATGTTTTCTGATTTGATGAGGGATTGATGGGTCCAACGAAATCAAGAGCCCACCGCTCGAATGGTTCGATGACTAACTGTGGTTTCAGAGGCATCTCATCAGCTTGACCAGGTCGTCCTTCTCGCTGGCAGCTGTCACAGGCTTGGACAAACTTCTTTGCATCTTTGAAGATCGTAGGCCAGTAATATCCTGTCTGCAATACTTTATGTCCAGTTCTATGCTCAGCGAAGTGCCCCCCACACGGTCCATCGTGACAGGCTTTTAGGATGTCAAAAATTTCATCCTCTCTAACACATCGCCTGATATGCATGTCTGCTCCTGTGTGAAACAAATAGCCTCCAATCCACGAAAATCGAGAACTTTTCTGAATAATCTGCTTGCGCTCATTAGGAGTTAAATGTTTTGGTAGTTTACCTACTGCGAGGTAGTTGGCAACATCAGCATACCAGGGTGTTTGAACGGCAACAGCAAACAGGTGCTCATCCGGAAATTGATCTTCCACTGCTGCTGCATCGCTTGATTTTGGTATTCTTGAAAGAAAATCGGCTACAGGGTTTTCTTTGCCAGGGCGGTCCTTGATTGTGATGTCGAATTCCTGCAATAAGATTAACCATCGAGTTACTCTGGCATTTGTGACAGGCTTATTTGCTAAATATTTTATAGCAGAATGGTCTGTATACAAGATAACAGGGTAGCCCATAATATAATGTCTAAATTTATTGACAGCATGTATTACAGCTAGGAATTCTTTTTCAGTAACAGTGTAATTCAATTCAGCAGGGGATAAATTCTTGCTAATGTAATAGATGGCATATGGTTTTTTATCCTCTTCCTGCCCAAGGACTGCGCCAATGGCTGTATCTGAGGCATCAGATGATATATGGAATGGTAGGTCCCAGTTTGGTCCTCGAAGAACTGGGGCTGTGGATACCAGCTTCTTTAGATCCTCGAAAGCACGGTCACATTTGTCTGTCCAAAGAAAATCAACGTTACCAGTTAGTGCATATAACGGAGCAGCAATGTGCGAATAATGCTCTATGAATCGTCTATAATAACCGGAAAATCCAAGAAAGTTGCGTACCTCTGTTTGAGTAGTAGGAGTGGGAATAAGCAAAAGTATTTGGATTTTGGCCGGGTCTACCTGAATGCCAGCTGCTGAGACATAGTGTCCTAGGATAAGTCCTTCAGTCATCATCAAGAAACATTTTTCGTGGCTTAAGCAAAGCTTGGTAACAATGCAGCGTTGTAGGACTTTTTCTAGGGTATCTAGAGCTGGATCAAAATCATCTCCATATGGTGTAAAGTCATCCATGTAAACTTCAAGTCCATCATTTATTAAATCTGCAAAAATGCTAAGGATAGCCCTCTGAAATGTGGCAGGAGCATTACATAGGCCAAAAGGTAGAACTCGATAGGCAAATGTTCCCCGGGGACAAGTAAAAGTAGTTTTATCCTGGTCTTCAGGGGCAATCTGAATCTGATTGTATCCACTGAAGCCATCCAGGAAAGAAAAGAACTTCTTCCCTGCTAAAGTATCCAATACTTGATCTATGAAAGGGAGAGGAAAATGATCTTTTTGTGTTGCCTTGTTTAGCTCCCTATAATCCACACAGATTCTCCATTTCCCGTTCTTTTTCGGTACCACCACAAGCGGAGAGACCCATTTACTATCAGAAATAGGGTAGATAAAATTAACATCTAAAAGTTTCTGAAGTTCAGTTTTTACGACATCTTTTAGATGAGGATTAAGTCTCCTTTGCGGCTGACGAACAGGTCTGGCGTCTTTTTCTATATAAATGTGGTGTGTACATAATTGGGGATCGATTCCTTTCATATCAGGGTAGTCCCATGCAAATGCTTCTTGATATTTTGTTAACAAATGGATGAGCTTTGTTTCTTGTTCAGGTGTGAGATTAGCATTGATGTTTAAAGTTTTCCCGGTGCAATTTCCACAGTTTTACTATGTGCAACAGAAGTAACAGGTATCGTTTGGTCATGAATGTCTTTCAGGGGATCTTCTTCCAATTCATTATCAAATGCTGCTTCTATCATGTGACACTGTGTGCGAGGTTCAGTTTGAGTAATGAAATTATTAATGGCATCGTCTTCTGTTTGATATTTGAAATCGAGTGCCTCTTGTATAGTTAATGGAGATCTGATGTTATCGGTAAGGTATGATACAGGGTGTTTATTAGTTTTAATCATTGTGACACTTGGCTGCGCTGGAGGATATAGAACTAAATTTTTGCTATTTGGTCCTCTGGTTATGGTCATATTTCCCTGCCGACAGCCAATGTAGGCATCGGCGGTGGCAAGCCAAGGCCTACCTAAAATTAGCGGATGTCCATCAAGTCGGGTTTTTGGATTAATTATCAGGAAATCGGTTGGATACTCCCAGGATTCTACAGAGACCATGACATCATGTAGAGTACCCTCTGGTCTAACCACAGATCGGTCAGCCAATTCTAACAGAGTGGAGGTGGGTTCTATAGATGTAATGCCGAGCTTTTGGCAAGTTGTGGTCGTTAAAATATTAATTGCAGCCCCTAGATCAACTAAGGCATTAGATAGGGTCTGACCATAAATTTGAACAGTTATAATTGGGTTCCCGGGGTCTTCATATTTAAGGGGTGTTTCTCTTCCCGACAATAGATCAGATAAAGTACCGACTACTTGGAATCTTGGATTATTTGTTATATTCCTCCTTGGTTTCTTTATGCACAATTCTTTTATAGTTTTTGCGTATATGAGAATGTCTTGAATGGCTTGGAGGAATGGAATTTTTATGTACAGATTTTGTAATTCTCCCAGAATGTCAAAGTCAGGATATTGTATGGATCGAGGTATGGCTAATCGTTCTGGGAACGGAGGAGAGGATGTGGTTGCTTGATTATGAGTTTGTTGCTTATTTACATCGCTTGATTATGAGTTTGTTGCTTATTTACATCCTCTTGTTGTGACTGATGTTCTCTGGGTAACTGATCTTCAATATGAACTGTTTTATCTCCCTCAGTTTCAATTATACGTCCAGATCTTAACTGAAGGTCGTTGCACTCCCTCAAGTCGGGTCCTGCTTCTGGTGATTCTATGATTTGGATGGATTGGACCTGTCTGTTATTTGGATTGGGATCGGGTTGGGCTGGGAGTTGCGGTCTCAGGTTAGACTAGGGATTTTGTTGTAAAGCTGGCAAAGTAGGTTGAGGGAGCGGAATAGTTTCAGTTGGGTGGTACATCGGTCTTTGCCAGCTTGTCTGCCAGGGTGAACTTTGTGAAGTAGAGGGGGTCCACTGTGAAGGGTATGGGCCATTTTGCCAATATGGTGGAGTATAAGGGAAATTCGGCCAACCAGTTTGGCTTGTTTGATTCAGCCATGAATTTGAAGAAGGAAACGATTGTGGTGACCAGTTTGTAAATGGGGGTTGAGATTGATTTTGCGACATACCATATTGTTGAGCATTATACTGTGGGTTTTGAAAGAAAGAGGTTGAGTCCGGAAACATACCAGGTTGTCTCGGCTGCCACTGGCGGCGCTGGTTGATCGAATTCACCGATTATGGTTCTTCTTCTGCTTCCTTATATACCGCTTTCAATCCAGGAAGTGAGGGGCAGCTCTCTGTAAGGTGATCTTTTGTACAGATGGCGCATGTTTGGACTTTATCCAGTGGACACTCCTTGTGGCTATGTTTTTTTCTGCATCGGGGGTAGAAGATTGCCAAATTCTGTTCTGCCTCCAGCTGCTTCTGTTTAGCCTGCACCATATCAAGTTGTGTAGTTAGTGTCCCCATAATATCAGTTTTAAAATTTTCTAATAAATTTCCAATTTCTGCACGTGTTACTCCTTCTGCTGATACTTTGTTATCTCTTGCAAACCGATCATATTCTGTTGGTTTTATTCTTGTGCTACCTCTCGAACTCCTGATACACAAATCAATAATGTCAGCAAAACTCTCTTGATAAATATCCCCTTTGCCCATAATGTTTAATGTTTCAATCCATTGTTCCTTCATGCCCCTCATTAATGCGGTTTTTAACACATTATCAGGTAAAGGTAGCGATGCATAAGGAGATCTTTGTAAATTATACTGAAAACGTTCCACATACTCCTCTAATGTTTCATTTGGTCTGGCTGACATTTGAAATATTTCGTCTTTTAATTCTCTAGACCTACAATAATCCTGATATTTTTTTAAGAAGGATTCTTTCATTTGATCCCAATTGTTGATAACCCCGCCACCTATCCCCATAAACCATCTTAAAGCAGCCCCTTTTAATGTAGAGGGAAATAATTTAAATTTTTTGGGATCGGTGGTGTAATCGTACCCCCTACATAACACATCGAATTCGAATAGGAATGCATCCGGATCTTCTGATGTGAGTCCGTGAAATGTAGGGATATGATGAAGAGGGATAGCTTTCATGGGTGCATTTGCTGCAGAATCCACTATGGGATATTGTAAGGTAGAGGTTTGAGTATTTGGCTGGTTTTGAGCATTTGGTTGGTTTTGAGCCATGGAATCGAATATATGCCAATAACCTTCTGGGATATCTAGGAGGGTATTCCTAGGTTGAGTGGGAACGGTTTTGACAGGGATATTTTTAATAGCGCTTCCTTTATCTGGAATAATGGGAATACCAAGTGTCTGAGGAGATTGAATTCCTTCAACAATGACTTTCGCAGCACTCCCCTTATCCGGGCTATCTAAAGGTTGATTTGTCTCAATAGGGGATTTTGGTTCCTTGGTTTCCCCTGTTTCTCCTTCTCCTTCACAAAAGTTGCTAGAGTTCCCTTCCTGCAATAATTCAGGAGTAGAATTTTCGATTTCTTGAAAGTCCTGCTCTTCAGTTTGACTATGCACCTCAGCGCAGGCTACAGATGGTGATCCTGTGGCCTAAAGGGAACTAGTAGGCGGTTTAGAAATGTTTTTCTTGAGGCCTACTGATGGCTGAGATTCTGTTTTCTTATAGATTTCATCTATGAAGGTCGTTCGGCCAAGGGTCACCGGCCCCTTAGCTTTTTCAGGCTTGGATGGGGGTTTGATATTCTTTTCTGGTCTTTTCTGCTTAGTCATGCACTCAAATGAACTACCAACTTCTATTCAAACAAAGCAAAAACAAATCTGTTAGGAAAGCGGACAGTGGAGCAGGGCTTTTACATGCTCCTCACGTAGGTTCTTACCTTCCGTTTTTAAGATCCAACTCCTCCCTAGCAGGTTCGTACACTACTCTGAAAAAGACAAATGGCTACACTCTTTCCCCGGCAACGTCGCCAAAATGTAGAGCTATAAAAAGGGTCTCTTTCACCTCTAATTACCTCACATTAATATGTCAATCAGGGAGCGTTTTGTTATTACAAAGAGTGACTCAATCCGAGGCTATCATTTGTCAGAGTAATGCTAGTAGTACAGTGCTTAAGAAATACAAGAGTAAACGGATGCTTGCTTGTAACTAGATTACTTCAAAGAATAAATCACACACTCAGAAAACTCAACAGTTTATCAGTCAAGGGTTCGGCAGTGATAACCCATCCCTTCGGAAACTGATGGAAAGGAAACTAGAGCATAGATCACGAGCCTGGGAGCTAGACAGTGACTGCCAATGCTCACTACAGCCTTAGATCATCTCTCACGCCAAAACAACAAATGCAAGTAAATGGAACAGCAAAGCGAATAAAGGATTGAACAGCAATTCTGGAATAGAACAGCAAGTCTAAAATGGAACAGCAATTGAATAACTAAGTCCCGCGGGTTGTAACCTATTAACTCAAATACTCTCTATGCAATCAAATGACATTCTTTCACTCCAAAGGCAATTCACACAAATCACACTAAAGGAACAGCAACAACGATTAATGAATTATGGAATAGTACTGATGAATTAGAAACGCACACAACACGAACGTTTAATATAACAGCTCTGTAACATAACAGTAAGAACATGCAATGAACTCTTGAAAGGACTAATAACTTGATGCGGAGTCAACACACGATTTTATCTGCAAAAACTTCAATGATTCAATCTTTAACAGAGCATGTAATATGAACTTATAAAACATACCGAATTACCAAATACAATGATAAACAAACCACACAGAAATAAAGCCGTAATGGTACAGAAGCAAGTGTCCTTCGGGGTCGGGCCCTTAGCCTCCAAGGATACACCGCTTGAAGTTAATCCAGTCGCAGAGATGAAATAATCACCAAACTTTCATTAATGCATCGGTCAAAAATACATTGAACCAATTCTCAACGAAACTTAATAATCAAAGCTGATGTTTTACAGAAATTACATAAAAGCGTATCCTTCATCTCTACATCTATCTTATCCCAAACTAACAGTGTTTTCTCTTTATATAAAGACGACGGCGGAGATGTCCAAGTGACAAGGTAAATAAAGCAGCGATCCCTCAGGATCGAAGATCCTGAGGGATTCGCCAAACAGTTAACTCTTCATCCTGTCTTTTCTTTTGCGCTGAGCTGGTGTCTTCTCCTTCTTTTCCGAGCCAATTTGCTTTGATCTGTTTATCTTTGTTTGCGTTCGGTTCTCGTCCAGAGGGACAGCAGTTATCTCAACTTTGTCCTTCCCTTTGGAACAGCAATTCCTCGTTCTCTCCTTTTCCTATATAGAAAACAACCATTATCAGTGGCTAAGTCTTGTATATCAATTCTCACATGTTTTTTTATAGTTCCTTATTACTTTCCAAATTCATGACACAAAAAAAGGTTCACAAATTCTATTAAAAAGCCACTGAAATAATGATCAAAAGCATACCTTTTTAGTACTCCACAGGGACAGTTTGGCTTCAAAATAATTTCTTGAAGTAATGGAGATTAATTTTATAAACATGAAATATTGCTTTGTCAATAATAGGCCAAAGAACAAAAACCTCCTTCAATTTATGCATAGGTGTTATGGTTTGAAAGAAATGCTCAAAATACAGTTGCTCCAGGTCATTTTCTGCACTTTTGGATAGGTTGTCTTCAAATCACTTTTTTAGGGGTTCAAAGCAGGGTTTTGCAATACTTTATGACTCCATTATATAGCATACATCCTAATAATTCCAACCATACCACTTTCATCCCAAATTTCCTCTGGGAAGGCCTCCAAACTCCCTCTCAAAGTAGGCATTATGCTTCTGCTCAGAGTGCGCTATGGTTTTGAAACTTTTGAGAGATCAATTTCAAAATTTTATTCTGAGAAAATGGGAATGTATTTTGGAAAAATGGAGGAAGATTTTGTTCATAACATGCAAAATAACAAAAACCTCTCCCATTTCTTCAAAAAACACTATGCTTAGAGATATATTGATCCATCGTTAAGCCCTATTTTTTCATATTTTGGGCAAATTTTAACAGTTTATGCAGACAGCATAAACGCAGCGTGTTCACGCTACCTTTATTCTAAGAGAATCCAATTGATGAAAGAAATACATTTTTAGATTTATAATTATTAATATATCATTGATATACACTTGGTTTTCTACGTCATTTGTTATTATGCTCAGGAGGATCAAAAAACTAGAAAAAAATCAGCTCTCTACCTTAATTTCAGAGCCACGATGCCTTTATAGCACCAGTTTTGGGAGAAGTGGTATTTTAAGATCTTGGGGGATGTTTTTTGCTAAGAAACAACTTTATATGACTATTGGACACACTCACCTGTCTACAGCAACATGCAGAGTCAAAATTTAGCATGGGAGAATCATCAAATTCGCTGCAAAAAGACCACGCTACCTTTATGACAGTTTCGCTACCTTTATCTCTAAAAATGCTACGGTTATGACAGAAATTAGAATTAGATTCCTTAGGAAATTTTTGAAGCTCAGAAAATGTCACAAATTCTATTTTTTTCTATCCTATGATTTGGAATTAGATTTATTGAGTTGGTTTTTTCCTCCTATCATGAAGGAATATGTAATTTAATGTAAGGGACAAGCACTCCTAGTTCATAGCTAAAATTCAAGGAATGGTTTCAAACCTCCCTAAAATCTATGAAATGACCTGGTGAGGTTTCATAGTCCATATTTTCTATAATTAGACTCTCTTTAGTCTTTTGTAGATTTGGATAGTCTCATTTTGCAGTGGAGCTTTTGTAATCAGCAATTTGGAATGAAATCAGAGACATCTTTGCACAACATTTGTTGGGATACTTGTGGTATGCATTGGAGATTTTTTTCTTCTTATGTATGTTTATCTATTCATGCTAAATGATATATATTCTTCTTTCATATATGTTTCTCTTGTAAGTTTATGAGAAAAAATCATTCTTGTTCATGATCTGTTTTAGACAAGGTTTACATGTTATGTTTATTTGCTTCTAAATGAATGAATTCACCTGAGTGCTCATTCAAATTATCTTTCACTTCATCCTATGTTCAATGAACTATTAAACATGCTTTCAAACTACCTATCTAGCCTCACATATTCTCTACAAATTGACCTTTCAATTCAAACCTAAAAACCATACACACAGTCTTCTCACTGATCTTTCTATCCAGCATTAAAAAACATCAAACAAATCATATTTACTGAGCTTACATACCTAGCCTAAGATCATTAGATACTCAGTCATTTCTTTGACTGCAAAAGTGACAATGAGAGAGCCCTCTCTGGTCCTGGTAGGGCTAGCTACCTTACCTAAATCCTGGTCGGTGGCTACCTTTCTTCAATCTCATTTTCAGCCTTGGAAAGTTGGGGAGAGTGATAACACTTGTCACGTAAAATTTTCCTTTGCAGCTGAGTTACCTCTGTGTGAAGGAGGGCCTGCATTCTGAAGTCATCCAAACCATTTAGTTGCAGCAACCTTTCTTGTTGTGCCTTTGTGATGTCCAGGTCTAATTGAGATGCCATTCTCAGAGTGTTGTACTCAAACTCAATGGAAATCAGAGCTTTCTTCCCATAAACTAAATCATATGGAGTAAATCCTGCGTTGGTCTTCCAAGTGGTATTGTAAGCCCAAGTGGCTTCAACCAATTTTTCTGCCCAATATTTTCTACTATCACTCATAACCTTGGTGAGGATGTTCTCCAAGGATCTATTTGTCACTTCCACCTATCCATTTTCTTGAGAATTATAGGCAATGGAAGCCTTGTGCTTTATCTTGTGCCGCCTAAGGAGATTTTCAATGAGATGAGATGTAAATTGAGCCCCATGATTAGTGACTACCTCTCTCGGGTATCCAAACTTGTAGAACACATTCTCTCTCATAAACTCAACTACCTTCTCTACTGTTATTTCATCCCACTTGGTCAAATAGTCAGTGTAGACTATGATATACCTTTTCTTCTCGGATGTGTAGAAATTTCAATAACTGATATGTTATCCACCGAGATTATCTTGATCACACACTATTTTAGATTCATGCATAATACATAATCTCTTCTACCATTGATCATCACATGCGGAAATAAAATCAATTTCATGCACACATTAAAACCATAAAAATTCACACATATGAACACAGTATGTAATGGGAAAGCTTAAAGCTGAAAACCCCCAACTATCTGTATATTATATATATCATAGAGATCATGTAACAATAATCATACAAAGCTCCTCACAAGCTCTCAGTATATTCTCCACTTGCTACACACTAATCAGGCTTGATCTTGCAAAACACATGCACCGATCTTTGCCAGCCTTTAGCCTGCCTCTACTGCGCAATCCCTGCTGAAGAATGCCTCTTGATGAGAATTGATTACCCTAGCCTTTCTCATGCAGTATTTATAGGCATCTCTACTGAGTGTTAGATGCAAACCATGCATCACTTATAGTCACAACTGATAGTCACACTTGCCCTTTCACCTATCTTTGCACTGGTCTCCACTGAAACTGTCCATGCACTGAAGTTAACTGATGTATTATTTAGTTGATTAATGAGTTTATAATTAGTGAATTAATTAATAATTAATTCACACCACTCTCACTAATTGTATCAATTAGTTAAAATAGATACAAATAGCTCAACTATGTTTAGATTAGTTAAACTGAACACAACTCCATTAACTTCCTCAATCAACTCCACCAAACTCTGTCACATGAGTTCTAACTGAAGTATCCATGCAATAGCTCCACATAACCCTCAGAAATAGCGTAATTCCTTCTGTCAGCTCCTGTGCCACATCTGTGCACTTAACTGAAGTGCTCCAAGAGAATAAGATAATGTTTATAGTCCAAATATTATTAAGAGCCAATAATATTCGACATATCTATTTTTAGACTGGCAATCTAAAAATAGATTCCGCCCAGTATGTCTAAAAATAGAAGTCCATCTATTTTTCCCGACTTGACCAACCATCCACAAATAGCATCCTGCAACTCATAGAACATGATCCATATGTCTAAAAATAGACATAGTCTAAAAATAGACTTTGCGACAAAAATCACCTGTGTGGCCCCCACCTAGTTTAGGTGATCACTTTCCAACTAGGATCAGGAATGATGTTTCAGGATGCCTCCTTCACTGTTTCTTGTTGCAATCTTCAACAGGATGGTGGATCCATGGGTCCAATGAAGTCCATGCCCTACTTATCAAATGGATCTAAAGTCACCTGAGGGTGCAAGAGAATTTCATCCCTCGGTGTAGGTATCCCCATCCTTAACATCTACTGGTGTATATCTTGGCATCTTGGTGGAGGGTAGGCCAATAGTAACTTGCTTGCAAAGCTTTGAAGGTTTTTCTATTAGCAGCAAAGTGGCCCCCACAAGGACCATCATGAGATGCTGAAAGGATGTCAAAAACCTATTCTTCCCTCACACATATTCTAAGAATTTGGTTAGGACCCAACTTGAAGATATTTCCACCAATCCAGGTGAAAGGGGCTCTTTTCCTAGTAATCTTTCTCTTCTCCCTGGATGAAAGGTTCAGAGGAAATTTTTCAACAACCAAATAGCTATCTATGTAAGCAAACCAAGGAGAATGTGCTGAGATAGAAAATAGGTGTTCATCCGGAAAATGATCATCAACCATACCCTCCTCATCTGTAGGTAGAGTTAGTCTAGATAAGAAATATGTAACAACATTATCCTTTCCTAGTTTATCAACAATTGTTAAATAAAACTACTGTAATAACAACAACAACCATCTAATGATTGTAGCATTAACATCGGGTTTATTCATTAAATATTTTATGGCTGCATGTTTAGTATGTAAAAAGGTCTGATAACCAGTAATATAATGCCTAAATTTGTTTAAGGAATGGACAATGGCTAGAAGCTCATTTTCTGTGACAATATAGTTAAGTTCAGCTTTGGACAAATTATTGCTAATGAAATAGATGGAATAGGGTAATTTGTATTCTAACTTCCCCAAGGCTTCCCCCACAACTTTTTCTGATGCATCTGTGTGGATGTGGAAAGGTAGAGCCAGTTTGGACCTTGAAGAATGGGGGCAGTAGTTAGATTTTCCTTAATGATCTCGAAATATTCTTGACATAGAAGAGACCAGAAAAACTCATAATATTTGACCAAGAACATAAATAATGGTGAAACCACCTTGATGAAGTTCTTAATGAACCTCCTATAGTAGCCAGCCAAACCTAGGAAACATTTGACATCTCTCTGCTTTTGAGGAACATGCACCCTTTTTATGATGGTGATTTTTTTTGGGTCTACCTGGATTCCTGCTTATGATATTGAGTGGCCTAGGGCTATCCCTTCTCTCTTTAAGAATTCACATTTTTCCGGACTCAGGGAGAGATGCATTTCAATGCAATTTTTCAACACTTTTCCCATATTGGAGAGATATTCCTAGAAATCATACCCATAAGGTGTGAAATCTTCCATGTAGATTTCGATAGAGTCATGGACTAGTTTAGAAAAAATGCTCAGGACTACTCTCTATAAAGTAGCAGGGGCATTGCACAACCCAAAGGGAAGGACTATTTAAGTGAAAGCACCCTAGTGACATGTGAAATTATTATTTTCCTAGTCCTCATGGCTAATTTGGATCTGGTTATACCCACTGAACCCATCTAGGAAAGAAAAACCCTTCTTCCCTGCAAGGCCATCCAGGACTTCATAAATGAATGGCAAGGGGAAATGGTCCTTCTTAGTGGCTTTGTTTAGTTCCTGGTATTCAACACAGATTCGCCATTTTCCATTCTTCTTTGGGACTAGAACAAAAGGAGACACCCACTCACTGCCTTATATGGGATAGATGAAACTTGCATCCAACGATTTTTGCAGATCATCCTTCACTGTGTCCTTTAGAGCTAGGTTCATCCTCCTTTGGGGCTGACACACATTCTTGCATCCTTCTTTAATATAAATATTATGTGTGCACACCGATGGATGCACCCCTTTCATTTATTTGTAGTCCCAAGCGAATGCATCAAGGTTTTCCTTCAAGAGCTAGCATAGCTTCTCTTCTTCTTTAGCTGATAGGGATGAGTTAGCCTTCAGAGATTTTGATGGGCCAAATTCCACATCCTTGGTGGCTTCAGAGGTTGAATCAACTAAGTGCAGTTACAGCCAAGGGTGGCTTCCAGATTTTTTGACTATTTCATCAAGTGGAATGTCATTGGGGTGTTGGTTTTGAATGATGTGGTCAATGAGCTCATCCTCATTAGGTTGCCCTAATCTAAGAACAATATCTATGGTACAAATGGGGTAGGGTGTGATACTATATACTTCATCTTCTTCTTCTTCATCCTTCAACCACAAATGCTGGTCATGGTCAATGGAAGGTCGGGCAAGAGGATATAACACTAGTTGATTAGACAAGTGCCCATTATTTATAATCATGTTTCCAGCCCTACAGCTGATATAAGCATCGACAGTGGCTAAACAATGTATTCCTAAAATGATAGGATATCCATTAAACTTGGTTTTTGGATGGAGGATAGGATATCTATAGGGTACTCCCAAGAGTTGATTGAGACCATAAAATCTTCAAAAATTCCTTCTGGAGCTACTGTGGACCTGTAAGCAAGATGCAGAAAAGTGGTGGTCTTTCTCAAAGCTCCTTGGAGGTTGATTTTAACCATATTTTCCTTGGTCATCACATTTATGGCAGCCTCGAGATCAATCAAAGTATTGGGGACTATGACACCATCGATGTGTACATGTACTAATAGACTTCTAGGGTCCAGGTACTTCGGGAAGATCAACCTTTGAAACATTAAGTCAGATAGTTTTCCCACTACATTGATGGTGGGGGTGTCTTTATTCTTTATCACAGGTTTCTTAAAGCACTTTTCTTTGATGAGCCTATTGTAAATAGGAACATCTTTCATGGCCTAGAGAAGGGGTATTTTCACACACAAATTTTCCAGTTCTCCTAGAATTTTAGTCTCTTCTGGGGTGTGCTGACTAGAGTGGATCAAACACTCAGGGAAATGAGGCAGTTGTATTTGAGTGTTGATTTCTTCCTTCTCCTCATCAACCTCTGTAGGTGGAGATGGAGGATGATTGTCTGGGATTATTCTTCCTGGCCTGAGTTTGATCTCATGTATCTCCACAACATAAGTTGGATAGGACGTTTCCCCACTGTAAACCTGTTGTGCCTGCTAGTTGTTCGGGTTCATATTGCGTTGGGCAGGAATCTGAGGCAACTTAGGTGGAGCAGAATGAGCGAGCTTAGGTTGAGGTTGGGGTGGATGCAGTAAATTATGTGTTTGATTGTGCTGGGACCTCCACCCTTGTAATGGGTTGCTCCACTAAGGTGGTTGAGGAACATATTGCTGGAGTGGTTGGTTTATAGGCTGAGGGTGATATGGAGAGTTTTAAGGTCACGTAGGAGGTGTAGGCCATGATGGAGGAGTCGATGTGTACCAAGACTACATAGGTGAATTCTAGTTTGTATGAGAGTAGGTGCACCTTACATACCCTGCTAATATGACTGAGGCACTTGAGGCCTCCTCTGATTTATGAAATAGAGTTTCTCAGGTCCTCATTCCCCACCTTGATATACAAATTTGAGCCCAGTTAAGGAGGGACACTTATCTGTGGCATGATTCTCTTCAAATACTAAGCAAACCTCTATGACACTTAGTGGACATTCATTCTTAGGGTATTTTCTAGTACATCTAGGGGAGAAGATAACCAAGGCCCTCTCTACTTCCTCTTGCTTCCTCTTGATCTGCATTGTGTCCATTGGCAAAGAAAAGGTGTGCAAAATCTCACTTTTGAAGTCCTCCAACATATTTCCAATCTCATGCTTGATCGAGGTGGGAGAGGAAGGGGTGTTGGTAAGGCTTTTTCTAACTCTACCTTTCTTCCTAGATTCCCTAGAGTGATTTCTAAAGACAGCTTTGATGTTGTCATGAGGGAGCTAGTATATGTCTCATCCAAACAACATATTAAGGGTTTCTATCACCTCTTCCTTGATCCCTTGGAGAAGTACCAATTTCAATGATCCAGGATCAATGGTGCAGTTGTCTCTTTTATAGCTCAGCTAGAATCTTTCTTCATAATCCTCCAGGGATTCATCAGGTCCTAGAGTCATCCTAAATATTTCCTCTTTGGTTTCCTTAGACCTACAATAGTCTCTATTGTTATAGGTCAATTTGGGTGCCATTCCCAATGACTTGGTTAACTGGGCATCATCTCCTGAACCAAGGATAAAGGGTCTATCATTCCCTATCATTTCATTTACTACATGCCCTAAGACAAGAAACAAGACAAATCAAGCAAGACTTTCATCAAGCAAAGGTTTCCATGGTTTGAAGCTTATTATATAGCATATGAGAGCTCACCAACGCAGGCTCTAAGGGGCCTAAGTGCATTGCATATGTAGGTAGCCCCATGCAAGGCTGCTCTACAAATCACTTCTCGACATTCATAGGTGCGTCTGTCACATTGGGAGTGAAATTCTCATTGTTCCGGAATCTCCACTTGGCGAGTGCCTTCTAGAAGAGTTCACATGTGTCAAGCTTCATATCCAAGTGTACATTTGACATCTACATGACTAGAAATAAGTCTTGCCTATTATTGGAAAGTAATTGATTGCAAAACAACCTACAGTTCATCTATAAATTGAGCACAGATCTAAGTGCTTGAGGAGGAATAATTTTAGTAGAGAAATGCTGGAGAATTTTCAATTGAGAGCTAGATTTGTGTAGTTTTTGCTGGAGAGATTTATACTGTGATGAGGCTTGGGAACGTTGTTGGAAGGTCACTTCAAATCAGTCACTAGGTTGTAACCTCTCCTTCTATCATCAATAAAAAGTACTGCTTATTTTCCCTATATGCATATGTATTGGCTTTTGATTTTCCATATTGCAAGATCTTAGTTGATGTATATGTTTTATGCTTTACTGATTTAGCTAACTAGCTTAAATAGATATCTATATTATTGCATCTTTTGATGTTTCAGTGTTCTTTCTTGCAGGAAGCATTCAGCCCACAAACTGCTTGAATTTGAAGCTACAATAGAAGCAATAGAAGGAGCCATTTGGAAGCAACTGAACAAGTAAGCCTCTGATCCTCTTTGTGTATCTGTTCTGAGTTACGAGAAATAGTCGTATAGTCTTTCACCTATTGTTCTAGACTAGCACCTATCTAGGGAAGCGTGATTTATCCGTAATTCACAATTCTGGCCCAACATCTATATTTGTTGTTAAAGTACTCTTGCATATGTGCCCATGTATTTATGTTGTTCCCAGGCAAACCCATGAGCCAACATAAGGTTGCATCCTTGAGGGTGGATGGGATTAGTTTTAGCATTTGTTCATATGAGGCATAATCATAGGTCCTATAAACAACAACAAATTTGAACATGAAGGTGTTAGGATCCTCAGAAGTAAGTCCATGGAAACGTGGTAGGGTTGAGGGACTAATGTTCTTCGTTCTAGTTTCCATACCTATTTCTCTAATGGGAACGAATCCTTAGGTCCCAATCTCAGCCATGTCTTGAATTCATGAATCAGGTTCCTAGGGTGAAGAAATTTCTTCTTCTTCTCCAATAGGTTCTTCAAATTTTTCAAGTGGCTCACCTATGGTGTGTTCAAATTCACAGTCACTAAAGAAGGGTTAAGGGTGACTGTGTGGGGATGTGGGGGTTTTTAGTAAAAATTTGCCTTGGTTATCCCTACTCCTACGAGCCATGAAATTCGAAATGTTTTTGTATTTTTCAATATTTTGGAACTGAATGCAAAATAAAAGTAGAAAAGAATGCTAAAAAGGAATCAAATAATCTACTTAGACACCTCCCCAACAACGACGCCAAAAAGTGATGAGCCCTGGTATTGCACCAAGAGTGTTGCAACTCCTAGCGGCTACTCTACTTTAGTTTATCAACCAGGGGTTCGTACAAACTTGGAGGTCAAAGTGATATATACACAGCAGATGCATTCTACTCATGCCATCCTCTTCTCAGTTCTACGTTGGGGTGCTACAACTAGGGTTAATTCTACGATATGAAGTCTGTCACACTTTTGAACGAAACCTAAGACTGAAAATGACTCATGACTAGTGAATCTATCAGCAAAACAAGAAACTATTCTAGAACATAGAGACCCATATAGCTATTTGCAAGAAAGGAAATCCACACTTAAACTAATGCAAAAAATAAAGTTAAACTAAGTGGCATTGATGATTTAAATTTCTGAATTGACCTTGCAGAAAGGGAAGCTAATCTAAGCACACATGTTGAACCAAATGATTGATTGAAATCTATCTATCTCATGCTTGACTGCTATTCTTAACAATGCATATATCAACGACCTAATTATGCTAGTAAATAACTCTATTTTGTAGCAAAAGAAGAAGGTGCTAAGGTGACCTAAGAGGACTCATGGTTTCAGAGCTGAAATTATCTTGGAGGTTGTGCCAGGTCTAGATGAGGTGAAAGAGAGTTTTTGGGCTGAGGAAGTGATTGAATTTCACTGTTATAGGATTAGCTACAGGATTTCCTGTAGTGCTACAAGATGTCCTGAAACGCTATAGGAAGCAATCCAATAGTAGTTTGAGGCTATAATGGTGAGGAAAGGGGTAGGAGAGTTGAAATGAAGATGGATCTAGGTGGATGGAAGGTATCCAACTCTTTGGCCAAGATTAAAACTCCTCACAACACCTGTCTTGCACCTCCAAGGTGGCTCTCAGTGTTGTGGTGGAGATGTCCAAAAATAGGTTTGAAGGCGATTTTGTTGGAAGTTGGTTGATGAGGGGTGGAAACTGAATCTAAAGGTGTTGGTGGAGTCCTCCTCTGCTACTCTACTCAAACTTGCAAGAAAACTACCTGTTCATGCAATTATCATTGACAAATCTATTATGAAAATGGTGGAAAGGATGAGTTGAATTTAAACAAACCTACCTATGCAATTAAAATAGAAAACTAACTCTGCATCTACAACATGTATATGATAAACAAAGAAACCTATCTAAATTTTCCAGGAAAAAATTTGTATTATTGCTATCTTCTGTTGTTTAGTGTTCATTATTGCAGGAAATATTTTGCACAGCCAACTGGAATTTGAAGCTACAACAGAAGAGACAAAAGGAATCATTTGGAAGCGCTTGGATTCCAAGTAAGCATCTAATCCATTCTGTGTGTCTGTTCTTAGTTAGGAAAAGTAGTTGTATAGTCTTTAACTTGTTGTTCTAGATTAGCACCTGTCTAGGGAAGCATGTTTTATCTGTAATTCACAATTCTTTCCAACAAATTGGCGACTCCACTGGGGATATTACTCTTTATCCTAGGTGTTTTAATCTCTTCTTTTCTCCGTTTATTCACCCAGTAGTTGTTACTCACAAATATTAGGCTTTTTAAGATCCAAATTTGCAAAAGAAGTGTGTTAAACAGTTGTGTTTTTCTTTCTACACTACGCCCAACGCACTCTTGGACAGGACACAGTGCTTTGCATAGCAATGTCTCCCTTTCAAGCCTATGTTGCAAAGCACTATCTCTCTTTAGGACTACGTAGCCTCCTAAAGCCATCCAAATTCCCTTGAATTTTTCTTTGCAGTTTGTTTCAATTTGTTTGCTGATGTGTTTTGAAAAGCCTAAGCCTCATATTGACCAGTGAGTTCATCTACCTCTTCCTCCTTTGAAAGAAAAATTGTTCAATGTTTGTTTAAAGAATTTTTCTCTATCATTGGAAAGTTAATTTCAAAGTATTTTTATTGTTGCATTAGATCCATTTGTGATCCGGATTTATGCAGGAACGCAACAGAATAAACATATAAACATAAATACAGAGATGCAGCGGAAATAACATTTCATTTCATTAATATCAAAGAACTGAAATTTGCTTACAGACAGAATGGAAATAAAACTAGCTAGGGCGCTGGTAGCTATCTCTGAGAAGAGATGTGGCGGCTACAGGCCTCTGAACTGAGTTACAATGAGGCTCGAGGGCCTGTTTATCATTTAGAAACAATGGGAAATCCTAAACAGCCAAAACCCTAACCCTAGGAGATGAAGCGCCAAAACTATGGGCCCCGTTTGGGTAAATTGGTGTTTCAACTTCCCAGGGGCGTAACTTTGGCATACGATCTCCGTTTGACGCGTACCATACCTCGTTAGAAAGATCTATCCGAGGACTACAAATTTGGAATAGGAAACATCGGTCCATGGACCCATGTTGCCCTCCGTTTTCCCAAAAAACGTCGTTTAGGGCCTCAAAACGGCTCCGGAAGTTTAGGACCCGAAAAACTGCTAAAAATAGTAAACTGTGCCGAAACTGAAAAACTGAAATAGACAATGGTGGAGCCCCAAGTGGAATAGGCGGTGACCTGTATGTCCACCTAGATCGTTCCTCCCCCTTGGGAAGCAATGGTCCCCATTGCGTTAAGTTCCTCCATCGAGATGAGGAAATTTAAACGAACTTGGTCCGTGAACCACTTTCCTTGGTGCCGAGGTTGGCCCGACGACAACCCGATATAGTTGGATCTTCGCTTGGGATTGTTCTTGATTTGCATCATGATGCAATCGCGTTGGCTTTGTTCCATGCGATGCGGATTTAACCTAGGTTGGTGTGAGTTGTTCTGATTCAAAGGTGTCCAGGTAGAGGTGGGAAGTAAGGACGAGGGCGATCCCACATTGAATGCCGGGTGCTGGAGACCCGAATGATGCAAATGCGGAAACAAATGCATTGTTCCCTATAGCCTTGGTGATGGTGTACGGCCGTATCGGAGCGGGCGGGGGCTGCACGTGCGCAGGGTCCGGTGGGCGCTCATACATAAATGTAGCCATACTTTGTCGCCCACTTGGAAGTTGTGTGGCACCCGATGTTGATCATGGCGTTGCTTGTACTTGGCATTAGCTCTGTCCAATATATCATGAACCTGTTGGCGGATGTGTTGAATGCGCTCGATGAAGCTACTTGCTTTGTCAACTTCAGATTGGACATGAGCTGAACTGGCCTGAGCAGTTGCAAATGGCATGGCTACGTCAATGGGACATAGTGGCTGGAATCTGACCCACACAGTACAACGTTAGTGACAGAACGATTATAACTGTGTTGTACATAGAGGAGGCTCTCGTCCCATGTGCGTGAATGCTTTGAGTTGTACATGCGCAGAATGTGTACAATCATTCTGTTGACGACCTCTGTCTGGCCATCTGTTTGGGGATGGAAAGCTGTGGACTTGGTGAGCTTTGTGTCCAACATTGACCGGAGGCTGGACCAAAATGTGCTGAGGAACCTGCTATCTCGATCTGATATGATAGACTGTGGGATCCCAAAGTGCACCCACACTCGTTCAAAGAAGAGTTTAGCAGTGGCTTCTGCTGTGATATTCTTCTTGCAGGCCGCCATAATGGCCATCTTTGAGAATATGTCGACGACCACGAAAACACAGTCATTTCCCTGCTTAGTAGAAGGCAGGCCCGACATGTAATCCATGGAGATGGATTCCCAAGGTCGACTAGGGGTAGGTAGAGGAGTATATAGGCCTTGCTTCTTGATGGTCGGTTTGGCAATGGCACAAGCAGTGCAGGATCTGATGTGCTTCTCGACATCCTTACGAAGGTTCGGCCAATAGAAATACTTCTGCAGGATTGCTACTGTTTTCTCGACCCCGAAATGCCCAGCGACTCGACTGTAGTGTGCTTCCCATATCATCTTGGCACGCTCGCTTGAAGGAACACAAAGGTGTCCCATGTGACATAAAAATGCATCTTGGAGGTGAAAATTTGGAACTTGCGTACCCCCCAAGAGTGCCTTGTAAGTGTGGCTGAATTCTGGGTCACTCTCATAGAGAAGCGGCCAATCAGAAGTCTCGTGCCCACAAGAGTTGAGCACGATGGTGAGCGCCACGATCGGTGGTCGGCTGAGGCAGTCTGCAACATTATTGGTGCTACCCTTCTTGTACTTGATGTTCAAATGAAACTGTTGCAGATATGTGGACCACTTCTGATGGCGATCATTCTGCAACTTCCCTTGTGTCTGTATGAACTGCAGGGGCCTGTGGTCTGTGTGGATGATTGTTTCCTTCCCCAAAATGTAATGCTTCCATTGTCGATAAGCTTGCACAATGGAGTACATTTCTTTGTCATATGTGGGGTACTTGCGAACTGTGTCAGACAATGTCTCACTGTGAAATGCCACTGGATGTCCCTGTTGAGTAAGAACTGCCCCAATAGCATAGTCGGAGGCATCTGTCTCGATCTCAAATGGCTGTTGCAAGTCTGGTAAAGTGAGCACTGGGGCAGAACAGAGGCGGTTTTTCAGTTCTGTGAACGCCTTCTGTTGAGGTTCTGACCAAAAAAAAATTGCTCTCGCTCCTCCCTTGGTGACTTGACTCAAGGGCCAAGTGATATGAGAGAATCCCAACACGAACCTCCGATAGAAATTAGCAAGACCCAGAAAGATGTGAAGCTCTGTTATAGTGGTTGGGGCTGGCCAATCCCGAATGACTTGGATCTTGGCTGGATCCACATGCACCCCCCTTTCATCAATAATGTATCCCAGATATTGAACCTGGGTCATGCCAAAAGTGCACTTCTCCAAATTGGCACACAACTTGTGTTGCCGCAGTGTTTGGAGGACTTGTCGGATGTGGCGAAGGTGCTCTTCCCAAGTCTGGCTGAAGATCAGAATGTCATCCAAGTACACCACTACAAATGAGTTGGTGAATGGCCGCAAGATGTCATCCATCATCCTCATGAAGGTGGCGGGAGCATTCGTCAACCCGAAAGGCATGACCAGCCATTCGAAAAGGCCTTCCTTGGCTTTGAAGGGAGTCTTCCACACATCGGAGGGTTCAATTGGTACCTGGTGATACCCAGACTTCAGGTCGATCTTGCTGAAATATTTTGCACCTTTGATTTGGTCCAGAAGGTCATCAATCTGTGGGATTGGGTACCTATTCCGGACAGTGATCTTGTTCAGCGCCCGATAGTCAATACAAAGTCTCCACGTCCCATCCTTCTTCTGTACCAACACGATCGGGCTCCCACGGGGCGATGAACTTGGTCTGATGTGACCTTTCTGCAACAGCTCCTGAATCTGCCTCTTGATTTCATCATTTTCCAGAACAGAGCGTCGATAGATCGGTCCATTGGGTAGCGGCTCACCTAGGGTCAGATCAATCGGGTGCTTGACCTGGCAGTGCAGAGGAACCCCTGTGGGTGAGGTGAAGATGTCCCCGTACTCCTCCACGACCTTATCCATTTGTTGTTGTCGTGCAGAGGGGCCCTATCTGGAGGTCGTGGCCACAGTCTTCTTCTTGCCCTGGGGGCGGATCATCAGGAAAACGAATTTTCTGGTTTGGGAAATGAGCTTACTACATTGTTTTGCAGTAACCAAAGAGATAGCGGCAGGAGGTGGTACCTCTGGTATCCTGTACAACTTATTTCCCAAAGTAACAATAACAGCACGAGGCCGAGACTCATACACAGCATGACGCTTCCACAAGTATGGTTGTCCTAATAATACATCCGAAACATCAATAGGAGCAACGTCACATAATACCTCATCCGTGAAGGGCTTGATGCTATAGGGAAGGCGACACTGCCGGCTGACGCGGAGATCTCGTCCTTGGTGAAGCCACCCGATGGTGTATGGATGTGGGTGAGTTGTGGTCGGCAAGCCCAACCACTTCACGACATCTGCTGAAATGAGGTTCTTTTGGCTCCCATTGTCGAAAATGAACTGTACCGGGGAGCCCTTTACCCACATCTGGGAGTGGAAGAGACATTCCTCCTCCTCTGGATCTTCCGGTTCCTCCTTTTGGATCTTTGCAGTGGCAACATTGGCGTTGGGCTCCGCATCAATAATCTGTTTCCCCTTTTCATTCCCCTTTTCAGATTCTGATTCGGAGTCAGAGCATGCATCTGACTCAGAAGCCCTCATCTTGGCCACTAGCGACTGCTTGGCCCAACACTCACTTGTGTTGTGAGTGGAACTCTTATGGAACTCACACCACTTTCCCGTGTCCTTCTTTGGCTTTGCGGTGCTGTTCTTTTCTCGTGGCTTTGATGAGTTGTCTTTAGCCGCCAGGCCTTGGCTCGGTCCTTTGTTCTGCGGTTTGGAAGCACCTTTCCCTTGCTTTTGATTCGCAGATCCAAAGTCTCACTTCTTCTGCTTGAATTTTTGCTCAATCTTGGCAGCATACCGGTATGCCGTACCAAGCGAGGAGATGTCAAGGAACTCCATTTCCTCCTGAATGTATTTGTGCAGACAGCTGCGATACTTTAGCACCGGATGTTTCTCTGAATCTTTGATACCCAACTTTGTGCGCAGGGTATGGAACAGATTCGTCAGCTCATGCACATCTTGATCCCTTTGTTGTCGCAGCGTGGTCCATTGTATGTACTTGTCCTCATAGCTCCCCATGGGATAGTACTGTTCCTTGACGGCATCTCGGAAATAATTCCAAGTTGGTACGGCCGAGAACAGAGAGGGTTCTGTCTGGTCCTTGTTCTCACAGTAGGTTTCCCACCATTCCTTAACATGGGGGGTAGCTTTGAGGAGTGCAAAAATAATCTTCTCCCGGTCTGCAAAGTCATGAACCGAGAAATATCCTTCTAACAGATTCAACCATCTATCTACGGCATCTGCGTCTATTTGACCCTCAAATATGGGAATGTCAAAATTTACTTATACCTTAAAAGGAGTCGCGCCTCCAGAGTGGCTGCTGGATGCAGATGCGCCGCCGGTGGGTAGTCGTTGAAGGATCTGAGCAAAGTTATCCATCATCACGTTCCTTTGTTTTTCGAGGGCCTCCTCGAGCAATATTTTGATAGGATCTCCTGCTCCCTCATCTTTCTTTTCGTCCCCCATGGGCGTCTGTCGAGGTTTACGAGGCTGATCTTGCAAAGGTTCCACCAGATCAAGCCCTAGCTCCTTATACCCCGACCTCGTTGGGGACATGCAAAGAAGGATCGAGAAAAAGCAGACCGCTCTGATACCACTGATCCGGATTTATGCAGGAACGCAACAGAATAAACACATAACCATAAATACAGAGATGCGGCGGAAATAACACTTCATTTCATTAATATCAAAGAACTGAAATTTGCTTACAGACAGAATGGGAATAAAACTAGCTAGGGCACTGGTAGCTATCTCTGAGAAGAGATGTGGCGGCCACAGGCCTCTGAACTGAGTTACAATGAGGCTCGAGGGCCTATTTATTATTTAGAAACAATGGGAAATCCTAAACAGCCAAAACCCTAAACCTAGGAGATGAAGTGCCAAAACTATGGGCCCCGTTTGGGTAAATTGGTGTTTCAACTTCCCAGGGGCGTAACTTTGGCATACGATCTCCGTTTGACGCGTACCAAACCTCGTTAGAAAGATCTATCCGAGTACTACAAATTTGGAATGAGCAACATCGGTCCATGGACCCATGTTGCTCTTCGTTTTCCCAAAAAACGTCGTTTAGGGCCTCAAAACGGCTCCGGAAGTTTAGGACCCGAAAAACTGCTAAAAATAGTAAACTGTGCCGAAACTGAAAAAATGAAATAGACAATGGTGGAGCCCCAAGTGGAATAGGCGGGTGACCACCAATATCCACCTGGATCAATTTTCTTTTGAAAAATGAAACTGTCGTAAATTCTTCGTTTCCTGATTGGAGAAATTTTTGTTTCATTCCTCATTTTTCCTTCAAAAGAGAAATTGTTGTTTTTATTCTTCATTTCTCAAAAGTAAAAGGCATTTTATTTTATTGATTTAGTGCACTTAGTTTATTTTCTGCATTCATAACATTAAAGAAACTAAAAAGAAAAATTTGCATTTGCATGTAGTGGTTTGTGTGTTTTGCAAAAAGGAACAATTAGGAAATTTGCATTTAGTTTGTGTTCTTTGATTTATTTTCTCAAAAATTCATTGCTCTTTCTCTCTAGTAGCTAGGATTTTCATTGAAAAACTAAAAGTGAAATATTTCTTATCATTCTTAGTTGCATTTTAGTAATTTTCCAATACATCATCACGATGAACCTTTGAAAGGCAAACTGTTAAGCAAGATCAACATAAAATTAATGTCAATTTACCTAACAAAGCATTGGAACCATAACGATAACTTTTACAAGGTCTAAGACCTCCTCAAGACTGGATGGATGTCGATTCCCAAATTCACTTGCTAGAAACTGTGGCTTGAGAGAAATAATAGAATTTGCAGGGAGGAGAATTGTAACCTGATCAGAATAGTTTCTAAAATTAAAGCTCTTTTGGGAGAGGCCTTAGACGTCAAACCCGCCATAAGAAATGTTATGACACTGGACATCAAGGAAGATAAATGGCTAAAAGAGCTGGTCCCAAATCATAAGGATAGATCCATCCCTCCAACAAAATCTTTTACTGACTAGGAAATTCGATTGGAAGAGCAGGAATTCATTAAATGGACATCGGCTCTGGAAGATCACTGCCTATTCTTTGACAGCGCCTCAAAAGGAAACCCAGGAGTGGATGGTGGTGGAGGAGTGATCCTGAGTCCTGGAGGCTCTATAGAACTGCGCTTTGCCTGGGGTCTGGGCCATGAAACTAACAATAGAGCGGAGGCGCTCGCTCTCTAGCAGGGTCTTAATTTAGCTCTTGAAAGGAACTTCCTCTCCATCTCAGTATTTGGAGATTCCAGGTTAACCATTCAACCTATGAACTCACAGAAGAACCCCTCTTAGGTGCATCTAACTACCATTCTCAAAAAAATCAGGCTAGTGCTATCCAAATTCCACAAAATTAATTTCTTTAATATCCTTAGGAAATTAAATTCAATGGTCGATCTAGAAGCCGATCTAGGCACTCTCCGGAGCAGGAGATCTCTATCATTTAATGGTCTCAACTCGATTTGTCGCATTCCCTAATCTTGGAGGAGACTGGACCTATGTCTCTGCGATCACATCTGCGTTTCATGACTCACTTCATTGGCCAAATCTACGGGATTGGTCCGTTATGGACTAGGGGACTCAAATTCTTCTTATTAAATCAATTCAGGGCGCAATACTTCAGGCCTCGACCTCTTATTTCAACGAGATCCCAAAGTAGCAAAACTCTTCAAAACGTTGCGTAGTCTCTGGGAGGATAACGCTGACTCCAAGGAAGCAGGAATCAATCTCAAGAAGGACTTCGTTGTGCTCTTTAATGAAGCGGAAACAAATTTAGGCAGTGATGGGATTCCTCTTTGCAATCTGGGAAAAAAATTTAGGACTCTGCAGGCAAACAAAAAGAAGATCTAAGAGGCGGTGTCCAAATCGAATTTAGAACAAGCATATCTCCCAATTTTGGCCAAATCTTGCACTCATATTGAAAACTCATTAGCGCATTCATCTGAAGCTAACTGGAACCTCCTCGACCTCTATCAGAAGCAAAGCAATAGATGTAACAGTGAAATGAATAACTACCATGTAAAAGCCCTCGGCAGCTGTTTTGTCGAGCCATAAATAAAACATAGCCGTTATTGTCAAGAAAAAACATATAAAAGGTCTAGGCTAGAGACGTTTTCTGGCGTCTTAAAACATAGCAGTTGTCATTAACTTGTCTACGATACATTCTGAGTTTGATACGTCACTCCATGTACGTAAGTATATCGTATCTCGTCCACGTACTTTCGGGTATATCGGGTGGTGTTACAGTACGATAAGTATAAAGGGGTGCTCTCACTGTGCGGTTTCGCATCAGACAACGCTAATACGGACTTGGGCCTCCACGTACCTTCGTGTATATTTGGGAGGAAAAATTTCAGGTGCTATCCATCCATAGTGAACCGAGTTGGCTACCTTGCAAATTTTGATACACCGAACATAGCATTCGGGGAGATTGCCTGCTTGTACTTCTTGGTTCACCAGGAGGTATTCTGAATTTCACAGTTTCTTGGTAAACCCTTTTTCCTAGCATTACCATTTTATTTTGTTTATTTTCTTTTGGTTAAAATAAATCAGTAATCATGGAAGAACAAAATCCTTTCCCCCATCATTCGTTTAGACTAGCGTTAAAACCACCTTTACCACCAGAAGTTACCTCTGGTAGGCAAAGGTGATCACGATCTTCCAAATCAAGTACAATTTGTACCTCTGGTGAAACATAGTTTTCCATAAACCAGAGTTAGCTAAAGTTGTTTCTACACATCCCGGTTCATCTACTGTTGTCGAAACGGAGTCTTCACAACTACCCGTGGTCACGATCCATCCAATCAGTGAGACCATACCTCTTGGACCCGAAGTTGTTCAACCAGAAATTGATCCAGATCCTATCTCTTCTTTGCCAGAACATCTGAATCCTGAAGTCGTACAACTAGAAATTGTTCCTACCTTGGTCATCCCACAAAGTTCTGTAGCTATTGAATCTCCCATATCACACAGTCAACCACCTGAAATATACTTTGGGCCTGACAGTGAAATACTTCCCCCTGGTTTAATTTCGATTGAATAAATCCCACAAGACGATACACCTTTAACTCCAACCCATTTTTAGGAGGACCTTTACCTGTACAAGTCTTTTTATCAATCGACGCCCTCTGCTTTTTTTGATCCTGTTCCTTTTCAAACTCCCGTCGATTCAAAATGGTATACATTTGGTTAAGTAACCATGACTGAACCAGCATCTTCGGTTGGGCCATCTGTTCCAATTACGTCAGATCCCACCCTAGCTACCCCATAGATGTTTACCACTTCACTAGAGTCATATTTTCATGGTGGCCCTTTGGTCCTGTCAGGTTAAAAATCATTATCTGGAATTTTCTCTGGTGCATCTTCAAATCCATGGACTTTACCAATGTCATCATCTGGTATTTTAATTGGTAATCACATCGTAAGTACTGAACGACTTGATTCATTATACACATCTTTAGGGCAATATCAAGCCAGTCCTTTTGGCTCTATTCCTTCAAGCACCATATTAACTAGACTCCCAGCATTTGGAGAGCAATATTTTCTGTCATATTATCCTCCTCATGCTGGGGGGAAACCTTTTCTCATCCAATATGACAGTACTTGTCACTTTTTGGTCAATCAAATGTCGAAATGAATGTTTTTCAATGGTAGCCCACTCTGCCTATCCAACCACAAACAGTTATACAATCGTATCAACCAATTCAACTTGTTACACCCACATCATTACCACTTGTTAATACATCTTTACACCTATTACAGAATCAAAATGTTGTACAACCTTATCAAGCGGCTCCTTCAAATCAATATCCTCAAATGTTGGGTCCACAGACTCCAAATCCTTTAGTTAATTTACAACAACCTGTATCCGAAATTCTTTATTCACAAGCTGGTTTACCATTTTATGGGATGTCACAACCGCAACCTGGTTATACCTATCAACCGAATCCAAGTCATTTTAATTTGGGTTATAACATTGGTGGACAGAACCCTTGGCGGCCACAGGCGCAAATTCCTCAAACTTCATTTCAACAAGTATCATATCCAGGTTTTGGTCAACAAAATCCTCAAGTGTTTTCCTTTCAAAACAACCCCTATCTAGGTTACCAATAGCAGATTCCTTATGCTGGTGCTCAAAGGGTTGTTGCTCAAGAAATTCCATCGTACCCTGGCTATGCTCAACCTGACCTTAATCAGCAGTTGCCTTTTGTTGCAAATTTAGAGTTACCAGATTTAAATCGGCTAAATAATGATCCAATTAATTATGCTCCTTGGTGGCTGGTGATACCTCACAAATTACCCTCAGATATTCCTAAGTTCAATGAAAACCCTGGAGAAGATCCGGCGACTCATGTCATGACTTATCATTTATGGTGTTCATCAAACTCCCTGAATGATGATTCTGTTCGATTACGTCTTTTCCAGTGTACTCTCACAGGTCTGGCTACAAAATGGTATATTGAATTACCAGAGCTTCTTTTGATAATTTCACAGCCCTAGCTACTGTCTTTTTGACTCATTTCCAGTTACCCATCTGATATGAAACTGCAATGGAACTCTTGACCAATTTCAAATGAACCAATGCTACTCACATCTCTGACCATATTCATGAGTGGCGTCGTCGTCATAGAATGGTTAAGACATTTTTTCCGGATCAGCTCCTTGCTGAATGGTTCACTAAGTCCCTGTTACCATCTATAACTAAGGATGTGGCTAAGGGTGGCATCGTCACAGAAGAGCAAGTTATCACTTGTGCCCAATATTTAGATTTGATTTATACTCAGTCTGGCACGCTCTATGAAAAAATTCCTAATGTGTCGAGATCTAATTTTATTTTTCCTCCTCAATTAAAGGACTCTTATGCCAGAGAAGGCTTGATAGGAACTGTAAGCACACATCACACTACTGCATTTGATTCTGATCCTGCTTCTGAAATTAATTCTATGTCATTTGACAAAGGCAAAAGTGACAGGCAACCCGAAAGTAAGAAAAAGGGGAAATCTGAGAAAAAAAAAACTTCTAACCCACAGGAAATATCATCTGATCAATCGTCTGGACCTCAGAAACCTTGTTATCCATGCATAATCTATAATGAGGAACACTTTGTTAGGGATTTTCCTCACCGCATTGAAGTCTCAAAATCATCAAGACTTCCCATGCATTAGCTGTGTTGACAGACCTATTTCCAAATCTGGACACAAACATGGTTGCTATGGATCCAGCTCCTAGCTCCCAAGTGTTAATGTTATCTGTCACAAAACCTTCAACAGATATTTTGGTGTCAATGCATAATAAATATTTTGGCAGTCAGGCCATTGATCAACCTACTACCTTGACAATGAATCTATCTACATAATCAATACTGCCTACTGCTATTCCTGAATTGACAATCAAGCCACCAAAGGGAATAATTCATAAATCGACATATAATCCTCGAGCAAGAGATGCACAAAATTATAATATAGTTGAAGATTTGGCTCAATTCCCTTTAGCTATGTCTGTTCTTGAGGTATTAAAAAATTCTCCCTCCCAAAAACAGGCTTTATTGTTGGCTATTGGTGGAATTGATCCGACTGATTCTAATCTTTTCGTCTTTAATCATATGGGCTATGTGCCACAATTACCAGTAGAATTGGCATTCTCCATACAAGTAAATGTCCTCAATCACCTTGTTCATCGCACTATTATTGATGAGGGTGTAGAAATTATATGCATTAAGCATGCATATGTCCAAGATCCACCTGATCTCACACTATTTAACTTTATGCAAGATATTGAATCTATTCCACTTGTTAATCTTTTGCGGAAAAAATAATTGCACACACATGTGAAGCATAAACAAAAATATTCAATCGCACATAACACAGTTTTTAACTGGGAAAGCCTAAAGCTAAAAACCCCAACTATATATTATGTAACATGGATATCATATGAAAATCTCATACAAACATACAAATCTTATCACAAGCTCTCAGTACAGTACAATCGTCATACACTAATCAGGCCCAATCTTGCAAATCCTTGCACCGATCTATGCCACCTGCTAGCCCGCCTCCACAACGCAATCTCTGCTGAATAATAGCTCTGAATGAATTCAAATTACTCCATCCTTGAATATGAAATCCTCATTTGTATCTCCATTGAATGTGTGATGCAATCAATGCATCACTATAGTCACAACAGATAGTCTATCTTTCCCTTTCACCTATCTCTCCACTGGTCTCCACTGAAACTGCCATGCACTGTAGTTAACTGTTGTATTGTTCAGTTGATTAATGATTTATTATTTATGAATTAATTAACTAATTAATTCAATCCACTCTCACTAGTGTATCATTCAGTTAGACTAGATACAACTAACTCAGCGAGTTTAATAAAGTTAAGCCACCCAGATAACTTCTGTCAACCAATTCAGGAGGTAACTCCTCAAAACTAGAATGTGTATTAGCTGAAGAATGTTCATGCTTATATAGATGGGAGGTGAGGCTATTGGGATTCAGCTCCCAATGACTCTTGGCCTTCCTTATTTCCTAATAACAAGAGGTAACTCCTCAAAACTAGAATGTGTATTAAATACACGTACATGCTTTTATATAGATGGGAGGAGATATTGGGATTCATCTCCTAATGACTCTTGGCCTTCCTTATTTCCTACTATTATTTATTATACAAAAATACATATCCACACCCATCCCATAGGATTAGGTGTCAACATTCCCCCCTTTAATCCGAAGGGATGTTGGTGAGTCCAAGCATCGATCTAAACTTTTCAAACTTTTCTCTTCCAAGTGCTTTGGTGAAGATGTCAGCAGTTTGCTCATTTGTGGAACAATGATGTAGATGGATGGTTTTGGCCTGAACATGATGTCGAATTAGATGGTACTTTGTCTCGATGTGCTTTGTTCGATCATGGAACTTTGGGTTCTTGGCCAACTTTATTGCAGAAGTGTTGTCGATCATGAGTGGAGTGGAATACATTTGTTTCATCTGCAAATCTTCCAGGATTTTCCGGAGCCACACAATTTCCTTTTTTGCTTCAGCTGCTACCACATATTCTGCCTCGGTCGTGGAATCTGCTGGAACTGACTGTTTGCGTGATCTCCATGAGACAGCTCCTGATCCAAGACTCATGGTGTAACCTGTAGTAGACACCCCTGTTTCTTTGTCGCCATCAAAGTCTGAATCAGAGTATCCGGTCAAGATGAAGTCGCCTACCCGTGTATATTTGAGTCCAAAGTCTTGAGTCCCCTTCAAGTACCTTAGCACTCTTTTTGCAGCAGACCAATGTCCTTCACAAGGTTTTTGCATGAACCTTGAGAGGATTCCAACAGCAAATGAAATGTCAGGTCTGGTGGTGGTCAGGTAGATAAGACTTCCTACAAGCTGTCTATACTTAGTTGCATCCTCAAATTCCTTTCCTTCAATAGATGTGAGCTTCAAGTTTTGTTCCATTGGAGTGCTTAAGGGTTTACAGTCATCCATGCCAAATTTGTTCAAGAGATCTCCAATGTACTTCTTTTGAGAAAGAAATATGAATTTAGGATGTTGAATTATTTCAATACCCAAATAGTAATGAACATGACCCAAATCAGTCATTTCAAAACCTTTCTTCAACTCTTTCTTCATGGATGCAATATAGCTCTCATTGTTTCCTGTTATCAAAGGATCATCTACATATACCACAAGATATACAACTGTTTTTCCAACTTTCTTAACAAACAAAGTTGCATCATCAAGATCAAAGTGTTTGAAATCAAGTTTCAGAAGATGCTCGGTCAATTTCTCATACCAGGCTCGTGGTGCTTGCTTGAGGCCATACAAGGATTTTACAAGTTTACAAACTTTGTGTTCTTGACCTTTTATCACAAATCCTTCTGGCTGGGACATATAAACTTTCTCCTTTAGATCTCCATTCAAGAAGGTTGTTTTTACATCCATCTGATGGACTTTCCATCCATTCTGAGCTGCTAAGGCAAAGAGAGTCCGGATGGTGGTCCATTTTGCTGTGGGAGCAAAAGTTTCTTCATAATCAACTCCTTCTTTCTGTGCGAATCCTTTTGCCACAAGCCTAGCCTTGTGCTTGTCAAGTGAGCCGTCTTCTTTGTACTTGTTCTTGTAGACCCACTTACAGCCAATTGGTTTCGTTCCCAAAGGCGGATCAACCAGCTTCCAAGTGCCATTCTTTATCAAGGCATCATACTCCTTCTGCATCGCTTCTTTCCATTCATCATGAGAAGCGGCTTCTTTGAAGGAATTTGGTTCATGATCTGTACACAAACTCAATTCACAGTTATAAGCAATATCCATATCAACAGGGAAATCAGAATTATCTACATCACCTTCGATTTGTTGAGTGGGACTTCTTGTTCCTGTTTTTCCAACCTCATCGGGATGAACATTCTCCAGTGTCTTTGTCAGCCATTTGGGAGGACCTTTCTGAGATTGCCCAGGTTGGTCATTTGAATGAGTTGGGATTGATTCAAGATTCAATCTCCCAATTCTGTCAATCACATCATCCAATGTGTCATCCGTGGTTGTTTCTTCATGTGGGGGAGAGAGTGCTTCAGGACATGATTCCACAGTTTGATTCAATATCGGAATCCTCCCTTCAAGATGTGGAATCACATTATCAAATTCTTGGAAGGACTTTGCATGTGTGAATCTATCCAGGCGATCAAGTTGCCGCTCAACAACCTTGTCACTCTTGGAAGATTCAAGGAATATGACATCTCTTTCTATCACAAACTTCATATTTGATTCATCATAGAGACGATATCCTTTGGAGGTATTGGAGTACCCCAAGAAGATACATTTTCTGCTTCTAGCACCAAGTTTGTTCCTTTGACCCTTGGGTATCAAGGCATAACAGGTGGACCCAAAGACCCCGAAATGCTTTACCGAAGGAATGTGGCCATGCCACATTTCAAAAGGAGTTTTATTTCTAATTGAACTTGAAGGACACCTATTCTTTATGTAAACAGCACATAGAACTGCATCAGCCAAAAACATCAATTTTACATTCTTGAAAAATAACATGGAGCGGACCATATTTAAGATGGTTCTGTTCATTCTTTCAGCTACACCGTTCTGTTGTGGATTATATGGCACTGTTGTTTGATGTTTGATTCCATGTTGACGAAGATAATTTTCAAATTCATTTGAGGTGTATTATTTTCCATTATCAGTACGTAGAGAGCCAATATGTGTTTGTGCATCATTTTCAATCCATGCATGAAAATTCTTGAAAGTTTGAAAAGCATCAGACTTATTCTTCAGTAAGTAAATCCAACACATTCTAGTGTAGTCATCAATAAATGTCATCATGTATTTGTTTCCATTTGCAGAAGCAATAGGCATAGGGCCACATAAATCTGAATGAACAAGTTCAAGTTTCCTATGTGCTCTTGAGTGTGAATCATGAAATGGCTGTTTGCTATGCTTTCCTAGAATAAAAGCATCACATTCCTTAGGTTTTCTAGGAATTGTAGGCAGTCCATCAACACCATTTTTCTTCAACAAACGAAGGCTGTCATAATTTAAGTGTCCAAATCTAGCATGCCATAAAAGACTGGATGGAAATGTACCTTCATCATGATATGAACTGAAAGCAAAGTTTTGAGCATGAGCAGATGAACCTTTCAGCTTCAAGAGTCTCCCTTCTTCTATTCCCTCCATGACAAGTGAGTGATCTGATGCTGATCTGACCTCTGCCTTGCCATCAAACAAGGAATCGTCCTTGTCACGGATGGGATCGTGACAAAGAAGTTTCTCTTCAACTCAGGGAGGTATAGAACCTCATGTAGGATATGATCGGGAAGACCAGGCAGTTTAAGCCTGACTGTGCCAAGCCCTGATGGCTTGAGTTTGGATTTATCTGCGAAATATACTGCTCCATCAACTTTGTCAGTGAATTCTTCAAAAAAAACTTTTCTAAATGTCATGTGACATGTTGCTCCTGAATCTAGCAACCAATCATGTCTCCATGAAGTAAATTAAACATCAAATAGGTTTTCAGTTACTCCATTGTTACAATGTGCTAGAAATTGCAATGAGCCGATTCAAATTAATGATCTTTGTTCACACGCTTTTCTTACCGTCTTCGATTTGTCGCTCGCCGAGCTTGTGATTGTCTCGCCCCTTTCTCTCAGTTTCTTCTCGTCTTCCGCCTCTTCCTCTCGATGGACCAAGCATGTCTCTTTGTGCCAAGTAGGCAGCCTCTTTAGAAGATGAAGGGACTGTCATCTTCTTTTGAAGGAGGAGAGAAAAACCAAAACTTTGCTGGAAAAAAAATCTGAAGAGGAAAAATTTCTGCTATACAAACTTTCAATTCTTGAAATCTGCTCAATTAGAGGGGATAAAAAATCTTGCTGGAAAAATATTCTGAGTTTAAAAAAACTCTTTGCTGAAAACTAATTCTGCTCAAAAACTCTGAAGACTGAATGGACAAAAAAATTACTCTTTGCTATAAACTGAATTCTGCATAAAAAAAATATATAATTTTTTTTTTTTGTTTGGGGAAAAAAAAATTTGTGAAATGGTAGGGAGGTCGATATTATGAAATGGTGGTTGGGGGGGGTATAATATAAAAAGGAGTGGAATGGTATTCAAAAGAGGAGGCGGAAATATGAGCAGGGAGCGGTATAAAGGAATAGGAAAAGTCATAATGATTATGGGCGGTCAGCACTGTATTAAAGGTGAAATGGTATATATGGACAACGCATTTCATATAATAAACACAACGCATACATGTAAGTGAGAGCGGTATTGGTATGGGAAAGGGTGTAAACAGTGTGGTATGAAGGGGCGTGGACATATGACAGCGACTTGCGTATTACAATGGTGGTGTATAAATGACAGCGTTTTAATGTAATAACACAGCGTTATATAACACAGCGTTTATAACACAGTGTTTTAATGTAATCACAATAACGCATATATAACACAGCGTTTAAATAGACAATGGACACAGCGTTTAAATAGACAATGGACAGGCGGTAAATATAGTATGGTCGACGGTAATTATATGAAGGTTGACCGACGGGCCAGCGCTGGAAGGCGTGTTATTATAGACGTGACAGCGTATATTAAAACATGTCAATACGATATATATATCAAATCCGACGGGTCAATAAACCAACGCATTTAACATGTCAATACGATATATATATCAACGCCGACGGGTCAATAAACCAACGCATTTAACATGTCAAGAAACCAGCGTATTAAAAACAAAGCGTTGTAAAAACACAACGATGTATTGTAATATGAGACGCAGTGTATTACTGTTGTCAAACTGAACCAGCGTGGAGGCGTATGGAATATATGCAGACAGCTGAATAAACGCAGACAGCGCAAGGTGGAGAGGAAATGAAGACAGGCGCTGGTGTATATATATATAATGCGGTCGACTGAATGTTGTAGCAGAGGCGTGAGCGCTGTATGGAAAGGGTAGTATATGCGTTGGGTAATATGCAGTGCGTTGGGTAGGGACAGTGTGTTGGGAATGTAACAGTGAGGGAGATGAGTGAGGTGTATGAGGGCACAGGGATAAATGGAGAGGAGAGTATGGAGGAATGGGAATGCAGGTAGGGGGAGGAGTGAATGGGAGAAGGGAGGTGAGTGAATGGAGCGCTTGGTCGATGGAGAAAGAAGGAGGCCCAAAAGGGCGTTACATAAAAAAAATTGAAATTGAATCTGCAGAAGACAGAGTTGCAGGACTGCTGGAATTGCAGAATGGCAGAGCCTGCAATTTGCAGATTGACAGAGCCTGCACTCTTCAGGAGCTGCAGGAGCTGGAGCTGCAAATGTCAGTGCTAAATAGGGAAAAAAAATGCAGAATAACAGTCTAGCAATTAAGAGCAGCAGAAAACTATTAAAAAATATGACTGAGCAAAGGATAGGGAGTTACACCACAGGGCAGAAATGCCAATTGTGGGGCTGGCTTTGATACCATGTCAAACCAGGAGGTAACTCCTCAAAACTAGAATGTGTATTAGTTGAAGAATGTACATGCTTATATAGATGGGAGGTGAGGCTATTGGGATTCATCTCCCAATGACTCTTGGCCTTCCTTATTTCCTAATAATAAATAATATACAAAAATACATATGCACACCCATCCATAGGATTAGGTGTCAACAAACTCCATAACTACTTCTTCCAACTGTGTCATAACTCTGCCACTTGAGTTCTAACTGAGTCCTCCATGCATTAGCTCCAGTAAACCCTTAGTAATAGCGTAATTCCTTCTGTCAGCTGTTGTTCCACATTTGTGCACTGAACTGAAGTGCTCCAAGAGAATAAGTTGTTGTTTAGAGTCCAATTATTATTAAGAGCTAATAATAATCGACATGCATCTATTTTTGGATTGATGATCTATAAATAGACTTCGCCCAATATTCTAAAAATTGAATTTCATCTATTTTTCCTACTTGATCAACCATCCACAAATAGCATCCTGCAACTTCTGAAATATGATCATCATGTCTAAAAATAGACATAGTCCAAAAATAGACTTGCGCCCAAAATAGCTTGTGGGCCCACTTAGTGAAGGCGACTCTTTTCACTAAGGTCATCATCTTGTTGAATCTCAACAGAGGGAACATCTACATGCATTATGTCTCTAAATTGTTTAAATTCTCTTGGCTCGTCGCACTTATCACAATCATCAACGACGTTGAAGGCATTTGATGGACGTACATATAAACCTTGTGGTATTATTAATAACTTGCATGCTGAACTAGGGAGTTAAATAGTGAATATTGATGTTGAGGTCGTTGACTGACCCCTTGACTATAATATTCTACTTTGAAGGCCATGGGTATATGCAATGACTGCAATTGTTTATACATACTTTAGAATGATTGCCTTTCCACATAAAGGTACAATCATAGTCATTAATCAACCATCCTTCTTTGTCTCTACTTCACGGGTAACTGGAAGCATTCCATTCGTTCACATACCCCATTAGAACATCAGAACATAGGTGTAGGACTCCTAAATGATTCCACTTTAATGGGAACCTTTTCATTACCTCCGCCCGCGACTTCCGCTGAAATTTCAAGTATAGAGACCTGCTACATGATCTCTTCCACTCTATCTGGCTTAAGGGAGAGTATGGGTGATTCTGAAATTACTACGTTGGATGAATTTATGCTGCCCAACCCTATTGAGCTGGCATGGCAATCAATCTATCTGGCTTGGGTGGAAAATCCGAAATTAGCGTTGCCGAGTGTTTGGGTTGATCATTCCTTAGATTTTGGTACTCCACCTAATCCATTTTCCTCAATGTTCTTGACAGATGAGAATATTTTGGAAGCCATGATGTCAGAAGGAGAACCATGGGAATATTATCATCATTGTTCCCATCTTCCTGATTATGAAGAAAATAATCTTAGTGAACTATATCACCCATCCATCAAAAATTTATTTTCGAATTCTTTAACCATTAATGCAATCGATTCCAAGTGAAATTTGTCAAATATTGAAGAAATTGTTTCTATCGATATTTCGACCAAACCTGGCATTGTAGAAAATATTCATGTCAATGTATCTTGTTCTCCATCAAACCTCGAATCATATCGCTCTCTCTTTCGTGAATTTTGTGATGTATTCACTTGGTCTTACGAGGAAATGCCAGACATAGATACTAGTATAGTTGAACACACTATTAATATGTATCTTAATGTCAAACCAGTATGTCAATAGCTTCGTCCTGTTCATCCAAAGAAAGCCGTTACCATCAAATCATAAGTTGAAAAAAATTTGTGTGCTGGTTTCATATACCCTGTTCCACTAACTGAGTGGGTTTCCAATATCGTTCCTGTCATGAAAAATCAAGGAACCATTAGAGTGTGTGTCGATTATCGGGATGTCAATCTTGCTTGTCCAAAAGACAACTATCCTACTCCCTTTATCGACCAGATTATTGACGATTGTGCTGGATGTGAAATATTTTCGTTCATGGATGGATTTTCCGGCTACAATCAAATCAATATCCGCCCAGATGATCCACATAAGATAGCATTCATCTGTCCCTGGGGCACATTCGCTTATAGGAAACTTCTTTTTGGTTTAAAGAAAGTTGGGGAAACTTTTCAAAGAGAAATGGGTTATGCTTTCAATGACATCAAGCACATTGTTCAACCATATCTAGATGATTTACCAGCGCATTCACAAAATCGGACTAATCATCCGATGCATTTGAGAGCCATTTTCTTACGTTTCCGACACTAAAAAATACGCCTCAATCCACATAAATGTGTGTTTTTTGTTGGTTCTAGTCGTTTGCTTGGATTTTTAGGCTCAAAAGAAGAAATTTGAATCCACCCATTGAAGGTTCAGGCCATTCTTGATTTGCCTATGTGGTCAAACTTACTTCATATACAAAAACTTCAAGGAAAGGTTAACTTCCTAAGAAGGTTCGTTCCAAACTACGTCGAAATGGCTAAAGGATTTACTCAACTATTGAAAAAGGGGGTTCCCTTCCATTGGGACCAAGTTGTGCAAGCTTCTTTTGATGATGTCAAGTACACTCTTGTATGAGGTTTTTTATCTCAAAATCATACCCTGATAGGCTGTTGATCAAGAAGACTCTAAGTAACTATTTCAAACTAGACTTTTAGTTGAGGCTTAGCCTCCTCAACCTGAGAGGGTTCTCTCAATAGGTTTATGATTTTCGAATAAGGATTAGATGGCTAAATCTATGAGTAAAATGGATAAAAATGGATAATTGGTTGTACTACTAATCAACAAACATCTATTGGGATTAAGGAATCAAGTGTGTTTTCACAAAACATGAATATCAGCTTCATATAGAAGTCAGGGCATTTCAGGGTTTAGATGCATCAAAAGAACAGTAGGACAGAAAATAAACACAGTTCATGAACATATGAAGGAAGTTAGAGCACCTTCAGTGAATTATAATTAACATACATTCATGCCACTACAAGTAATTGAATAAGGAAAACCATGAGAATATCAAACATCAATAACCCTTTCTGAATCCTGCGTGATGAAACCAATATCTCTGTATTAATATAAAAACACAGTTTTTGCTATAACAAAACAGTATACTTGTTAATGAAAATTTCCAACCCCATCCAATTCGACCTCTTGTATCTTATAGATTCATCATTACATTCTTGGATTCTCTCCAAACACTTGAGAAAAAATCGAATTTTCTAGCTTGACACCTATCAACTGCTAAAACAAACTTTTAATTACATCTGACAGTTTAAACTGTCTGTTCTAGAGTCCTAATACAACTAGGATTGAAACTCTTTGTTATAACTTAAGAACCTTATTTATACATTAAATCTTCTATCTGATAGCTGCTTCTCCTAAACTTCAACCTTGATGATGTCCATCTCTTTGCTTTTAGACTGTATTGATTTGCTTCTTATCTGCCCTGAAAGATAGGAACCTTCTCCTTGCAAAATAGCTATAGTGCTTCATTTATGTTTCTTCAAACCATTTTCTGACCAACTTGTGCTCAAAAACATGTGTCAATGTCTTATTAAACTCATGTGACTTCGCCCTTCCAACTGTGCCCAAACCAAACTTTTGAATAAGTGCCAAAAACTGTTAACATTGCTGCGCTACGAAACTGTCTGCTATTTTCGTAGTGCAGAACTTTACTTTTGAAAATCTCACTTGGAATATTCATTTTTATTTTTTTTTCCATTGGATCTTCACTTGTGATCTTTATGCATTCTTTAGCAGCATCAAGGTTTAAAAAACATTCCTTTTTACCCTTTGAAACCTTGCAAAATTGTTAAAACTGCATCCTACAGCAGTTTCGTAGCGCGCTACGAAACTGCTGTGCATGACACCTACAACACTTTCGTAGTGCACTACGAAACTGCTGTGTCTATATTTTCACATATTTTTCTAAAACTGTAAGCTTCAAACATTTACTTCCATCCTTCCATTTATATAAGCTCTCATAATCAACAAAAATCAACTCTAAACTGCTTTCAAAAATGAGATCTTTCCACATAACTCCAAAAATGTGTTAGGAGATGTCACTTACTGTTTGCATTCATTTTTGTTGTGGTTGATCTTCCGGCTTTGCTAGATGTATTTCAAGGTATTCAACCTGCCTTTTAAGACTTCTATTATTAGCTCTCATTTTGGTATTAACCATCCTTATGAACTTTTCTTCCTTGATTGCAGGGACGGTCCATATGTAGAATTGATCCTCACTGTTGATTGACTCAATGTTTGAAACCTTTTCTAGCTCCCACTGACCTTTAAACCTCTCAAAGTTTGATCTTTCTACAGCATGCATTCTCACTTTCTTCTTCAATTTATCAATTTCAATGTTTGCAAATCTGAGTTTGTCTTTAACCTCCTGATAACTACTCTTTTCTCTCTGAGTATTAAAAACTATGTTTCTGTCTTCTTCAAGTATTTGAGATGATATATTTATGGGTTCTTCAAAAACATTTGCATCCTCACCTCCTGTTTGTTCTATCTCCATGTCTGGCTGTTGCAATTTCTTAGATTTCCTAGTCAAGGGTTTTCTAGGCTTAAAGACAAACTCTGACAATTCATCCTCAAAATTTAATTTTTTGGATGTTTTCAATTTCTTTGATTTGCCACCTGTATCCAGTTTGATGAAATCTACTTGAACCAAGGGATACTCTTCAATGTCAATAGCTTGTAATATATCATTCAAGTTACCTCTTAATTCCAAGTTTTCATTTGTGACCACAGTGTTACCCTTCTCCTTTGACCTCTAACTCCTAGTCAATTTCTTCTGAGTTGTTTTACTGGTTGATTGTTTCTGAATTGTCTCTTTGACATGAGTTCTCTTCTTTTGTGCAGATTCAGGAGTCCTTTGGATATTCAGTGATGTGTTTATCATTGGTTCCTTAACCTATTTCCTGGGCTTAAACTTGACAAACCTCCTTGATTTTGTTTCTGCAGGTTTAGTAGTCTTTGATGAAGATGTTTCTTTGACTTGAGGGCTAGCACCTGTTCCTTCAACCCCTATTCCACTCAAAAATAGAAATGCAGACCATTCTCTATTCACTTTCTGAAGCTCATGCAAAACTATTAACTTGACTAGACCATGATGAAATAATGAGGTTTCATATGCCTGAGCTTTCATCTGTACTTTGTCTGTCATCTTGGCCAGACTTCGAAATAGAAAGAAAGGTAAATCTAGAGAGATTATTCCTGTGAAATGCAATAAGAGTTTAAAGTGGTAAGTGTAGACCTTGTGATATCTCCCTTCACAAGTGAAGTACCTTTGGATGTTGTATAGCAGATTGGAAAATAAATCCTTGACATAACTTCTTGGCACGGCTTTGTTCAAATCAGTATCCATAAACTCTGGTTTCAAAAATATTTTGCATGGTTGCATTTCAAACCTAAAATTCTTGAACCATTTATCTTCCCCCCTTGGAATTTATGTGACTGCTGATATAAATTTAGGAGAAATTGGTAAATTGAGAAAACCAACCTTTATGTTTGATCCTGTGAAGTTCATAGCAAATTATTTGGTAACCTAATTATGCCCTCCTTGAAGCTTTTTGCAGAACCTCCAGTACCCTACCTTCTTGAAGGATTCTTCACAGATTTATCTCTTGTCAAAGCTTCTAAACCTTCAGGTTCTGTTCTCAGACAGTGACCAGACCGGTGATTTATTTTTTCTTCTGTCATCTTCCTCCTGAAAACTCTGTGTCTTCAGCAAACCTGTAATAGACCTCCTTGTTGGATGAACTGGCTCGCTTGAAAATTTGGTTCAACCTCACTTGATTAGAAACCCTGTTTCAGTCAGCAATTATTTTCAAAATCACTGGATTAGCAAATATCGAAACTGTTGACATAACATCAATTGGGTTCAACCTCGCTTGATTTAAATTCTGCCTTGCTTGATCGAAAATTCTGCCTTGATTGAAAACTTAAGGAGATCTCTGGTTTCTTATCATGAGCTTCTCTTTCAACAATATATATGCATGCAGTGTTTTCTTTGCATGAGATAAAATCGATGATAACCAACCCCTTTTCAAATTTGAAAAGGACCAATGACAAATGACCTCTAACGAATCTCATAATGATTTCATAATTTCTTTGGATGGTTGCATGCGTGAGGGAGGATTCGTGGACTAACACCATAATCATGAAAATTTAACCCAAATTGATGGATGTGACATCTAAACCGAAAATTTTGAATCCCCGATTTTGTAGCACTCATAATGTTATTTTGGAATTTCGCGCTACAAAAAGACTAGCATTTTCATAGCGCAGAAGCAGTTTTTTACACTGAGCGCGCTACGAAAACGTGGTTTCATGGCTTATTCAAAAAAAAATTGAAAAAGACTCAAAATATGGTTTTCAAAACGTGGCATGAGACTTCTAAAGAGTAAAACAAGGTTTATGAACTTTATTTGGTGATGAAATGAGACTTGTAACCTATGGCTTAGACCCTATAAAACATAAAAATGACTCAAACCCTATCTAATACCATGACTTAGGAGCAAGTATAAACTGATAAGTTTAGAAAATTTTAATATTGATAACAACGTCATTAATGTATCCCCCTATTTGTAAAAATGATTATTTCCTATATATCGTCGTGGCTGAAATGACCATTGCTATGGTATTGGTCGAAGTAGAAAATGGAATTGAACATCTGATCTATTATTTGGATTGTAATATCTATGATACGGAAGTTAAGTATTCATATGTAGAAAATCTTGCCTTGGCAGTTGTTCAAGCTGTCCAAAGATTTCGCCATTATATGCTACTCCGAAAAACAACTATAGTTTCGGATTGCAACCCCATGACTTATATCTTATCACGTCAATTTCTGGGGGGAAAATATTCAAAATGGATTGTCATTTTGCAGAAATTTGATTTGGAATTCATCAAATCCAAGTCAAAGAAGTCTTTAGTTTTGGCTGAGCTTCTCTATGACCTTCCCTCTAATAGTACTACAACTACGTCAGAACCATCAATTCCTGACGAGTCTTTGTTTCTGAACGGATCATCTAATCCTTGGTATGGGGATTTCATCATTTATCTCCAAACCCAAACTTTTAGACCTGATACCTCTCGCTCTGAATAGCGACGTATTTGATACCAAGCCAAAGATTATCTGATTGTCGGCAATACACTTTATCGTCGTGGTATCGATACAATTTTAAGAATGTACCTCACTCATGAGGAGGCTAAAAAAGTGTTAAATTATTTTCATGCTGGGGCATGTGGTGGACATTTATCTAGTTATGCTACCACGCAGAAGATACTCCGCACTGGTTACTTTTGGCCTACTATTTTTCGAGATTGCATCCTCTCGGTCAAAATTTGTCATGCATTTCAGATTTTTTATCGTAAAATATGGGGGGCACAGTTATATTATTGACTTCATGACCTGTAACCCTCGTTCGTCCGGGGGGCACGGTTATATTATTTTCACAGTCGACTATTTTACCAAATGGGCCGAAGCGATGCCTACATTCAACAACACGGGACAGACAGCTGCATTGTTTTTCTTTAATCATGCTATTGCACGGTTTGGGGTCCCACAGGCTATAGTTACAGATCATGGGAAGCATTTTCGCAATCACATGATGGCTGAATTAACTACCAACTTAGGATTGTCACATGATAGTTCTACTCCTTATTATCTACAATCAAATGGACAAGTTGAGGCTATCAAAAAAATTCTTAAACATATGCTTCAACGAATGATAGGAGTTCATAAAAGAAACTGGAATTTGATCCTGTACTCCGCCTTGTGGGCATATCAAACCTCAGTAAGAAACGCAATTGGCTTTACTCCTTTTCAATTAGTGTATGGTCTGGAAGATATCTTACCAATCTAATGTGAAATACCGCAGTTAAAACTTGTGAATGACTTGTTACCTGACACCCCAGAAGAAGAAGCGCGTCTCCTTAACCTCATCCATCTTGATGAAATGCGTCGTGAAGCCCAATTGGCCAACGAAGCACATAAGAGATGTATAAAGGCACAATACAACAAAAATTTCTAGCCTCGCATTTTATCAGAGGGCGACTTGGTCCTTATTTATGATCAAGAAGCTAATGTAATAGGAACAGGAAAGTTTGAGCCATTATGGCATGGCCCCTATATTGTCAAAAGAGTTCTTGCTGAGGGTACCTATGAGTTGGTTGATTACAATGGAATTTCGTTGGCACAGCCTAGAAATGGGTTGTATTTGAAACGTTACTATGCTTAATCATGAGCGTAGTAATTTTTTGTATTATATTGTATATATATGTTGTTGATTTGCATTCACTATCTTAATTTATTTTTAGAGTTTTCTTGACGTTGGTAATCTGCTTTACATTTCATCGCAGATGTATGAATATTCGGAACCCTTTGTCGGATATGCTGATGGTGCTAGTCGTAGTACGCAGAATCTATCCTCTACAGCGTGGGCCATTTTTGCTCAGAACAGCAAGTTAGTTATTTTTCAAGGGATTTCTATTGGTAGATTGACAAACAATATTGATGAGTATATCACGTTGATCGAATGTCTCTCTGATTCCATTTCATTTTGCATTAACCGTATCATCATAAGGTTATACTCACAACTTGTGGTATTAAAACTTACTAGTGTTTATACTGTTAGAAATCCAACATTGCATAGATTGTTCCTTAAAGTTCGAATTTTGGAAAGACACTTTGATTTTATTCAATATCAACACATTTCCAAAAATTTGAACACATTTACTGATTCATTAGCTATTTAGGTTTTAGACAAACATTTGCAACATATGTAAAGAAAACATTCACATCATTGAATAGGATTGCACAATAAACATAGGAAAACACTGAAATCATACAGATAGATAGTTATAATTTTTTACAAAATTTGTGCCCAAGACACACTAGTCATCTGACCTCAAAATGTATGCAAAAATGTCACAAATAAACTAGTGGTGCTCGTGGTAACATGCTACAAATCTAACTATCCTACGAAGTAACCGCATCCGGCAGTTAGGAACCCCAATAGTGTGTCGCTATAGTCGCATAGGAAGCTCTTCGATCCGGAAATCCAGAATCTTGAAGTTCAAACCCTCTATGTGATGTTGAAGTTTAGTTAGAATCTCAGCCATATCAAGGTCCTGAAGGACTGCTCTCCTGACATCCCTCTCGGCTGGTACATCTACTTCACGCTCCAGTTCCACTACTGGTTGAACATGACATGGTCAGAAACATTCTTACCTATTGCACCCCACTGAGCGCCTTCTAGTAATGCTAAATTTGGAACCCCTCAGAAATCAATGCCTACATATGCATACTCATCGATGGCGATAATTTGTCGCAGGAACCAGGCAAAGAATGCAGTAGAGAACACAATAGTAGATTGGCCTGCATGCCGACTCATGAGTTCTACCCATCTCTGCATCCGAGGATCTCTAGGACTAGCTATATCCAGTGTCACATGTTGTGGATGCATTAGTGGAATCCGTTCCAAGGGTGAAGGATATAAGGATAGAACCATAACTGAAATTGTTCTTCCTTCCTCCCTTTGCTTTATTTAGTTGTTCCTTTATTTGAGATAGATTAGTTCAGACAAGTTGAAGACTGTTGGCTCCATGCACTCTAGCACATACTACATATACAATCTATTCGCTACATGTAGTGTAACGGTGCTAGCAAGTTTTGCAATCGTGAAAAGGATAGTTCTCAAGGGAAAATCTCTAACGTCTCAAATGTTTATCTTTCCATATTATCTTGGCTCTAAACCTGGATAAAAATGTTGCAAAACATAATCTCTCACTGTCTCTCCTCCAACCACAGACCCTGAAAGCGAAATGGGCAAGCCTCTCCTCGACAAACTTGTAAGAAAGTACACATCCTCAACTGTTATAGGAACCACTTGGTTCTTAATACGAAATTCCTCTATAGCTGGATCCCATGCTCGGACTAAGAACTCCAATAGTTCTATTTTTTGCCTCATCCCAGATAATTTGAAGTACTTAAGTAGTCCGCAATCTCTTAGGGCTCTTACTTTACCTAGATCATTTAAGGAAATCATATCCTATTCTTCATGCTCTCTTTCCCTCCATGTTATCATCATTGTAATCCGATGGAAACCTAAAATACAACCATAAGATCCATTAGATTCCATTCATTGCAAAAAACTAGGCAAATTTTGGGCATAAGGAGAAAATCAAAAACTTAAATTGCGCCCAACGCACTCCCTAACAAGAGATAGTGCTTTGCATATGCTAGTACCATTCACTTTACCTGTTATTCAATGCAAATTTAGACATTCAGGGGTGTGTTCCCCTCTTTTTGGGTAGAATTTACCCTAGGGACCTTAAAACCCTAAAAAATTGTAGAAATTGGAAATGAAATGAATACTAAAGGAAAGAGGAGGTTCATATCACTAACCTGGATCAAACGGAAATGAAAACTGTCCACAAAAACGATCACAATCATCAGCTGAAGTTTGGGGGAAAAATCAGGTTCAGAACTCCAAAATGAAAATGGTAACTATGGAATGGTAAAAATGAATAGTGAAACTACTTTTAATAGTCATTTAATTATTTGAAAATTGAATATATTGCTATGACTATAGTTTTATTATGCTTTTATCATGAAACAAGTATTTTTAATCCATTTGATGTTGTTCTGAATAGGATATACAACTGATGAACAGATTAGTCATGCAGATTTATTTTAAAGAATGACTTGACCACAAAGCATACTTTTTCTCCTTATTTTTCGAGCTTTGTTAAAAATGAAAAAAATAATTGAAGCGCACTTTTACCTCTTTTTCGAGCTTCGATAACAACGAAAAAGGAACCCCTGGAGTCTTCTTTTAGCTCTTTTCAGACTCCGATAATGTGAAAAGATTGTCGAGCACTTGTCTTTTCGAGCTTGTAAAAGTAAATGAATCGATATCTACTCATTATAAGTTTAACCCTTTTCCGGACTGAGATAGATTATTTACGAAAAAGGAATACCTTGGTTAAACATGACCAAAGAGGTTCTCTCAGATATTATTTTACACTTTTTCGGATCTAAGTGAAAAATTTACAAAAAAGTACTTATGGAGCTTTCTTTCGTCCTCTTTTTCAAACTCTCTAAATATGAAAAAGGACCGGGTTGTCACTGTCGTTAAGCTCGTTAAAACATAAAATAGCGATGGGCTTGTCGATCATGGCAAGAATCGAGTTTCATTCATCACTAGACTCATTAAATTATTAAATAGTGATACATTATTCGCCCGAAGGGTTGAATTATAGATCAAGTAAATGTTATCCTCCTCAATCTTGTTAAAAAATAAAGAGGTACTGGTCTACAAATGACCAGGGAAAATTTGGGAAAAGTGAGAAAAATTATTTATGGTAGCAACTCGCTCTTGAACATGACACTTCCTTCACTCCATGTCTGTGACGTTTGGGTTGGGTAATCATCTTGACAGTTCATTCATACCTATGGTTCATCATACCTTCACTTCGGTTTTGGGTCAATGCTACCAACTCATCACAGTGTCGCTGATATGTTCAAGAGAATTCATCCAGTGAATAAACTCATCCTTCTCCAATACTCGTAAACCTTTATTCTCATGATTGTTATCCCTGAAAATTTCTATATCAAGTCATACCCTTGTCTCTGAAATCAGTAACTCCTGTTTTGCAATAAGGTGACTTCCTGTCGACAAAAAATCATTATCCAAGAAGTTCACTTAGAAGCATCAGATTCCAGTGCCATGAGGCTTGTTACAGCATCGACAAGATCCTTGCTTCCGGACCTTTGACCGAAAGATTTTGTTAAGAATTCAACAACAAATAATCTATTCACACCTTACGAAATGTACTGCAGTACCTTGAGGGCCATTTTCATTAATGGTGGTTCTCTCGCGTTTGTTAATAGCTCACATCATTGGCTGGTAATCAAACAATGTATCTCCATGTTCGACGATAAATCATATATTCGCATGGCTAGACTTGTACTCGAATGATTGAGTGAACGAGATAAGAAGACCCCGGATCTAGTTTCAGCCATCCAGGCTACGATTCAGGATTGTTTTACACATCATCTGTACGGTGACTTTACATACATATCATCATCCAAACATGGACCTATATCTGTAGGCATGTCTGCATTGGGAAACATTCCAATGTCGACGAATTTCTGAATTATGTACATGTTATTAGATTGTTTATGTGTTGAACATGGGAATGCCTACCCTCAGCAATTATGATCAAGAGGATATATCATGATGTAATTTATTGTAAGATTGATTCAGGTCACCACTCTACTTCATCTCCAACTCATCACGGTGTAAATCATATCAATCAAAATATTGTTGTTATTATTCTGACTTCATGCTTTAGGGGGAAATTGTTATAGGTCAATTTGGTAATCATTCCCAATGACCAGGTTAACTGGGCATCATCTCCAGGACCAATGTATAGGGTCTATCATCCCCTAACATTTCAATTGCTATATGCCCTAAGCCAAAGAACAAGACAGATCAATCAAGGACTTTCATCTGCAAAGGTTTCCAAGGTTTGAAGTTTATAATATATCATATGAGAGCTCACAAACACTTCCTCTAAAGGGACTAAGTGTGTTGCATATGCAATTAGCCCCATGCAAAGCTGCTCTGCAAAGCACTTCTCGACATCTATGGGTGCATTGGTCACATTGGGAGCGAAATTCTCATTGTTCCGGAATCTCCACTTGGCTAGTGCATTCTAGAAGAGTTCACATGTGTCAAACTTCAAATCCATGTGTCCATTTGACATCTACAGGATTGGGAACATGTCTTGCCTATTATTGGAAATTCATTGATTGTAAAACTACCTCAGCTACTCTATAAATTGAGCATAGATCTTAGTGTTTGATAAGGAAGAATTTGTATAGAGAAATGCTGGTAGATTTTTCATTGAGGAGATTGATTTGAGTGACAATTTGCTGGATATATCTTCATTGTGATGAGGTTGGGATGCTACTGGATATGGTGACAAAAAATCAGTCATTTGGTTGTAACCTCCCCTTCTATCATTAATAAAGAATACAGCTTACTTTTCCCTATATGCATTTGTATTGGCTTTGATTTTCCATATTGCAAGATCTTAGTTGATGTATATGGTTTATGCTTTAATGATTTAGAAGATTAACTTAAATAGACATCTGTATTATTTCTATCTTATGTTGTTTAGTGTTCATTCTTGCAAGAAATATTTTGCACAGCCGGCTGGAATTTGAAGCTGCAACAGAAGCGACAAAAGGAATCATTTGGAAGCACTCGGATTCCAGGTAAGCATCTAATCCATTCTGTGTGTCTGTTATTAGTTAGGAAAAGTAGTCGTATAGTCTTTAACATGTTGTTCTAGATTAGCACCTATCTAGGGAAGTGTGTTTTATCCGTAATTCACAATTCTGTCCAACACAAACTCAATTTCCTATTGCTAGGATTGATAGTAGCACACATGTAAGATCATCTTACACATATTGAAACACTATCATTCGTGCGAGGCCAATAACAATACCTCTAAATTTGTGCAACTGTCTTGCCTACACCAAAGTGACCAACAATAAGAGAAGTGTGTGCTTCCCTTATGACATTGAATCTTTCACCCCATGGAACACATAACTTTTCAAGATTATACAACACCTTGTTATGTACATGATTATCCAACTCTTCAACATCTTGAATCAAATTTGCATAAACATCTTTAGAATCATCACCTTGAGCATACTATTCAATATAGATTTCATGCATGAATGACTTATTCTTAAGAATGCTAGATGCATTAACCATGGGCCTTGATAAAATATCAACAAATTTTTTGTATATACCTTTCTTGTACCTAATTACCAAATGAAATTGTTGTACGAATCCCATCCACCTGAAATGTATAGCTTATTGTATCTTGGCTTATGATTTCAAATATGGAAAAGTTTGATGGTCAGTATGAATATTCGTCTCTTTACCCATCAAATAATGCTTCCATTTCTTCATGCTTTGTACCAAACCATACAATTTTTTATCATAAGTTGGATAGTTAATTACTGCATTAGTAAAGGTTTCAAGATGATAACAAATAGGCTTACCATGCTGCATCAAAACTTCTCCCATGGCATAATCAATTTCATTAGTTTGGATCTCAAATGGATGCTTAAGATCTGGAAGTACTAGAACTAGTGCTGTGATTCTTTATTCCCCACTGAAATACCCGCTTCACACTTGTCAAAGCATGTAATGGTGCTGCAAGGAGTGATAAGTTAGCTATAATTTTTCTGCAATATTGGGTTGCTCCCAAAAAGCTCCTAAATTCTATTACATTATTGGGTTTAGGCCAATTCACAATGACTTCAACTTTTGAGAGATCAATCTTCAAGTCACCCCCTCCCACAATATGATCCAAATAAACCAAAGAGGTTCTCCCAAATTCACACTTTGACATATTTAAATAAATTTATCTTTCTTAAAGACTTCTAAAAATTGTTTCACATGCTTGACATTCTCTTCACAAGTCTTACTAAAAATCAGAATATCATCTAAGTAGACTATTATTAAATCATCAAGGAGTGGTATCAATACATCATTCATGACTCTCATGAATGTTGTAGGTGCATTGCAAGGAAAAAAAGACATAACTAACCATTCAAACAAACCTTGTTTTGTCTTGAAAGAAGTTTTCCAAATATCATCTTCAACAATACTTATATGTTAATAACCACTTCTCAAATATAACTTAGTGAAATATAAAACATCATTTAACTGAGCTATAAAATCATCAATACAAGAAAGAGGATAGCGAACCTTTACCATGATTTTGTTCAAAGTTCTAAAATCCACACACATGTGCCATGTACCATCCTTCTTTGGACTCAAGACAATAGGAGACTCACTCTTTGCTTCTTGATCTCTGCATGCTCCAATTTGGAAGAGGTGCATCCTGCTATAAATGAATATCATGTTGTATTCCTCTTTTAGGGGGAAACCATTTAGGTTCCAAAAACATATTTTCATATGCGTTAACAAATTCAACTGAATCATGCTTGATTTTTTAATCACACCCTGTGAAAGCTTCAGATTTAGCAATATCTTTAGCTTTTATCATCAATAAAAAAAAAATTATTACTAGCATTTACTATTCATTTTATTTAACCAACACTTACAAGAGATAAGTTCATCTTCTTGTGATGTGCTCTAACAATATACCCAACACCATATTTTAAAAAAATGATATTTTTTCTCATGACGATAGAATATGGTTTTTTAATGCACAAGGTCAGAATTCGGCACACACCTGGGGCTCTCTCATTTGGCTACAAGGTGCACTGTCTAGAGAGGGAATGTCATTTCAATCTAGCATGCTCACGATGGAGGTTAGCATTAATATTTTGTTTTTCTTTCTATACGGCGTTTGGTGGTTAGGGTTTCAGAGTAGGTGCGAAATTTCCACTTCCGTGGTGTTGGTTTAAGGAGATAACCTGGCGACAGCAATGGGGTTTGATAGCGAGTACGTGGATGTTGAACCTATCCATGAAGATTTTCTCACCTTCTGGGGGCATGAGGTATCAGAAAAAAACTTGGATCATTTCTTCCCGAAAGTTGCAGAGAACCCACAGAGTTTGAGTGAGGTAGGAGGCACTAATGGGTTTTTGAATGGAGCATCTATGTTGGAAGAGACTCTGCAGAGTACCTTAAGTGGGAGGTGGAGGGTGTTGAATCTCTAATTAAACTGAGAGGGGGGGGGTGAATCAGTTTAATACATTCCTGATTTTTTAAACTTTTCAATAAACTTATTTACACCTTCATTTCAAACTCTATTTGATGTGAGAGTAATCTTAGAATGTAATCTGAAAGTATTAGTTTAATAGAGCAGTAGACTTAATTTGAGAGTAGCAGGTATTAAGCAAATGATACATATCAGATCAATACATAAATATCATGCACAGAGACACCAGATATAAGTGGAAACCCATAAAGGAAGAAAACCACATCTTATTATTGTTGTGATGCAAAGGCAAGCTCCAACTCCCTCTCACCACTGTTTTTCTGCAGGCACCAACCTACAGGAGGCTCCTACCTCAATTCTGCAAGCTACAACTTGTAAGGAAGCACCAACTCCCTTCAGTTTTCTGCAGGCACCAACCTACAGGAGGCTCCAACCTCAGTCAGCTACAACTGACGACTATCAAGCTGCAACTTGATAGGGAAGCTCCAACTTCCTCAATTTATCAAACTGAAAGTTTGCTGATTTACCTCAGATATCATCTCTGTTCTGTAGCTTCTCCTTCTGTTCTTCTTTTCTTAATCTTCTCTGTCTTACTCTTCTATATTCTGCCTTCTCTCGATTTACTCTCTCTTCATTTAAAAAAAAACTTTTTCTGCATATCAAGATGATATTATTTATAGATTTCCTCACATGACTGTTTGTATTCTGCTTGGAATTCGAAATGGAAAGTCATGTCTCTTTGCCTTCTGCCTTCTCACTCCTTTTATCAGCTTACTCAGAAATTATAACTGTAGGTGTCAATTTTAACATTACAGTGGGAGTTTGTTTTCTCTCTGAGACTTGCCAATGCATCACAAACAATAAAAATTTAAATAAAACATTTACATTCAAATTTAAATGAGAACTCCAGCTCAACTTATTTAGTCTTTTGAATTGGTACGCATTTGTCTTTTCTTTGGCTGTCTTTGTCTTTTCTGTGACTGTGTTTTATCTTCTTTCGGATCTGTTTGCTCTTTTGTCCTCTGCTGTGGTGTAACTGCTGCATATGTGTAAATGTGCCTTTTATATCCGCTGATTGTAAATCTGGAGGAATTCCAATCCCTTTTATGCCATTAGTGTCTTGTTGATGTGGCAGGTTCCGCAGGCCGGAACATACATATATCACAAGCGTTAATAATCGCCCTCTCGTAAAGCTAAGGTCCGTGGGTCTAGAGACCACGCGGCTTATCGCAACCGTGCTATATATATAACTCAATAACCATTATATATCATATTTTTTATGCCCCCGGATCATATTCAAACATTATTCAACATATATAATATATACAATTTATTTGCAAATAACCCGACGTCCATAAGGATTGGCTGCCAATACGATTAGACCTGGAACTCAAGTTGTATATGAGTCGTAGTTTATATACCAATCGGGTCCAGATTTCCAATCGCAATCGCAACTCTTATATTCTCTGATGCGATTGACCATTGCCGATGCGATTAGAACCTGGAGCTGAAATCTTTGTTAATCATAATTTATAAGTCCATCGGGTCCGAACTCTTAATCGCAATCGCAAGTTCTTTAATATGTGTTGCGATGGTTTGTTTCTTTCCGATGCGATTGGAACTGGACTTCAAACACTTTGTTAAACATGGTTTATAGACCCATCGGGTCCGGTCTTCCAATCGCAATCGCAAGTCTTTAACATATGTTCCGACTGACCAGTGCCGATGCGATTTGACCATAACTCAAATATGTATTAACCCCTGCTTATAACAGGATCGGGTCCGCCATTTCAATCGCAGCGTTTTACAAAAGACATGCGATTGGGAACTCGGATGCGATTAGCATCTATCAACTCCTGCTTATAACACGATCGGGTCCGCCATTTCAATCGCAGCATTTTACAAAAGACATTCGATTGGGAACTCGGATGCGATTAGCATCTATCAACTCCTGCTTATAACACGATCGGGTCCTCCATTTCAATTACAATCGCAACTTTATGTTGCGATGTTCCGCTGCCCTTGCGATCTCCGATTGCGATTGGGGAGGGGTCCCACCTTATCAAACTTTGTTTTATGCGCTCCATAATATAAATGCCTTGGACCTTTGTTTATGTGATGCACTGCACATATATGTTTATATATATTTTTGCTGCTGGAGTGAAGCGATTCCCGGAATAAGTTTGTGTTATATTATATGTATAACGTCGGTTGGAGTGTGCGATTCCCGGAATATGGTTCTGTATTATATGCATTGTATTGCCGCTGGAGTTAAGCGATTCCCGGAATAAGTTTGTATTTGTTATATGTGCTCCGCCGGTTGGAGAGTGTGATTCCCGGAATATGGTTCTGTATTATATGTGTAACGCCCGGCTGAAGTCTACGATTCCCGGAATAAGATTTGTGTTGTATAATGCCGGTTGGAATGTGCGATTCCCGGAATATGGTTCTGTATTATATGCCGCTGGAGTGAAGCGATTCTCAGAATTTTGTAACTGCTCTCTACCTCTGTCTCTGCCTCTGCTCCGCTGGTTGGAGAGTGCGATTCCTGGAATTTTGTAACTGCTCTCTGCCTCTGTCTCTGCTTCTGTCACTCTGCCTCTGTCTCTATCTTCCGATAACGGTTCTTCACTGTGCTTCTATGACTGTTACATTTTTACTTTCTTCTTGCTGTCTCTATTACTTTCGATGTGCCTCTTTTTCCTTCCTTTGCTACAGCGCTACCTCTTTTGCCTGAGTGCTGCCGCCTTTTCCTGAGTGTTGCCTCCTTTGCCATCAATGACAATATTTCCAACAGAGGGTTGGGATTTCCACAGCACATGCTCAACCGCTAAACCCTCTGGTTGGAGATGGCGGGGACTCGTAGCAACGCGACTTCCTCCCCACATCTTTCTTGTCGGGACCAGGTATTCCATACTTTCCTTCCTTTACATAAGGATTAGAAGATATCGTAGTTAGTCACAATTTGCAGGGGTTGGCGGGCCTAAAAACCCAGGGGAAAAATGGTCGCAAGGTCTAGATATCACTGGAGGAAGTGTTAAGGTTAAAACCTCCTGGTATCAAAAACCACCCTTGAATCAGGGCTTGAATATCTCAAATCTCCCTTTCTTTCTAGCAAATCAAGTGGTCAACTTGATCCCTGCGTCGGGAGAAGGTCAGCCTTGTCCAGTTCAGGCCGAGATACAAAACATTAGTCAATCTAGGGTTTCGTCAAATGATGTTGTAGAAGGGGAGCTACAAAGATTGTTGGAAGGAGCCCAGGCTTTAGGCCAAAGTCAGGATTGCGGGCCTAAATTAGGATAGGCTTTTGCAAAGGGCCCAGAAAGGGGGATTTCTAGAGAAGCTGCAGCAGGGCGACCTGGGTCGCCTGTGGTAGAAGTCCCAGATGCACCCAATAGATAGGTGGAAGGTGAGGAAGAAAGGAGAAAGGTTTCTGTGGGAGAAAAAAGAAAGAAGAACAAGGCGATCAGAAGGAAAGAGGAACATCCTAGCTATGTTCTTGGAGTGGACATACACATAGACGAAGTTATTGTAATATTCCCAAATTTTTACATCATATTTGGAATATTAGATTCCTTGATTTTCTTAATGAATTAAGTAAATAAAAGGGTGGAGGGACCCACAATCCTCAATAAGAATACATATCCACTTTGTGTGTGTGAATGTGGATTAATTTAGCTTGGATCTGCAAAAAGAGGTAGTTGAGCAACTACTAATGTGAATGAGATTGGAGATCATGTCTCATTTAATGAGAAAGATCATGGAGGGTTGATTCAGTCAACTAATATCTTGAATATGTCAAACAAAGGAACATTGAGCATTCATGATCAAGTGATGGAGGATCATGTGAAAATGATGCACACATGATGGAGGAGGTGTACATTGCACCTAGACTGTTTGGTTGATTTGGTCAAACAGCGCAGTTCCACTTGGAGGATCTTTTCCACATGAGACTGTGCAGTTGAGATTAGGGCCAAGGCTTGGGGAGGCTCAAACATTATAAAGGAGATGAAGGAAAAGGTGAAAGGCATCTTGGATTATTTGATGTATGATCTTTTAGATCTGGAATTTCCAAGTGACATTCCACTGCATTCTTGGGTTGTTTAGCAGAGATTGCAGGTGTTGTTTAGCACAGAGTGTTCCCGAGCGGGAATCCCACCTATTTCTTTGAGTGATCTCTAAGGAAGAGGATTGTACTTCATTATACATCAAGATTTAAGTGCCATTTCCTTTTTCTACTTTCTGCAGAACATTCATATTCAGAAATCTGCAGATTTCTGAAGATCATTTTGGAAGATGGAAGTTGTCTTCAGTACTTCAGCTAGAGAACAAGGTGAGGGATGGTTCCCATCACTTGGGTTTATGGATCAGCACTCCCAAAGCCACATTGCAGATCTGGAATTAGGCAAAAATTTATTGACATCCTAGCAGCAGTATTCCCTTCAGGAATAACGTTGTCCATATTGCAAATCAAAGAGGAGGAAGGAATTTGCTAGTACTTCAGCTAGCAATCCAATGAAGGATTATTCCTTCACATTGCCATCAGTCTTGCCATCAGCCTAGGGTTTATTGCAGCATTTTTTAGTAGGAATAAGGCCTCTCTTTCCCTCACAGCGTATTTTTTAGAGGCATTTGTGTTGTATTAGCTGCAATCATCATTGGAGGATTGAGAAGCTAGATCTAGAGCTTCTAGCTCATAGATCTAAGGAAGGGATCAGCCCTTCAAGAATAGATCTGATCTGAGCACACATTTCAGCCATCTATTCTTCAGATCTAGCTTCAGATCCGTATTTCCCAACAGATTAAGGATCAAACCCTAGGGAGGTGATTTTTCCAAAGTTGCAGATCTGGAAAATCTTTTCTGGGTTATCTTGGGAATCCATTACATTGGCCAGATATTGGCATCATCCGAGCTCCAGTTTTGAGTAGATCTGCATTTCTCTTTTCAGCCTGCAACTATATGTTTATATTATGTTGAGGAGACAGTGCAGTATTTGCTGTAGAGCCTCTCCAGTTACGCTGTACCTGTTGCATACATGTTTTCAGGGTGATCCTAGCTCATCTCTTTGGCTAGATCTACCTATATTTTGTACTTCTGTAACTGAATCATCTCCAATATAATAAAATGGCTTAGTTATTTCTGCATATTCTGATTTGTACTTAGATTTATTGTTTATCTTACTGTAAGTTCCTATATTGTGTGAATTATTACTGCATTCTCCCATTTGGGGATATTACAGTGGTATCAGAGCATGATCTTTGGCTCAGCTTGTGGACACTCCATATTTTACATTGAAAGAAGAATAGATAGATGAGATCTATCATGGAGGATGAAAAATATGTCACTCCTTTCTTTAGATCCATGCAAGATCTCTCCAAGGAGGTATATCAAATGAAGGAGGAAGAACAGAGAGAAGATCCAAGAAGAATATGTGATGAGGGAAGTACTTCCTATCAGCAACAAAGAAGACCGAAGAATCCTAGATCTCATCATAGATCGACTATGCCCACTTTCTTTGAAGAAGGTGAGAGGTATAGAAGTGAAGAAAGGAATGAACCTGAGACTCATGAGACTCTCAGTCTATATCTTGAAGAGTACAAAGCACAGTCTAGAACTTTCAAGGAGAAGCTAACTCTCCAACAATTCTTCTAGATTAGAGAATAAAGAGGATCCCGTAGCAACAATAGAAGGAAGAGGCATAATAGATTCTATTTTCCTACATTTGATGGGTCTTCCTCAAGCAATGTCAAGTCTTGGAGGAGGGAGTTAGATTCATTTTTCAAGCTACTTCTTGTGGCTGAAGAAGAGGTTGTTCAAATTGCAGCACTTCATCTCTTAGATGAAGCAGAAGACTGGTGGTTTGGGCACCTAGAGCATGCAAATGTGACCACGTATTCAGATTTCTTTCACAAGATGAGGAAGAAGTTTGATATGGAGAAGACAGAGTTGTGCTACAAAGACGCATCTCCCAAGGAAACCAAGGAGAATGTCAAACTTGTCACTCTGGACAAGAGGTCACTACTTTCACCACCTACTGCAGAAGTGCTTGTACCTGGAGAAGAGACACTTGCATCTTTGCAAGATAGTCTTGAGATCTTGACATATGGATCCCCATGCATGGATCAGGAGGTGCATGAGGAAGAGGAGGAAGATACCAGCACTTGTACACTTGAAGAAAAGAGGCCATCACTCTTACCAGCAGTTGGAGACACTACTGTCCCGGTTGGAGGAACTCTTGTGTTCTGTCAAGAGGTTCCCACATATCAGTTGATCCAAGGTATGCATAAGATTTAAGCACATATTGTTTTAGGATCAATGCATAACCAAGGGTTAGAACAAAATGTTGATTTGAAGCAGAGACATTTCACAGTGTAGAGGACCCTTGATCTAATCAAGGAGGAGACTGAAAATTATCCTTGTTCATCATTGTTGAGCTACATTCAACCCTTTGAGTTGATATGTAGAGTTTCAGAAAATGGGATTAGCATTATCCTATGTACAATGGCTGATTATGAGATCAGTATTTTACCTTACTTTGAGACAGAATATGTGTTACCCTGCAGATCTACAGCGTTGTCACTTAGTAGCTGTGACAAAGAAAGGGCTTCATCATTCTTGGAGAATTCTGGAGGTAGATTCACTCATGAAGCAATGGAAGCAAAGATGACCAATGGTAGACATCTTGAAATGAGAAACATTTTCTCCCTTCTAGATGACCCTTTCTCAATGAGCATCTCAGTGCTCAAAGAGAAACTTCTACTTGCAATAAATCCAAAACTTCTTTGGTTTTGGAGGGCCTTTGATGGAGAGATAATCTCATTAATAGATCTCATTAGAGATGCACTTCAACATTTCATGAAGTGAAAATTTCTTCAACAGTTTGAGGGAGATGGTATTCTACAAAGGGAGGATACCACGATTCTCCAGCACATCACTCATCTTCCATATTGGGGTGAGTGGATGAGGATGATGAGCAAGGGATCACATGACCACTTGCAGATTTACATGGGCCAGCAAGCTTGGTTATGTTGGCTTCCATTGGGAGTGTTGGGGTTCCCATGTTTTGGCAAGGTTGGCAATACCAAAAGATGAGACAACATCAGAACCACTTTCGGGCCTCAGGATCTAGCCCTCCTGGGTCCAGAGAGGGATATCTCTATGTAAGCAAAGGTTTTATGTCTTTGAAGCTCAAAATTTAAGATGTTAGGCTAGTTATAAGGCTCGGAGTTTGTTTGTTTGATCGTTTGTTTGGTTTTTGGTCATTAGGAAAGAGGGTTCAATATAAGACAAGGATGAGCAAAGAGGATTTAGGCAGAGGTGAAGCATTCCAGGGAGCATTCAAGACCATTAGGAAATCGAGTCAGGAAAGGGTTTACTTGCTATTCGATGTGTAGGCTTTCAGTTAGGCTATTCATCTAAAACGTTGGATCTTAAAGATGATAGTGTGGTATGTAATGGTAAGGGAGGAGGAAAAAATAAAGATTTAGAACACAAAGTTAAAGACCTGAGATCAGAGAGATACTTTGAACTCTCAATGCTTCGGCCTCCAGCTTGAGGGATCTTAGAAAGGTTCAATCAATTGAAAAGGATCCTAGTGAGATAGAAACAGGGTTATAGACCTCCTAACAAGAACATCTAAGAATAGATTCATTTAATTCATACATCATCTAGCAGGCAATAACATCCACTACACTGGTTAAATCAACTGAAATCAACTCTTAGATAACACATTTAGTAGAAAACATCAAAGGCAAGGAGAGCAGAAACATAGGGTACCTAACAAGGGTAAATCCTATGCCATATTTCTGATGCGAGCCAGTAGAAATGAAATGAAATGAAATGTAAGTTAAACACAAATACAGAGATAGAAAAACATCACCGCTGCTTTAGATCAGGATCCAAAGAAATGTGCTTGTCATATTAAAAAGCAACATCAGTCAAGTACAACATTGCCAATAGTTGGATACTCAGTCAGAAAACATCTTCCTCAGGCTATCTTACAACTTTACACAAAGACTATGTCTCAAAATAAATGGCTTGCAATTCTCTGATAACTGATCAACAACCTTTACAATGAGTTCCTTCATGAATTTATAGCTCAAGTGGAGCAGAGAAAGTAGGTGAAAACTAAATGCAGCATTAAAACTCAGGAAACGAAGAGGGCTTAGGCCCATTCTATTTAAACCCTGTGCATTTATCTCTGGCACTCTTTTGGATGCAAGAGTGGTCTTCTTCAGGCTTCCATTTACTCCGGGCATGTCTCTGATGTACTCTGCTGCAGCATTCTGTAGTACTTCTGGTGAATAAACAAAAAGGTAAATAAATTATGCTAGGGTTTGCCATACTGTGAATCAAATGTTCTGATAACATAGGATTGTTTTCAGGGGGGGGAAATTTACTTGGACACAATGTAAACTGAAACAATAATGTGTACCGTTTCCTTGCTCAGGAGGAAACATTCTGCTGATTTGAACATCCTGATGATATGGTCTTCTGTGCATTGTACCTTCCGAGAGATCCACGGGGTCTTCGATTCTGGTACCCTACCTTTAAATACATGGATTAAGGCTTAATATCTTCCCTGATGTGCATAAGAACTCCCTAACTGTGTACTGCTACTCTTTGCCGCTTCAAACTGTCTCTGTCAGTGAAAAACCGAGCTATAATGGCACCGGAGAGCTTTTGCAGAGTTTGAACTCTGTCCTTTGATGAAATTTATGTTGAAAACACCTTTCCGGACATCTTCCTATAATACCAGGCTCTTAATTCAACTTCTTCTGTGCGTTGTGCCATTACAACAGTGCATATGAGTCATGGTGTTTTTCTACCTGCCTGTAACCCTGCAAAACACGAAAACTTGTTAGGAAAACCATGCGTGGGGAGGACGGATGCAGTGGGGGCGATGATAATGACCGTGTAGACCAGTGAGGTAGTAGAATAGTGTAGGGTGATGGTGGAAAATACAGCGTAATAGTGGAATAATGGCCATGGTGAAAGCTGGCGGACTGCGGCGAAAAATTTAAATGCAAACCATTGAAAAATGATCTCTGAATGAAATATGAATGAAATATAAAGAGGGCGGAGGTCATCGTGATAAAAACACATGGAGAGGTGACGTGGCGGTGGGCCAGGGGTACGACTGCCTTGGGTTAACCTCCATGCAACTTCTCAGAGTGATCGCCGTTGGATGGAGAGCCCCAGATCAGACGGTTGATGTGCATATCGCACCAGGTTTTCTGCCGAACGATAACGCGCGATGGGGGGGTAGTTTTTAAATAGTGACGGAGCCACATGTCGGGCAGTGAGTGGAATCTCTCCGAAAATAAAAATACCGCCCACCTCCCAACGGTGGTGCGATAAATACAGGTGGTTTTCGGACAGGCGCGGTGTTGGGACTCAGAAATGTCATATTTTTATCCACCTTTTCCTTCACTATTCCTTACATTTAATCATTCCATTAACCTTTTATCATATACATTTCATCATTCCATTAACCTTTTATCATAACATAGAGAAGGACCCTAATTGTCTCACTGGTTAATTGGAATATGGAAATCAACCAATCCCTGAAGATGTTATATCGTACAGTTATACACATCTGCAAAATGCATATTGCATAATAGCTTGGCACCTTTTGCGCGCTTTTTGAAAATAACCTTCATATTTGATGGGGTTTTCATGTTTTATAGGATTTTTTTTAAACAGCAAATGCATTTTGCAAGTGTAAAACGTCAACAATTTCAGAAGCACGTTTAATGAGCTTATACATATGTTCCTATGGAATATCCTTCCCATAGGGAAGGCTTCCTTTATACCAAATGATTGTGAAGGGTACATCATTGCGTGTTGATTTTTCTTGGAAACGGAGGAGTGGACAGAGAGATCTAATTTGACTTGTAATAGATATTTTCATAACAAATTGTAGGCAAGGTCCGCTTCTTGTAAAATTTGCTGGTGGTTACCCTACGCCCCTAAAAGAATCCAATTTTGCAATATTTTTCGAGATTTTGGCAGCATCCTCTATCCCTGGCCAGCGTATCATTAAAAATATGCCCTCTACCATCGCAACTCCCTAAGCAACGCCCACAAAATTCTCCAAAACGTAAATTAAAATCCGGCTCTTTGTCCAGAAAATCAGGAAACGATAATACAAATTCCATTTTTGCAGGAACAAATCACTGCACGATAAGTCAAATCGGATTTTTCTATTACTAAATATCAAGGAGGCAGTTTTAATCAAGTGTTGAACCAGTTAGCACCGCATGGGTGGTTTGCAGGATCTTATTCAGCGGCTTAAACTCTCTGTCAAGCTGGGAAAGAGAAAACCAATGTTTGTTGTTTCTATTCTTCTTTCTTGCATCGGGAGAAAATAACGAAGGTAACAATGGTTTTCAAAATGTTTACTGTATTTTAAATTCTGGTTTTCTTGACGTGGACAACCAATGTTAACGCCGCTTTGACTGTCAAAGCATTGAATGCAGCCTAGCTTTTCCAGGATTCTGTGATCCTGGATATGAGTGTATGCACGCGCCTGGTTATTATTACTATGTTTATTGCAAGATGCAAATGATTGTGTAAATACTATGCATTTTAACTGGTGACCTGCTTGTGTCAGATGCTGATGACAATATTTCAGGCCTTCTCACTTAATCCACCAACAGGGTTTACGCAATGACAGACATACAAATCAATGAACCTTGAAAGCTTCTCAATTGCTGCACGCATTGGTCTTCTGCTTCTGCAAATGAGTTTAACCCATCATGTTTTGGTGAAAGCCGCAAAGCATCCATTCACATTCATGCTATTTGACAGTGGTCCAATGATATGCGTGCGTCAAAATTTTACAAGTTGATAGATTTATTCTGCATATTTTCCAGCTCCCAAATGCACACGGTCATTAAAGCGATATTGAAGCAATCGCTGAAGAGATTAAAGAACTTCGTTTTAATGCACAGTTCAGTGTCAGATGCATTCGAGAAATTGTCGCTACAATGCGCAAATCAAAGAGGAAGTCCTGCTGCAAAGCAATAATATTGAAAATTTGTCGTGACAATTTACCACTTATATCTATTTCTGACATCAAAATTTTTATCATGATCTCATTGCAGATTTATATTTAGGTTGTCATCGCATTCAATGTTTTGATGTACTGGCATGATCACAGAATTTATTTCGCATATGCAAGTTACAGAAATCTGGTTCATGTGGAGACCTGGAGAGAAGGATAAACAACCTATTTTGAAGGAATATTATATGAGTTCGATGCATTCAAAGCAGTGCCCATGGATAGAAAAAATGTGTTCAATGATGCGTTCAAAGTCTTCGCCTATAAAATGTTAATCTCTTGTCATGGTAAGTTCGACTTTTAGTTTTATTATTTCGATTGGTAAAGGTTAGTTACAATTTTAGTTTTACATTAGTTTAAATAAAAAATAAAAATAATAAAATTGTTTTGATTTATTTGTTGGTTTAAAAAAAAAAAAAAAATCAACATAAATAATAAATTAAAAACTTTTGTTTTTTTAATTTGTTATTTATTAAAAACTGATTAAAAAAAAAAAAATTAAAAAAAAAAAAAAAAAAAAATTGCCCACTTTCATTTATAAACTAACTACTTGTTCCTTAACAAATGCAAAAACCTTTTCAATTGTTTTAAATCAATTTTACTGCAAACCAATAAAAACATTTTGAAAAAGTACATTGCATGGGGACATGCAATAATTCTAGTTGGGGGGAAATAAAAATATGTTGGATTTTATCATTTATTTTAAAGTAAATTTGTGGGTAAAAGTTAGGATGCATATACTAACAAGTGAAATGAGATTGGTGTTATGTGTAGGTCAACGAGAATCTTATGCAGAAAGCTCAACATTACGATGCGACACTCTTTTCATCCATAATTAGTGTAACTTCGAAAAATAATTTTAAAAAAATGGACATTTCATAAATTCTTGAAAATGAGCTAATTTGTTTTTGAGTCACTTCATACAGGAATGATCGATGGAGATCGCACACGAAGGTGACAATTTTTAAGCAGGAATGGTGCTAAGTTCTTCAGAGTTGAAGACAATCTAATGCAAAAGTAATTTTTCGAAATCACAATGAAACATGCATCATTGGACGCTTGAAGGAATTAATTCTTCACAACACATATCATGACATTTTCCACTACACAAAAATCCTTTTGCGTCGTGATTACTCACCTTTTTCCTTCCAAACGCCTAGACCATCCTTCTGTTGAAGCCCATCTTCCATTACCTTATCTTTCACGATTTCATGCACGCCTAATTTTCTGAATCGCATACATTCCTTTATCCTTTTCAGTTTATTGCCTTCTAGTTTGCCTTCTGAATAAAACTCATTCCCTTTCCATGATTACATTGCCTTGTTTTCCTAGCCATGTTGATCCACACTGCTTGTCTGTGAGTTCTTTCCATTTATAGTCCTACCAAATCTTTTTTTACAAACTCGCGTTGACTGATGTGGGGTTCCTTAAGGCCCATCTTTCAATAAGTCTTGCCCCATCGACATCAGCACCTTATCTGGGAAATAGACTAGAGTTCATTTTGGGTACCTTGAGACTTGCATGCCTCAATGGCAATTTCTCTCGCTGACAATCATGGGAATACATCAATGTCCCTTGATCGTCAGATCTTGCAAATGGCTTGACGTCAACCCCTTTATTCTCATTTCGCAAGATGTACTCGGGTACCTTGGAACTCATTGACATCAATGGTGAGTTTGCCTCGCATTGGTTAATGGCATGCATCAATGGCCGGTAATCCAATGATCTCTCTTCATGCTCGACACCGACACATTCTTTCGCATGATTAGACTTGTACCAAGAAGTTTTGTAGCAGGTGAAGACTATACACTTTTTCACGACTCCCTCAGCAGTTACAGCAGCATGAATTCTGATCGACAAGAGTACCACAGTTCCACTTTCAGCATTTATCTTTTCCATGATTCAGCATCAGCAGTTCATATTCCTTCATTTACTAGGATCCAGTTACAACAACATCAGTCACATTTTCCAGATCCAGCAGCAGCAGCAGCTACATTCCTATTGCATAGTTCATCATTCTTGGGTAAGTAGAGGTATGTTGTTTTCTAATATTTAATCATGCAATTCCTTATATGCTAACTTGAATATTTTGGAAAATTCCCTCACCATGCTACATTTCCTTTCATGAGCCATGTCAAGTTGCAACCAATTCAGTTGGGGGGAACTATATTCGCTACATATTCACTACCATGATTCCATTTCTTCACCACCATCACTCCATTTTTTCTCATTTACCATTCACCAACATTTATTTTCCAACGATACTTTGTTGCACTTTGCTTCATACGCATTAAAATACATATTGGCATGCTTCATTAATATTACAAAAAGGGCTTTCTTATGCACATTGATAGCTTATGATTTCCAGTGAGTATTATTATTGCAGCAAGAGAACAGAAAACGAAATGAATGTTGCTAAAACAAGAACCAACATTCTTTATATTCATGAGAACCAACCATAAGAAAAGAAAACAGAAAATGAAATGAATGTTATTAACACAAGAACCAACATTCTTTGTATTCATGGTTGTCACACAAGAACCAACCATAAGAAAATGTAAGTTGTTACTCATGTCTTTCACATATCCTGGAAACATTCATTATTAAAATACATCATCATGTAAAGCCAAAGTTCAAGATGCCAAATGTTCTTAAAAGAAACCCATGCATGGTTGCATGAGGACACGCAACAAGTTCAGTTGGGGAGGATGTTGGGACTCAGAAATGTCATATTTTTATCCACCTTTTCCTTCACTATTCCTTACATTTCATCATTCCATTAACCTTTTATCATATCATTTTCATAAATACATTTGGGTTTCACCTTCTTATTTTCCATTTTATTCATTTTTGTATTATAAGTGAATTTATGATTAAATATTAGAAAATATACATATTTATATATATATATCTCAAGAATATGTGAGCTTTGTAATGTGTAGGAAATATGTGAAGGATTAATTCCAAGATACGTCTCAAATATATCCTCCACCATATTAAGGAGATAATTATTCAAGCCTATTCCTATGGAGAAGATCATGGAGGATTTGGTTGGCATATCTTATCCAAGATATATGTGAGAGATGTGTGGAGGATTCAAAGGGATAATATCTTGTAATAATGGGAAAGTAGTTGAGAGTACTTGAGAGAATATTGGATATGTAATTATGAGATGGTTATCTTCCCCATGTATATAAGAGAGTGCTCTCTCTTCATTTTGATAATAATGGAGATATAGAGTTTTAGTTTGGTAAGATAGTCTTGTAATAGAATAGAAAAGGGGAATAGATATAATAGAAAGGGGGAGAATAGAGAGATAGAGTTTTTGATTTTTTGAGTTCATGATTTGTAATTTGATTCTTGTAATATAATTTGAGATAGCTTTATTGTTGTGAGCTCACATATGTTGTTTTTAATTCAATTCTTCACATGTTGTGTTGCTTTTCCCTTATGCAATTTCTTGCTTTCTTAGTTAATTTTTCAATGCCTTCCTAGATTAATTTGATTTCAGTAATTTAGATTAAAATAGTTCCACTTCAGTCCTGCATATATAGTGCATGTGTCTCGTAAGTCTACGAACCTCGGATTGAAAAATTAAATAGTTGGGCAAGTACTACAACAGAATTAAACGAACATATTTTCACTCAACACGCGGCTGTGGGGACCACCAGGTGAGATGTACCGTGGACCGTTGATCTATGGGTAAACGAATGGTTTTGATGCGACGAACCGGTGGTGAAAGGGTAGGGTAATGGACGCTATGGAGCTCGCGATGGCTGTCCAATCGGTGCAAATCGACGGCTCATGACGCTCCCGATACATATTTGAGATAAGCGCTTTTTGGGCTGGTGGGTGGTTCCAGCGCCCAGATCACATGGGGGGAGACAGTTTTAGGGGCCAACCGAAGGGGGCTAAGACCTCATAAGGTGGAAAATGGATTTTGGCCCATTTTAATGAAATTTGAGGGCGGAAATGGGTAACGATGGATGGAATAAGGAGAGATTAGGCCAAACAAGGGGTGTGTGCAGGATGTAAAGGGGATTTTGGGAGGATTTAGGGGATCAGAGGGGAATTTGACAATGGGAAAATAAAGGTTAAAATGGGGCATTCTGCAGGGGTAAAAGGGGCAAAAGTAGGCCTTTTGGAGCACAATTTTTTGCAATCAGTGAGACCTTATAATGGGAGTCAACAGAGGGAATTTATCAAAGGGAAGGGCACAGGAGACTTCAAGGATGATGTGTTTTCAAAGGAAATGCATTCCTTGAAGGCTCAGAAACATTTTAGCCCCCTGTTTGCTTGTCAAAAATTTATAGGGGGGCTAACAGTGGCTCCACATGGGGATGGCTTCTTCTTGAAGGAGTCAAGAATTCAGAGAATAGATCTTTGGAGTAGGCCAGATGCCTGGTACCTTGAGCCATCTTTCTTCCTTGATTTTCAGCTGCCACAAATATGATAGATCAGCAGAAACATTCCCAAACAATCTACCTACCCACCCTACAATCCTAGCATTTTTCTTCTAGGGTGCATTTGAACTAGCAGACCCTTTACACCATTTTTTTTTTTAAACAAGAAAATAAACCTATTCTATTTATACCCTTATTGCTTCATGAGACCAGATTAGACTGTTGGTCTCATATGTTTCTCTACCTAATCTAATATCTGATGGGATTAGACTATCCAGCAGACTTCTTCTCTACATTCTACAATAGAAATTTAAAAATAGTCAAACGAGGATTAGACAGTCTAGTTTGTTGTGGATCCAAGGCATAAAGACAGTTGCACATGGACAGAAACTTGCAGAAAACTAAAAACAAAGCTTTGAAGGCTTGAAATTTGAAGTTTTGAAGCATCCTTCTTCTCTTTGTGACTCAAGTTTTGAGCTTGTTAGAGTCACTTTCTTTTCTTCATCTCAGCTCTGATGTAGGGCTTGTTAGAGCTGATTCTTCTTTCTTCTTTGCTGGTCCAGGTTTTGGGCATGTTTGAACCAGCTATCTTTACTTTCTTTGGCTTAGGTTTTGATCACATTAGAGCCAATCTTTGCACTTCAGAGGTTCATGTTTTGAGCATGTCTGAACCTCTCCCTTTCTCTGTCTTTTTTTTGGAACATTTTCTCTTTTTCTTGAAAACAAAACACAACAATGGTATTTACAATGGAAATGGAAACTAGCAATTGGAAATTAGTAGAAGTAGTGTTTGAGCATCCTGCCATTGACAGGACCCCCAAACAGCTCTGTACCATCTGGTTCTTGTAGAAAAAATGCATTTGGGCCCACAGTGGCCTGGATGATGTAGGGTCCTTGCCACAAACTGTCAAACTTGCCATGCTTTCCTTTGTCCTCTCTCCTTGAGTCCCACTTCAGAACTTTATCTCCAACTTTGAAATCAGAAGCTTTAGTTCTTTTGTCAAATAACTTCTTTATATTTTCTTGAACTTTCACAGCTCTATTATAGACCTCTTCCCTTGTTTGCTGGAGATGAATCATTTGGTTTACCCTCCTACCCATGCTGTTTTCTTCTAACTGGATCTCTTGAACAAGTTTAATCACTGGTACCCCAAGGCTGGTAGGAAACACTGCTTCTGTTCCATAGACAAGCTGATATGGTGACATGCCAATGGATTTCTTTGTTGTAAGCCTGTCAGCCCATAGGGCATGCACTAACCTGTTATGCCATGACTTTTTGTTCTCTTCCAGCAGATTTTTGATGATGGTCACCAGGCTCTTGTTTGATGATTCAGCTAAGCCATTACCTTGTGGGTAATAGGCAGTTGAATGACCGAGTGATATTTGATACCTGTGACAAAAATCAACCATTTTCTTGGATCCAAAAGCGGCAGCATCATCAGTGATTATTTTCCTTGGGCAGCCAAACCGAGAGAGGATATGAGCTTCTAGGAACCTAATGATGACCGAATCTGTGGCATTCCTAGTAGGTATGGCCTCTATCCACTTAGTGAAGTAATTTGTGGCTGTTAGGATCCATTTGTGTTGCGCAGAAGAAGCAGGATGAATTTCTCCTATGAAATCTAGGCCCCATTGCATAAAGGGACCTTCAACAATGATGGGTTGTAGAGGTAAGGGGAGGAGTTTTATTTTGCCTTCAAAAATATGGCATTTGTGGCAAGCAATTATCATCTTATGGATATCATTGAAGAGTGTAGGCCAATAGTAGCCAGCTCTGAGTATTTTGTTTGCAGTGGCTTTCCAGTTCAGGTGGCCTCCACATTCTCCTGCATGGAATTCTTGTTTGATCCTTTCTGCTTCAGACACAGAAAAACATTTAAGCAATAAGCCATTTGCATTTTTTCAATATAATCATTCATTCATGATGCAATAGCTTCTGGCCTTTAGCTTTAAGAATCTGGCCTTGGTCTTGGATAGTTCAGGAGGGGCATTGAGGTGTGTAAGCACATACAGAACGTCAGAATACCAAGGAGAGCTCTGAAACTTCTCCTCAACAGTGGGATCAGGCAATCCCTGCTGCTCATCCAAGGCATCTACCATGTTAATGTCAAGGGATTGTAGATTTGATTTAGCCATTAGTTGAGCTAGGCCCTGACCTTTGATCATTTTGGTGGGTTTTATCTCAAGGTCGCACTCTAAGATCACAGCAATCCATTTGCCCCTCTTCCCATCTGGGTCTTGGGACAATATGTCTTTAACCACTATATTTTGCACATAGGCTATGGTGTGGGAATGCAGTATGTACACCCTAAAGTATTTCAAGGCCTTAATCAGAGCATAGGCCTATTTTTCCATTATGTTGTATTTCAAGGGTGCATCCCTGAGTGCTTTGCTGAAGAAAGAAATGGGCTGTTCCATTCCCTCTGGATTTTTCTGCAGTAGAACTGCAGCTATCGTATGCTTGGAGGCAAGTGAAAAAATCAGGAAATCTTTTGAGAAATCTGGGCTGATTAGGACAGGAGCCTGGGTGAGTGCAAGTTTAACTGATTCAAAATATTTCTTGGCTTCGACAATCCACTTAACTCCTACACCTTTCTTTAACATGTTAGTCATATTCCTCAGGTGTTCAGCTAAGTTGGGAATAAACCTCCTGAGGAAGTTGATTTTCTCAATGAAAGACTGTAACTCTTTGATGTTTCTTGGGTGTGTGATTTGTAGTATTCCCTCAATTCTTTGTGGGTCTATCCTAATCCCCTTCTTAGATATGATGTGGCCAAGAAGCTTACCTTCTTGCAACCCAAATACAGTCTTTTTGGGATTCAATGACAAACCAAACCTTCTACATTTTTCAAACACTCTTCTCAGGTGTTCTAGGTGTTCTGCCTCAGTCTTGGAGTAGACTGTTATGTCATCCAGGTAGATGACAATGAAGTGTCCTATTTCATCTGAAAAATTTATGTCCATTGCTCTTTGGAAGGTTGCACCAGTGTTCATCAGTCCAAAGGGCATCTTAACATACATAAAGGTGCCCCATGGAGTGGTAAAGGATTTCTTGAGTTGGTCTTCTGGGATTACTAAAACTTGGTTGTAACCTGAAAAACCATCTAGCAGGGAGATCCTTTTTTAGCCTACTACCCTCTGAAGGATGTGTTCCATTTTTGGCAAAGGTTAATTGTCTTTGAGTGAGGCTCTATTAATATTCTTGAAATCAATACACAGCCTGATCTCCCTTGTTTTCTTTCTCACAACCACTAAGTTTGATACCCAATCAGAGAACCTCACAGGCACAATTATACCTGCCTCATACATCTTCTTAATCTCTTTTTCCACAGCAGGCAATTGTTTTGGGTTTATTCTACGAAGTTTTTGTCTGAAGGGCTTCTGATCTTCTTTCAAGGGTATTTTATGTTGTATGATGTTTGTGTCATAGGCCCTTAAGTCCTCATAACTCCAAGCAAACACATCAAAGAATTCCTTGAATAGGTCAATGTATTTCTTTTTCATGTTTGCAGGCAGGGACTTAGCCAATTTGATCATCTTGGGTTTATCCTCAGTGCCTATGTTGCATTCCTCAACATCAGAGTCTGCATGTTCTATAGTGGGCTTTTTTGCTACATCATCGAAGTCAAAAAGGTCTTCTAAAGGTGCCAAACCTCGAGGTATGTTGTTATCCTTGGTATGCAGCACCTCTACTTCTCCACTATCTGTGTTTTCACATTCTCCGTTTGGATTTCCAATCTGTTCGTTTAAAGTGTTTATTTCTATGTTACAGGGTGTTTCTTCCTCATCTGAGGACTCTTCACTTAGGCAGCTATTGTCAGATTCAGAGCCTGAATCAGAAATTTTAAACTCGTTTCTGCCTATCAGGAAATCTTCAATCTATTTATCGCCCTCAAATACCTGCCAATATTTTTCATTGTCCGACACTGCAGATCTGAATTTGGTCTGAATGATGATCTTTTGGTCACTGGGAGGCTTATGATACGAACTAGCCATGCAGGCTAGTCCATTTGCAATTTCGTTCTGACCTCTAGGGACAAACACCAGATCGTATTCCACAAAATTTTTCAATAGATCCATAGCGTCATTCTTGTATGCCCTCAGTCTAGGATGTTTTGCTGTATATTCACCATTCACCTGTTTAATGATCAGCTCAGAGTCCCCACGCACAGTTATCCTACGAGCTCCTAATTTTCTCAACATGTTTAAGCCTAGGATAAGAGCCTCATACTCTGCAATATTGTTTGTACATTTTAAGTGCAGGTTGCAGGCATGGCTCTCTGCGTAGTCACTCTCTGTGTTATGTATCCACACTCCTGCTCCAGCAATTCTCTTGGTGCATGACCCATTGAAATTCATTTCCCATAAGGTTTCATTCTCGGGTTTATCATCGTTTCGTTCTTGGTATGGTTTATGAACTTGTGAAGGGTGACTAATCAGCTGACTGCATTCTATTTCAGGTTCGCTCTGAGTTTTTGTTTCAACGCACTGTTTCGAGTTTTCTATATCATTATCCTCCGAGTCTAGAGCATCCATTATGTTAAATTCCATGGGCTCTGTTTCCTTGTTTGTATCTCTGTTTCTGGACTCTGGCCCTTCTAAGGATTCGTCATTACAGAGGATGAAGGAGTCAAGGTCTGTATGTATAGAGTATAAAGGTGAATTTTCAGGCTTTTCAGGGCTACTGACCAGAAATTTCATTTGTGCCTCTCTGTACAGTCTTCTAAGTTGGCCAAAGATTGGGATTGTGGCATAGGCCCCATCCATATACATTGTGCCTTGTAGCTTGGCTCCCCATGATCTTGACAATAACATGCCATACTTGGGTGGCACCTCTGCCACCACAACATCCATGACCATACATTTTGCTGGAATCTGGGTAAGTCTTACACACAGGTCTTTGATTAGGCCAAGACACTTTACTCTGCTAGAGTCAAATGAATATAGGTCTTTATAGGGATGGGTTATCTCTAGGCCTAATCTTTCCATCACTACTTTAGGCATCAGGTTGTGTGATGCCCCAGAATCATGCATTGCATTGTGGAGAAACTTATCATGGATATTAAGACTGATATAAAAAGGGGGCACTACCCCTTCCTGAAACTTTCCTTCTATCTTTCGACCAAACAGAAGGGCGGGTTGATCATCACTCAGATTTACAGTGTCACTGTTCCCTCCTAAATTTAATGCTTTCAAAATTTGGCCTTTATATACATCCTGAGTGGCCAGCTCAGAGAGTGGGACAGAGATTTTAATTTTTGCAATCTCACTCTCCAAATTGAAAGTGGACTGACTCTTTGGAATGTTCAACTCGGTTTTGTTAGTCACCACCTTAGTGGTTGAATCAGTGTGCTGATTCTCGTTATGTACAGTGTTGATTACATTTTTATCAGGAGCACTAGCTATAGTACTGGTGCTATTAGTTGGTTTACCTTGTTTATCAGTGTTTTGGTTGTCTTTTTCTTTGTTCTTTCCAGAACTCTCAGTTGTTGATTTGTTACTTTCAGCAGTCACTTTAGAAGTTTTCTCAGGCCTTTTCTTGATGGTAACCTCAGAAGCTTTCAATTTGGAATTATCTAGGCTTTTCTTGCTCCTAAGTTCATACTGTCTGACCTGCATGATGGAATCTTCAAATCCAAGTCTGTAATCCTCTAATTCTAATCTTTCCTCATCCCAATATGAGGGTGAGGGTTGATCTTCTTCTGTGGAACAGTTGTGGATTGAATCTTCTGTTTCAAGCATGTTTATGGTGGTCCCCTCAGACTCCTCTATGATTCCCTCATCTTCATCTAAAAATTTCTCTTGGAATGGGGGAATAACTTGTTGATCTGATTCTCTTTGTCTGTTGGGGGTGGCATTGTTTCTTCTAAAGTTCTGGTTTTGGTTATGGTGTTGATTTCTGTTTAGGTTACTAACTGTGACAGTCGTTTTTTCCATCATTTGTTGTAGCTTCTCCATGTTTTTGGATATGTGGTCATTATTGGGGTAAGATGTGGAAGCTACATTTTCATCTCTATATGTTACCCTTTTCTCAGCTCTCAATCTTGCTTTCTTCTTAATCAGATTTTCCTCTACACTCACTGCTCCCTTTTGCATGTCTTCCAATGTGTTGTAATCCCTCTCCCTAAGCTGGTAGGCCATGTCAGCATCAAGGCCTTCAGGATACTTTACTAAAACCATACCTAGGGGAGGTTTCATGTGTGGAGGAAGAGCATTATAAATGCTGTTAAACCTTGTAGAGTAGTCCTGGACACTCTCTCCTACGTTTCTTTTCAGGTTCTTGTATTCTGCTAGGATTTGGAGAGGGTTTTCCTTAACTTCCCATTTGTTTATGAAGATTTGATATAAAGCGGGAAGGTCTTGGATATTATTAGGAGGTAAGCTTTTGAACCATTTCTTCACATCACCTCCTAAGCTCTGGGCAAATATTCTCATTTTGACTGTATCATCATCTATTTCCATGTAGTCAAAAAAATCTTCCATCCTATCTACATGGTGTTGGGCTGTGGTAGACTCCTTTGCAGTGAAGTGTGGGATCTTTGATTGATAATCATTGGGTAAGGGTACTAGAGGCTGGGGTAAAATCATAGGTGCATACCAAGCTACCAGGATGATGTTTTGATGGGGAAAAGGGTTAGCTTGAGCAGCTGGTATATGGATGACAGGGATGCTAGGACCAGCAGAAGCTTGTTGGGCAGATTTAGGGTGGCAGAGCCCCAAGTTTTGAATGAAGTGAATATCAGGAGGTGTAGATGGAGGGGTCTGTCTATTCCCAGGGTGTTTACCACTTTGAGGTGATGAACCGGGGAGCTCAAGGTCTGGCTGGTCTAGGACACTGAATGACCTAGTTCTTGGTAAGCTGTTTTGAGTGCCTAAGTTAAAAAATGGGTCTGATAGAGCTGAAAATTCTTCTGGTGTAGAGTTAGCTCTATGTATGTGGCTGGAAATAGTTGATCTTTTAGGTGTAGGAGATCTCTTGAGGATTCTCTCAGGGTTGTCAACTATTTCAGGGGGTTCTGGGTTAGGATAAGCTCTTGTATGAATGGTTCTTGCAGCCAGAATGTTGTTTTCTAACCAAGCAGCTTAACCCTACTTGTTCCTTCTATTATGGCTGATGTTGTAATGGGCTCTAGTCTCCCGGTGGAGTCTTATGTGAACCAAGATAATCAACAGGCCTACTGATCACCAGTGGAGTCTTTGAATCGTTTAGGAATTATGGAGTCGCCAGGTGGAAGGTTTAGGATGCTTCTAGAGGGTACACTGTCCACCACAGTGCTTATGAGATGTCCCCTTTTAAGGGCAACTTCCAAACACAGCAAACTCTAACCAGAGATTGACTGGGAGGGATTTTACCAGATATGTCACCTCTAAAAGAGTCTGAGACCTGGAGGCTACCTGGCCCTTTCCAAACTTTGTCTAAGAGTGTGGGAGAAACACAACAAATGGTATAGAGGTTGATTTGTGAATAGGAGTGTTTAACTGCCAACCTAACCAGAGATTGTAGGTTTCTGAGGCTCTTATGATGTAGTAAGGTGAGAAATACTCAGAATATCCTCAGCGGAGTCGCCATTATTTTGGGGTTCCCATGTTTTGGCAAGGTTGGCAATACCAAAAGATGAGACAACATCAGAAGCACTTTCGAACCTCGGGATCTAACCCTTCTGGGTCCAGAGAGGGATCTCTCTATGTAAGCAAAGGTTTCATGTCTTTGAAGCTCAAAATTTAAGATGTTAGGCTAGTTATAAGGCTCGTAGTTTGTTTGTTTGATCGTTTGTTTGGTTGCTGGTCATCAGGAAAGATGGTTCTATATAAGACAAGGATCAGCAAAGAGGATTTAGGCAAAGGCGAAGCATTCCAGGAGCATTCAAGACCATTGGGCAATGGATTCGGGAAAGGGTTTACTTTCTATTCGATGTGCACGCTTTTAGTTGGGCTAGTCATCTAAAACGTTGGATCTTAAAGATGATAGTGTGGTATGGAATGGTAAGGGAGGAGGAAACAATAAATATTTAGAACACAAAGTTAAAGACCTGAGATCAGAGAGAGACTTTGAACTCTCAATGCTTCGGCCTCCAGCTTGAGGGATCTTAGAAAGGTTCAATTAATTGAAAAGGATCCTAGTGAGATAGAGACAGAGTTCTAGACCTCCCAGTGTTCCCAATTCATTCAATTAAATCCTAACAAGAACATCTAAGAACATATTCATTAATTCATACATCAGCTAGCAGGCAATGACATCCACTACACTGGTTAAATTAACAGAAATCAACCCTTAGATAACACATTTAGTAGAAAACATCAAAGGCAAGGAGAGCAGAAACATAGGGTACCTAACAAGGGTAAATCCTATGCCAGATTTCTGATGCAAGCCAGTAGAAATGAAATGAAATGGAATGTAAGTTAAACACAAATACAAAGATAGAAAAACATCACCGCTGCTTTAGATCAGGATCCAAAGAAATGTGCTTGTCATATTAAAAAGCAACACCAGTCAAGTACAACATTGCCAATAGCTGGATACTCAGTCAGAAAACATCTTCCTCAGCCTATCTTACAACTTTACACAGAGACTATGTCTCAAAAGAAACAGTTTGCAATTCTCTGATAACTAATCAACAACCTTTACAATGAGTTTCTTCATGAATTTATAGCTCCAGTGGAGTAGAGAAGGTAGGTGAAACACTAAATGAAGCATTAAACTCAGAAAAGAACGAGGGTCGAAGACCATTCTGTTTAAACCCTGTGCATTTATCTCTGGCACTCTTTTGGATGCAAGAATGGTCTTCTTCAGGCTTCCATTTACTCCGGGCATGTCTCTGATGTACTCTTCTGCAGCATTCTGTAGTACTTCTAGTGAATAAACAAAAAGGTAAATAAATGATGTTAGGGTCTGCCATACTGTGAATCAAATGCTTTGATAGCATAGGACTGTTGTCAGGGGGGGAAACTTTACTTGGACACAATGCAGACTGAAACAATAATGTGTACCGTGTCCTTGCTCAGGAGGAAACATTCTGTTGATTTGAACATCCCGATGATATGGTCTTTTGTGCATTGGACCTTCCGAGCGATCCACGGGGTCTTCGATTCTGGTACCCTGACTTTAAATATATGGATTAAGGCTTAATATCTTCCATGATGTGCATAATAAATCCCTAACTTTGTACTGATACTCTTTGTCGCTTCAAACTGTCTCACAACAACCCTGTTTTAATGGCGTTCTGAGAGATTTTGGCAAGTAGTTTGAACCAACGTCCTTGATGAAATTTATGTTGCAAACACCCTTTCCTGCATATCTTCCTTATAATAATTTAAATTTTAATTCAACTTCTCTTCAGACACCGGTGTTGGCCACAACAACGCATGAGCCGCGGCGTTTTTTCGCTCGCTCGTAACCCCGCAAAACACAAAAACTAGAAAAAAACCATGCGTGGGGAGGACAAAGATGTAGTGGGGGTAATGATAATGACCGGGTATACCGGTGTGAGGTGGCGTAATGAAGTATGTGGTGATGGCGTAAAATACAAGCAGCAATGCTGGAAGAATGGCCATGGTGAAAGCTGGCGGACTGCGGCGAAAAATTTAAATGCAAACCTTTGAAAAATGATCTCTGAATGAAATATGAATGAAATATAAAGAGGGAGGAGGTCATCGTGATAAAAACACATGGAGAGGTGACATGGTGGTGGGCCAAGGGTACGACTGCCTTGGGTTAACCTCCGCGCAACTTCGCAGCGCGATCGCCGTTGGATGGAGAGCCCCAGATCGGACGGTTGACGTGCATATCGCATCGGGTTTTCTGCCGAACGATAACGCGCGATGGGGGGGCGTTTTTTAAATAGTGATGGAGCCACGTGTCGAGCGGTGAGTGGAATCGCTCCGAAAATAAAAATACCACCCACCTCCCAACGACGGTGCGATAAATACAGGCGGTTTTCGGACAGGCATGGCTGCGGGGACCACCAGGCGAGATGTACCGTGGACCGTTGATTTGTGGGTAAACGAATGGTTGTGGTTTGACGAACCGGTGGTGAAAGGGTCAGGTAATGGAAACTACGGAGCTCGCGATGGTCATCCGATCGGTGCAGATCGACGGCTCATGATGCTCTCGATACATATTTGAGATAAGCGCTTTTCGGGGTGGCGGGTGGTTCTAGCGCCCAGATCACACGGGGGGAGATGGTTTTAGGGGCCAGCCGAAGGGGGCTAAGACCTCATAAGGTGGAAAATGGATTTTGGCCCATTTTAATGAAATTTTAGGGCAGAAATGGGTAACGATGGAGGGAATAAGGAGAGATTAGGCCAAACAAGGGGTGTGTGCAAGATGTAAAGGGGATTTTGGGAGGATATAGGGGATCAGAGGGGAATTTGACAAGGGGAAAAAAAAGGTTAAAATGGGGCATTCTTCAGGGGTACAAGGGGCAAAAGTAGGCCTTTTGGAGCACAATTTTTTGCAATCAGTGAGACCTTATAATGGGAGTCAACAGAGGGAATTTATCAAAGGGAAGGGCACAGGAGACTTCAAGGATGATGTGTTTTCAAACGAAATGCATTCCTTGAAGGCTCAGAAACATTTTAGCCCCCTATTTTCTTGTCAAAAATTTATAGGGGGGCTAACAGGGAGATTTCTGTCACTCTCCAAAGGCTCCTATTTTTCTGATCCATGCCTTGAAAAACACATATGAAATGAAGAAGGAGTCATGGCTGCGCTGGCTACTCTTGGGTGAGTATGGATACCACCTGATAGCTCAGCTCATCATTTTCTGAATCATTCCTTGTGTTTCAATGATAAATTGCAGCAAAGAAAGGCATGTTAATTTTGGTTTCACTTGAGAGAGTTTGGCCACCACATGACATCTCCTATGTCTATGTGTTTTGTATTGTGTAAAATTTGGCATAATGATCTCATGATGTGCATTGATGATGTTTTTTATTGGGCTGATGTGACATTCCATATGTCCATTAGTATGCTTTTGCTTCATGATACACATGAGGGGGAGAGGAAGCAGCAAGATCTCTTGTTGCTTTGGTTGCTTTTGGGGGAGTTTGGCTTATCCATATTACATGGAGGAGATGGAGGATGGAAGCAAAGGGCCTTACTCCGGTGGTTATTGTTAGGAGAATATGTTTTGACATCTTTTTCTACCCATGTTACTTCTTCCCTTCTTCTTTTGCATCTACTTTTGGAGTTGCTTGAGGACAAGCAACATTTTGCCGGGGGGGGACTGTAATATTCCCAAATTTTCACATCATATTTGGAATATTAGAGTCCTTTATTTTCTTAATGAATTAAGTAAATAAAAGGGTGGAGGGACCCACAATCCTCAATAAGAATAAATATCCACTTTGTGTGTGTGTGAATGTGGATTAATTTATCTTGGATCTACAAAAAGAGGTAGTTGAGCAACTACTAATGTGAATGAGATTGGAGATCATGTCTCATTTAATGAGAAAGATCATGGAGGGTTGATTCAGTCAACTAAGATCTTGAAGATGTCAAATAAAGGATCATTGAGCATTCATGATCAAGTGATGGAGGATCGTGTGCAAATGAAGCACACATGATGGAGGAGGTGTACATTGCACCTAGACTGTTTGGTTGATTTGGTCAAACAATGCAGTTCCACTTGGAGGATCTTGTCCACATGAGACTATGCAGTTGAGATTAGGGCCAAGGCTTGGGGAGGCTCAAACATTATAAAGGAGATGAAGGCAAAGGTGAAAGGCATCTTGTATTATTTGATGTGTGATCTTTTAGATCTGGAATTGTCAAGTGACATTCCACTGCATTATTGGGCTGTTTAGCAAAGATTGCAGGTGTTATTTAGCACAGGGTGTTCTTAGGCGGGAATCCCACCTCTTTATTTGAGTGATATCTAAGGAAGAGGATTGTACTTCATTATACATCAGGCTTTAAGTGCCATTTCCTTTTTCTACTTTCTGCAGAACATTCATATTTAGAAATCTACATATTTCTGAAGATCAGTTTGGAAGGTGGAAGTTGTCTTGAGTACTTCAGCTAGAGAACAAGGTGAGGGATTATTCCCATCACTTGGGCTTATGGATCAGCATTCCCAGAGCCACATTGCAGATCTTGCATCAAGCCAAAAGTTATTAACCTCTTAGCAGCAGTATTCCCTTCAGGAATAACGATGTCCATATTGCAGATCAAAAAGGAGGAAGGAAGTTACTAGTACTTCAGCTAGCAATCCAGTGAAGGATCATTCCTTCACATTGTGTAATGTTCCTAATTAGCCCAAGCTCATAGGAACATTTCATTTTGTTTTAATTTTATTTATTGATGAATAAAATGTAAAGGAGGACATGAAAAACTCCTAAAACATGAGAATAAATCAATGCCCAATGTGAACAGAGTCAAATCAGGGCTTGCTCAATAAAATCCACTTGTATGTGAAACAGGTTCAAGCTATTTGACCAGGTCAATAGGACCAAATCATAAAGCATTCTAGATGCAATGAACCTTCTAGATGATCAGCGCAGTCCTATGAGGAGGTCCTCCATGTGAAAAGGGACAAATGGATGAAGGTGGTTTAGGGTTTTGCAAACAATAATCTTATAAAAGGAAGGAGAAGGCTCAAGGAAAGGGTTGTTGATGATCATTTGATTTTGAGATTGCTTGAGAAACTCAAACTCTCTTGGATGTTTAGCTAGAGAGAGGAATTTCCTGTTTAGGAATTCCTCCTCCTTCCTTGAGGGTCTCTTGGAGGAGATTGTGCTGCATTGGTCCACTATCTGGCATTGGCCAAGCTCCATATCTCTTTGGCAGTGTAAATCTAGTGAGGGTTTCCATTTTCTAAGTAAGCTGCAGCAAGTGGAAGATAGATCTTCTCAGATCTATGCATATATAGCCCCTCTTTTCACTGGGAAAGTCTTCTAACCCATTGGCAAGAGTGTTCTAGATCACCAGAGCTTAAAATTCTTATCTTGGCATGAGGCCAAAGTGTATTTTACTTCCTCTGCATAGTTAGCTTCAGAAAATACATCCTTTTTGCAAGAAGAGTTGCAGTGTGGGTTTTGCATCAGTTTGGAGGAGAGATCTCCGGTGAAAGGGCTCCTTTCCTTCACTGAGGTGATCCATGGATTGGCCAACCAATCCATGTCCTATTTCAGATCTGATCTGCTGTGCATCATATTCTTCAGAAATTTCTGAAGATTACTGCAGATCTATGGTGTAGATCTCAGATCTATTCATTGTTATTCATCTTTTGCTGAGATCCCCAAGGGGAATGTACTAAAAAGCTCTTTTTGAATATAGATCCCATTATGATCTGTGATTTTCTATTCATATCTGTTGTAGATATAAAATATAATGAAACACTACTTAAGCCACCTGTAAATTACGTTGTTCAGCTCTTCTGTCTCATTGCATGGTTGCAGCACCTCATTTGGAGGCCTTTCTTTGTGTAAATCTCTGTTTTTCCTAATGTAAACCATATGATTCATATTATAAGTTTCCATACTGATGTTATAGAATTATTTCAGTTAAAACCCTTATAAATTACACTCTGCATGCTTCAGCCATTTTCTGCATAATTTAAGCCATGGGAAATCAAGGTTTTCTAGCCTAGTTTAACTTAGCTATAATTATTTAACTTATAATTATTTTTTAACTTAGCTATAATTATTTTTTTGAGCTTAAATTAGGATCATAGGTCCCTCATGACCTAATCTGAAATAACCTCCCGCAATTTCCCTTATTTTTATGCATACCTTTGAATATACTCATTTTAGGGCCAAAATCATCACTTTTCCCCACCTTTTTTCCCATAAAACGATGTATAAGGTTGTTTTTGCATATTTAACTGAATTTTAAGTGTTTTTAAATCTATATCAGACATATTTCTGTAGCTTGACATTGTTAATAACTCAAATTATTCCCAATCTGCAGCTGATCCTCAAAAAGGAACATTACAGTGGTATCAGAGCATGATCTTTGGCTCAGCCTGTGGCTTCAAGCCAAAGTGATGAATCCCTAAAGGGGAAAATTTAAATATCTATAGACAGAGTCTGCAGATGGCCAGGTAGCCTCTGGATCTCATCCTTTGTTCAAAGGTGACATATCCAGTAAATGCCCCTGCAGTCAATCTCTAGAATATAATTTTGATATTCCTGAAGAGGGAACTTTACAGCAAGGAATCAGAGTTCATAATGTTGAAGAAGATGAGTTTTACCTCATCATATTCCAGATCCATGAATAGCCTCATCAAAGGGGATAGACAGACAAAAGAGAAAGATGAAGAGAATGAAACTCCTAAAGGGTTTCAAGGAGAAGAAAGTTGCAGTGAGACCTATAGAAGGTTTCAAGAAGGAGAGGAAGATCCATGCACTTCCTACCCTCACAAAGAATATGCATTGTACAGAAAAAACAAGAGCATGGCTCCACCACTTGTAAAAATGACAGAAGAGGAGATCTCCCTGCTCCTTTTCCAAACCTTGAAGGGTATTGAAGAAGATCTCAAGGAGATTGAAAGGGTGGAGACTTGTACCAGTGCTGGCAAAACCTTGGAAGATCAACCTTCAGTAATGGAGGGAGACTACATAGTTGTAGAAGAAGCTCTTGCTTCTACATCCCACCAAGGTATAATTAAAAATCCATCTTTTGTCATTTCAGCACATTGTATGAAGAGATATACATTTCTGTATTATGTTGTATTAGAGACAAAAAGTTGCACTGTGCTATGCGAGAGTAGTAAGGAAAAAGAGGAGAGGTATTTTCTTGAAGATCTCAAAGGGATTGCATTTTAAAATCCCTTGAAATGCAAAAGTTGTAAAACCTTGAGGACACAAAGAGGAGATGGGGAAGAAGGCCAGCCTCATTCCTATCCATTGCAGAAGAGTGAAACACCTAGGAAGGTGATTGGATTGCGTAGTGGAAGCATGGAGGGTCTTCTCCACTTATGTATTCAGTCATATCTCATTAAGGAGGTCTCATTATATGAATATTATGGCACCATATTTGGGCAGCATGTGCCATCACTATCAAGGGATAAGACCCTGAAGATTGCAGAAGGAAAAGAGGAGGGCAAGCTTTACATGACAAGAAACAATTGTCCCTCTTTATTTCAGCATAATGATGCAAGAAGGAGGAAAAGAGATCTATTCAAGCAAAGCAAGGACACATCAGTCCATACATCCTCCCATGATCTATGCCTTGATGTCTCCTTACTTGAAGGGATTCCACCAAGGAGTTCCCATGATGAGCAGAAGAGCAAAGTGTTCCCTCAACCTTGTGCATCAATGTCATCTCTTTCTAAGAGGGAGGCCAACACAACATTGGAGACTTTGGGTAAGAAGCATGCTTATGTAAATCACATTTTATTTCATGATTGCATGTATTCTCTTACTTTACATTTGCAGGCCATAACTCCCAAAGGGAGTGCTTTACCCTACAAGCTTCATGGCCAACTATGGGCCAAGATTATTTTCAAATATGGCCACTCCCTTGATGGGCTAAGGGAGGTGTTACAACATGATGGGTGCTTCCCTAAGGCACCAAATATACATTTCTCTTTCAGCCATGGTGAAATGATAAGGGCAGCAAGTAAGTGGCATGCAACCCACTTACCATATCTAAATCTGAAGCAGGGAGAAGATCACCTGCGCTGGTTCCTATTGGGTGAGTTTGGGTACCACCCAAGATTTTTGAATTTCTTGTCTCATGCCTTGTATTTCAAGAAAAGAATGCATAAGAAGAAGGCATGTTTTTTTTGGTTGATGAGGAGAGAGTATGGACACCTCATGATGAATTCCATGTCCATACATCTACTTGTACCCATGATGTCTGTATATGTATTTCTATTTAGAATGAATATCATAATCATGTATGTACTTGGGGTTGGGAGAAGATGTAACTTTCTCATGAGATGGCATAAGGGAGCATGTTTATATCATGATGTTAATGATGTTCCAATCTTTATTGTAAACATGACAGGAGGAAAGGTACAATGGCTGAATTTATCCATTGGGAATGCAATCTCCCAAATTCATTTGTATTTCAAGAAGAGGATAGGACCTTATATGGCTGTTGCATTATATATTGTGTTTTCTTATGCAAAAGGTCATGTATGGGACTTATTTCATGGGAAGGGATCTCTCACATGGGAGGATTTGGAGCATGACATGTGTTGTTTGAATCATATTCAGCCAACACCTATTATCCTCCACTATTTTCAAGCTTTGAAGAAGCTTATTGCAGCAAGTAGGTGGTGGGATGGCCACTTATTATGCTATGATTTGAAGTAGCATGGGAAGGGAAACTTTCCACATAACACCCTTGGCATGGAAGGGGTCAAAAAGAAAGAATTGAATCAGCCCACTCTTTCTTCTTTTAAGGAAGAGAATAGATCCATGCACCATTCCATTGATGGGGGAAGGATTATTGGTGAAGAACATGATCATGTTAGATATGCTTTATATTCTGATTTCATGCATTATTGCACCATGTTTTTGTAGGTCATGGCTCTAAGAAGGAGTGTTATATCATGTGAGCCTCTCGGCCAATATTGGGCCCCAAAAATTTCTGATTTGGGCCACTCCCTTGAGTGGAAAAGGGAGATTTTGCAAGATGGTGGATGCTTCCCCAAAGCACCAAAAATATATCACACTTTCAGCCATGGTGATATGGTGTGGATAGCAAGTAAGTGGTGGGAAAACCACTTACCATATCTACATTTGATGCAAGCAGGGGATGCATTGTGTTGGTTCCACATGTGGGACTATGACCCACCTCCATATGTGAAAGTTTATGTTTTCAAGCACATTGTTTTGATTCCCTATATTAATAATGTACTTGTAATGCTATGGGAATGTATGGGGAAAGAAGGAAGGATGGCATATGCCTCATGGGATGGCTACTCTCCATGTACTTTATGTTTTCTTGTTTCAGGGAGAGCATGGGGGCAAACCATGTTTGTTTCACATGATCTATTGTCTCCTTATGGTATGAGTTATTTGCATCTCATGAGAACATTGGAGGAGCAAGACATGGATGGATTGGTGAGCACTTGGCTTATGGAGGAAGCTTATCTTACGTTGGTGTCGCCAAGGAGGAAATTTTGCAGAACTCACCTTGTAGTTGCTTGAGGGCAAGCACCAATTTTGGAGGGGAGGACTGTAATGTTCCTAATTAGCCCAAGCTAATAGGAACATTTCATTTTGTTTTAATTTTATTTATTGATGAATAAAATGTAAAGGAGGACATGAAAAACTCCTAAAACATGAGAATAAATAAATGCCCAATGTGAACAGAGTCAAATCATAGCTTTCTCAATAAAATCCACTTGTATGTGAAACAGGTTCAAGTTATTTGACCAGGTCAACAGGACCAAATCATAAAGCAGTCCAGATGCAATGAAGCTCCTAGATGATCAACACAGTCCTATGAGGAGGTCCTCCATGTGAAAAGGGACAAATGGATGAAGGTGGTTTAGGGTTTTGCAAACCCTAATATTATAAAAGGAAGGAGAAGGCTCAAGGAAAGGGTTGTTGATGATCATTTTATTTTGAGATTGCTTGAGCAACTCAAACTCTCTTGGTTGTTTAGCTAGAGAGAGGAATTTCATGTTTAGGAATTCTTCCTCCTTCCTTGAGGGTCTCTTAGAGGAGATTGTGCTGCATTGGTCCACTATCTGGCATTGGCGTTGGCAGCGTAAATCCAATGAGGGTTTCCATTTTCTAAGTGAGCTGCAGCAAGTGGAAGATAGATCTTCTCAGATCTATGCATATCTAGCCCCTCTTTTCACTGGGAAAGTCTTCTAACCCATTGGCAAGAGTGTTCTAGATCACCAGAGCTTTAGATTCTTATCTTGGCATGAGGCCAAATTGTATTTTACTTCATCTACACAGTTAGCTTTAGAAACTGCGTCCTTTTTGCAGGCAGAGTTGCAGTGTAGGTTTTGCATCAGTTTGGAGGAGAGATCTCCGGTGAAAGGGCTCCTTTCCTTCACTGAGGTGATCCATGGATTGGCAAACCAATCCATGTCCTATTTCAGATATGATCTGTTGTGCATCATATTCTTCAGAAATTTCTAAAGATTACTGCAGATCTACGGTGTAGATCTCACATCTATTCATTGTTATTCATCTTTTGTTGATATCCCCAAGGGGAATGTACTAAAAAGCTCTTTATGAATATAGATCCCATTATGATCTGTGATTTTCTATTTAGATCTATTTTAGATCTAAAATATAATGAACCACTACTTCAGCCACCTGTAAATTACGTTGTTCAGCTCTTCTGTCTCATTGCATGGTTGTAGCACCTCATTTGGAGGCCTTTCTTTGTGTAAATCTCTGTTTTTCCTAATGTAAACCATCTGAATCATATTCTAAGTTTCCATACTGATTTTATAGCATTATTTCAGTTAAAACCCTCAAAAATTACGCTCTGCATGCTTCAGCCATTTTTTGCATAATTTAAGCCATGGGAAATCAGGGTTTTCTAGCCTAGTTTGGGAAGGAGGAACTGTTTAACTTAGCTAGAATTATTTGTTTGAGCTTAAATTTGGAGCATAGGTCCCTCATGACCTAATATGAAATAAAATCCCTCCATTTCCCTTATTTTTACGCATATATTTGAATATACTCATTTTAGGGCCAAAGTCATCACTTTTCCCCACCTTTTTGCCCATAAAACGTTGTATAAGGTTGTTGTTGCATATTTAACTGAAGGTTAAGTGTTTTTACATCTGTATCAGACATATTTATATAGCTCCACATTGGTAATAACTTATATTATTCCCAATCTGCAACTGATCCTGAAAAAGGAACATTACACATTGCCATCAGTCTTGCCATCAGACTGGGTTTAATTGCAGCATTGTTCAGCAGGTATAAGGCCTCTCTTTCCCTCACATCATATTTTTTAAAGGAATTTGTGTTGTAGCAGCTACAATCATCATTGGAGGATTGAGAAGCTAGATTTAGAGCTTCTAGCTCATAGATCTAAGGAAGGGATCAGCCCTTCAAGCATAGATATGATTTGAGCACACATTTCAGCCATCTATTCTTCGGATCTAGCTTCAGATCTGTATTTCCCAACAAATCAAGGACCAAACCCTAGGGAGGTGATTTTTCCAAAGTTGCAAATCTGGAAAATCCTTTCTGGGTTATCTTGGGAATCCATCACATTGGCCAGATCTTGAATCTTGGCATCATATGAGCTCCAGTTTTGAGTAGGTTTGAATTTTTATTTTCAGCCTACAACTATATGTTTATATTTTGTTGAAGAGACAATGCAATATTTGCTGCAGAGCCTCTCCAGTTACACTCTACCTATTTCATACATGTTTTCAGGGTGATCCTAGCTCATCTCTTTGGCTAGATCTGTTAGCGCTCAAATCTGCCTCAGGCTGAAGAAGGCAGGACTCAAGGCAACATCAAACCAAGCTCAGCCTCATAGCTAGCCCTACGAGGACAGGAGAGGGCTCTCTCCGGGTCAACTCAGTAAAAGATGTCCAATAAGGCCTGAGATGACCACAAATGGATGTTGATTTTAGGCTAGTAAATAAATATGAATGAGGTATTTTGATAAATGATTGGGTTTTCTGGGTTGTATGGGGCAAAGACAGAAAGAGTAAAGAAATTAAATCAAAGGCACAGAGTATTTCATAAGGCGAGATAGGCATGAGGTTTTAGCAATCAAATTTAATTTAAATGGGGTGAAAAGACTGTTTAAGAAGACTGAAAGGGGCATTAACCGATGAATCCCTTCCAGGCAGAAGAAGACACACAAAGTCTGAACACTTCCTCAAGGCAGAGCAAGAAATGAATTCTACCTTTCTTACTGTAAAATCATTCAGCTGAAAACGATTATGAAATGAACTGTGAACATAAAAAAAACATATGAAACAGAGAAGAAACATATACCAAACATCATACCGCAAGAATCTTACAAATCAGAGCTGCACCATTTAATTATTTCTCTGTCAAAACTGTACAGTGATAGCGCTGGGTTTTTTCCTCCCACACGCCAGAACTCTCTCCTCTACAAATGATTTACAACATAATAAATAAACTCAGAGGTGTGATAACTAACTGATGAAAAAATAGGGCACAGTTTTATCAATATTAACAAACAAAAGAAAGAGCCAATCATCGATTCTAAAGGGAGCAGCGTTCAACATGAAATCTGTGGATGACCGATGAAGAGGTGGCATCTGTAGGTGTAAATCCCATTAAATCATAACTAAAGACGAAAATAGGCCTTCAATCTTATCACCCTGCTGTTGTGGATATCTTCGCTCCAGTTTTGGGCTTTTGACTTTTTACTTTACCTTTGCCATTTGAATAAAAACCAAATTTTCTATAATTAGCATCATTTGTAACATTGGGGCGCTCTCATCCTGACATAACAAACTCTCCCTTAGTCGACCATCATCCAAAGCAAAAGAATCCTGCCGGCTTGCACCAGCACTCCAGGAATAGAATTCATTTCTCCGATATTCCATTTCCCATTGTTGCACCTGACATTTTCTATTAAAAGCGGATTTGTATGTCAAATTCATTTACAGAATCCTTCTTCCAATCGGCCCTGCTGTGCTAGTTGATAATATGTCAAGGCTCATGCAGATATACCTGTTTAAAATTAGCCCGCTTACGAAATTCAGTTACACCATCTTTGCCACGATAGGATGCTAGAACCTCCCTCAGATCATGTGGATGATGACGCGCCACACACTCAAGGAAAGGTATAAGATCTAAGAGCGCTGTATCATCTGGTTCAAGTTTCCATGGCTTGATGGGTAGAGCATTCTCATATTGCAGACATGTCTCCAAAGCACGCCCACTCAAATAAATCTTTCTCCAAAGCACGCCCACTCAAATAAATCACTTTTGCGGGATCTCTATTCAGCTTTGACAAATCTCAATAATGTTTTCTGTCCCGTGACAACCTGTACCTAACAAAGCCTTTTTGATCAAGCCTCTCCATGATTCTTGGACATTACAATGGAATTAGTAATCTTCCATACAATTAAAACAATGATCCTGAAATTTGATTACACCAAGGCAACGTGCTATGATTCAATCTTGGAGAGAAAGAGTTGATCGATTTTGAAGAATTGAGAAGAGGTGATGAGTTGTGGGCCTGGAGGTTCTGTGCACCGCGTGGAATCCCAACGCACCGTGCCATGTGGGTGCGCCGCGTCAGTGTAAAATTACACTGCAGAAATCGGTCCAGAGCGTCGCGCGCCTTCAGTGCGCCGCGCTTGCTCCCAATGCGCCGCGCACACCCTTCAACACACAGTTCCAGCTTTAAACTCTGTTCCGCCCATCCAACTGATTTTACTGGCATTTCTTGGTATCGACGAGAGGCTTCCACTGTATGATGCATGCTTACAACTAAGAAAGGCCTCCAAAGCAGTTGCATACAATGAAACTACAGGATAGCTATACCGCAACTTAGACCAATTTAAAACTGGAAATTGATGTCAGTTCTCGTTATGGAAAACTGAATGAACCACTTGGTCTCCTTTCAAGTTTCATCGAACAATGTTTACAGAAATATAAACAGTTACAAGCTACCATATTTCCGTCCTCACAAACAGCCTTTTAGGACCTGTGACTCCCGCAGACCACTAGCTGACCATCCTTGTCACACAAGTTGGCGTCATCAATTCCTCAGCTTTTACAAAATATAATTAGATCATAGATCAATACATCGAAATCTATTTCTTTTGTGTGGCCAATGATTGAATTTCCATCAGCATTTCCTCTTGTTGTATGAACAATCAATGTGTATAAAAAAAATTTCTCACTTCCCACAATTTTAGAATTTATTGAACTACAGGAGTATAGAGGAACGCACTGTTCCTTTCGCCTGCTTTTGCCGCACACACCGGAAAATCAAGCCCAAAATAAACCCAGTAATACAGAGAATAAAAAGAGCAAGCCATTGAACAGCTACTAACATTGGTATGTCAAGCTCATCCCTGTTGAGCCACCCTAGAAGATCCACTGAGATATTTCTAATGGCTGTTTGTTAACTTTCTTTTAAACCTTGGCTTTGGCCCAGTCCAAAATCAACCATGGTCGGATTGAATAAGGTCTTCTCGTTCTCAGTAACTGCCTTTGTCTTTTCATCAGTCAAATCCGATTCTAAACTAGGAAATACATTACTCATGCCTTCATTGTTATTTGAAGATACAAATGTATTATCAAAAGGCATAGAAAATTTTTGTCCCTTTTGGAAATTGTTCTAGGAATATATTTGGAATCCCTGGAAATTTTCTGTTTCTCCAAGTTGCATGTGAGTCATAACCATTTGCACCCAATACCTCAAAATGAGCATCATTTCTGCATACAAGTTCATGGTTTATCACTGATGAATATGTTGAAAGATTGACATCTTCTCGACGAACTGGAAAAGCTCCATCCCTAACCAGAGGAGAAGCCAATCTGCTTGATGGTGCAAATAACATGGGAGCTTGAATGTTTCGACTGGTAAAATCTAGAAGCTTCCTAAGAAACCAGTAGCAATTTATCATCATATGGCTAGTATCTAGACAATTTGAATCACCGTAGATAGCAATACGGGCACTTCTGTCTCTCAGCTCTAAAATTCCAAGAATTGGATACTCTGCTTTGGCCATACCAGCTTCTTGCAGGGATGATTTACAGTGGATCAAGGTCGCGCCGAAACATTTCATGACTGAAAACTTTTGAAAAATCACATATTTAAAAACAAATTTAATGATTTCTTCTTTAAAACAGAGTTTTGAAGAAGAAACATCCATGGGCATTATGAATGATGAGAATCTCGGAATGAAACCTTATTGAACCTTCCTCTGGCCTGTAGGTATTATTGAACATTCTGCAAACCAAATTGTCAAAACCCTAAACCTAAAAATTCTAACAGACTCTTTGTCGACCAAAGACCATCCATAACATGTCAAATGACGTGAAATCCACTTTGATGAACTTTAATGGTTGGACACACACCAACAGATTTTGACGGAGGGATAACAAGACCGATGCTAACAAGATCTACCTATATTCTGTACTTGTGTAACTGAATCATCTCCAATATAATAAAATGGCTCAGATCTTACTGCATATTCTGATTTTTACTTAGATTTATTGTTTATCTTTCTGTAATTTCCTATATTGTGTGAAGTATTACTACATTCTCCCATTTGGGGATATTACAGTTATGGAGGCCACTGAGGCCATACTGGTTGGCAGAGTCCGGGGAAGGAAGTATTCGGTGGAATATATAACAGAGTGGTCTTCGAAGGAGTGGAAAGAAGCCCCTAGGAGCCCTATTGAAATCAAAATTCTGGATAGGGGATGGTAAAGCATCAGATTTGAGCAGAAAGACCACTTGGATTGGGTTTTAGAAAGGAACTGGTGCTTTGGGAAGAGACCGATCCTGTTTAGAAGATGGACTCCTCTGCTTGATGCACAAAAGGAAAAAATGGCAGAATCCCCTGTGTGGTAAAATTTCCAGGGCTACCAATGCCTTTCTGGACTGACTCTGTTTTTCACTCCATTGGTAACACGCTTGGAAAATATCTTGATTTCGACAAATCTTTTGAGCAATCTAGAGACCTAAGTGTGGCAAGAATTCTTATTAGTCTCAACCCTAGGGAAGGGTTAGCTGATGCAATGACCTTGAAGTACAAGGATTTGGAGTTCCTACAGACTTTGGATTATGAACACCTCCTTTTTTTATGCCACAGATGTCATAAATATGGCCACTTGGCCAAGGATTTCCCTCTTGGGCACTAGAGAAGAAGAAGGCTAAACAAAATTTTCAAGGAAAATGTTGCCTCAGTCAGAGCTAAGGAAAAGAAAGATCCGGAGGAGGTCTTGATAGAAGAAGTTGTAGGTTTGGAAGCTGATAAGAAGGCCTCTCTGTCTTCAGGTCCCAATCTCTCCTCGCTCAATCTATCTGAAACGAACCCTGCTCTGGAGTCCTCCCAAGTACCCCACTCAGAACCAAGGTCAATTCGTGTGACTCAGACGAGTATGCCTTTCATTCCTCCTTCTTCCTTTTGCACATTTTTTTTCCTTATGTTTCAAGTTTGTCTGAGCCTGGTCCCTCCAGGCTGATCCCTCATGAATTTCAAAGTTTTCTTGGTTCCCATATATCTATTGATAGTATTATCATGTCTGTGACTCCAACCCCTGGGTCCACACCCTTAATCTCTATGGGAGAGCGCGATCTGGTTCCTCCACCCTCTGGTCTTCCTGAGGCACCCCATTATAATATTAGACCTCTAGCCAATTGTACCTGTAAAGGGATTGTTGTAGGGGATTTATCATCTGATCCCATACCTTTTGGTCCAAGGAAGTTGAGGAGTAGGAAGTTGGAATTATCAAAGGCTCAGTTGAAAGCTAAGATTGATATAGCAGATGGGAAGTAGAGGTCTCTGTTTGGGGTTCTTAGAGTAGCACTGCCACCCAACCCAGGGTTGAGATGATCTTTTTATCATAAAATTGTAGGGGTTTAGCTAGTTAGCCTAAAAAACTAGCACTCAGAGAGTTGGTGAATTCTCATCATCTAGACATTTTATTGCGTCAAGAAACCTTGGGGTAGGGAGAAGAAGTTAAAGGAATCCTCTCTAAGATGTTCCCTGGTTGGGTGTTTCAAGTCTTAGATGAAAATGGTAGATCTGGGGGCTTGGCAACGGGGTACAAAACAGGAAAACTTAAATAGATGTCCTCATGGGGTTCCAAGAACACTTTGGTGGTGGAACTGTACTCAAATGAACTTTGTCTCCCGATTCTTCTCCTCAATGTTTATGGCCCCTGCATTGAAAGAGAAAAGTTCTGGGACCCTTTTTTTATGAAATCATGTCTGAGACATCCAAACCTCATTGTAGGTGGGGACTTAAATTTCTCTTTAGGTGCCTCAGAGTCATGGGGACCTTCATCAAGAGCAGATCACCTCACTGAGTATTTCACAAATAAATTGGCAGCCTCTCGGCTGGTGGATTCTACCTTAATCAATCCTAGACCAACATGGAGGAATAGAAGAATGGGGGAAGCCTGGGTGGCTAAAAACTTGGACCATTTTCTCCTAGGTGAAGATTTGGTGGAAAGAATACCAATTTTCAAGCATTGGGTAGGGGAAGGGGGGTTTTCATACCACCTTCCAATCTTCCTGGAAGTTAAGGGAGGCTTGAAAAAACCTGGGACTCCGTTTAAATTTAACTCCTCCTAGTTAAAAGATGAATCCTTTAACTCCTTGTTCCATGCTACTTGGAGGAAGGGAAACTTAAGGGATTCAGAAAGTAGAAGTCAGCACCTTATGGAAAACCTAAAGAGAATGAAGAAATAAACAAAGGAATGGGCAATCAATAAAAAACTAAAAGAGGAGGAGGAGTTAAGTAAACTAAATGAAGAATTGGATCTTCTTGAATCACTAGAAGGAGTTGGATACCCTACCCAAGAGTCCAGGAATAGAATTAGGGAGCTGGAATCTGCTAGGATAAACATTCTTCAGTTAAGGGAGGAAAGTTGGCGACTAAAAGTAGAGCCATCTGGCTCCAAGCTGGGGATGAAAATAGAAAGCTCTTTCATAACTATGCTAAAGGAAGGAAAAATGTTAACACCATTTGGGAGATGTAGAAGCAGAATGGAGAGAAGGAAAAATCTTTTGAAGATATTGTTCTTTTAGGGGTAAATCATTTCAAAGGCCTTTTCAGAGCTCTAGAGGAGGTTTCCATAGCTGAATTTATTAGGGTTGCTCAATTTTTTCCCAGTTATATCGACAAGGAAGGGAATGATAACATTATGGAACCAATTTCAAAAGAGGAAGTGGAAGATATTCTAAAGGCTATGCAGAAGAATAAAAGTCCAGGGCCTAATGGTTGGACAGTTGAATTTTTTCAACATTTCTTTGAATTTTAGGGGACAAGTTGGTCGTTGTGGTTGAGGAATCCTGTCACTCTAGAACCATCTATCAGCCCTTTAATAAAACATTCCTAGCCCTCATTCCCAAATCATATCATCCTTCTTCTTTTGTTGAGTTTCGTCCCATCTTCTTATGCACCTGTATCTACAAGATTATAGCCAAAGTGATTGCCTCTAGGATGAAACCTTTTCTATCCAAACATATCTTGGCGGAACAATTTGGTTTCTTGGATGGAAGACAAATACATGAAGCAGTGGGGGTAGCTCAAGAAACCCTTCATAGTCTCAAAAAAAGCAGGAAAAAAGGAGCCATTGTCAAAATTGATCTTTCAAAAGCTAATGATAGAATAAGTTGGATGTATCTGAGACTTCTGTTGACACATCTGGGCCTTAGATATGATTTTGTCAAATGGATCTTGGGTTGCATCACAACCTCCTCAATTTCCATTTTGATAAATGGTGCGGCTACAGATTTTTCCAATCCTCAAAGGGGCATTCGCCAAGGATGTCCTCTCTCCCCTCTTCTTTCTTGCTGGCTGCAGAAGGATTGAGCCTAATGATCCATGGAGCAAAGAGACAAGGAGAACTTAGAGGAATTGAAGTGGCAGTTAATATGTGGGTCATGCATTTGCTATTGTTTGATGATATCCTACTATTTAGCAATGGCAGCCTTGAGGACTGTCGGTGCCTTAAGGAGATTCTTGACCTATTCTTGAAAGCAACTGGACTCTATATAAATGAGAAAAAATAATCCCTGACTACAGTTGGGCTCTCTAGGGTAGAAGTGGGCAGGATTGAAGTGATACTGCACTTTGAAATCAAATCTCTTCAGGACCCCTTCAAGTATCTCGGTTTTATTTTAAAACCGGATTCCTATCTCATTAAAGACTGGAAGTGGATTTTAGCAAAGATAAAATCCTGAATGCATCACTGGAGCTACAAGTGGTTGTCTAGAGCGGGAAGACTGGTCCTGATTAAATCTGTGGCAATGGCCATCCCAGTATATTGGGCTAGTCTGTCTTGGGTCCCAAAAAGTATCTTGGCCTCGATCAATAAGATTTGCAACAGATTCCCTTGGGCAGAGTCAAAGGTAGAACATGTGACTCCCTGGGTGGCTTGGGATAAAATTGTTAGACCAAAAGGTTGGGGAGGCGGGGGAATTAGAGATATATTCCCTTTCTCGAAGTCTTTGGCAACAAAAATTGCATGGAGACTAATCACAGTGGAAAATATCTGGACTTCTATTACTAAAAGAAAATATATTGACCCAATGCCAATCTTGGAATGGCTATCAATTCCACAGAAGTCATCAAACAATTCTTCTATTGTCTGGAAGGCAACCATCACTTTTGTTAAGGTTATCGAGCAGGGTTTGGCTTGGCATGTGGGTGATGGAGCCCAGGTCAGACTAGGTCGAGACCCATGGGTGGGTTGTTTGGGGAGATTTTCTTTAACACGATATCTCATAGTTTTCTTGAATAACAGGGGTCTTTTTAGCCTCAACCACATTGCAGATCCTGAAAATTCATCTATTTGGAGACAAGCATGGTTGACAGGGAATGCTCTCCAATTGGAGGAAATATGGCTGGGGGAGTGGGAGAATTATATATTGGACCTGCATAACTCAAACATAAGGATTCTAAATAAACCAGATGAGCTAAGATGGGTCCACTCCCCGTCAGGGCTCTACACTCCGAAATTGGGATATAATTGGCTTATGACTCAAAATGGATGGGGGGAACCATATTGGTGGTCCAAACTGCTTTGGAAGCTAAAAGGATCGTAAAATTCAAGGTTTTTCTTCTGGTGCATACTCCGGAAAAAAGTCCCCACCTGGGACTTCTTACAAAGAAGAGGGAAGATAGGCCCCGAGTGGTGTTCACTATGCAAAGATAAGCTGGAAACTATGCATCATGTTTTCCTCACCTTCCCCTACAATATCAGCCTCTAGAATGAAACCTTGTAGCTGATTACGATGCCCCAGAAGTGGGAAGGACAGGATGTGGAGGAATCTTGGCAAAGGTGGTGGCAGGAAGCTCCCGACAACAGGGTACGCATAGTCCCTCTACTCGTTGCATGGGGCACTTGGATTGCGAGGAACCATGCGATTTTTAAGGACTCTCCTTTCCCAATCTATAAGCTGGCAACTGAAGGCGCATCCATATTTGATTACATCCCCATCCCAACTCATCCTTAGCAAGCTCGCGTTATTCAGGAGGAAGATATCACGGGAGACATTCCCTGGGCATATTTTGATGATGCCTCAAATCCGCACAGAAGGTGCAGTGCAAGGCTAGTTATTCATCTTCCTACTGGAAAAACTCTCAAAGCCTCAATTGGGTTGGGCTAGGGGACCAACAATTTTGCAGAACTAAAAGCTCTTCATCACCTCCTTTGCTGATTATCCCTTATGAACATGCGAGAGGTTCAGATTTTTGGGGACTCTATGAACATTGTGAAGTGGTTCAATGGGACTCAACGTTGCAATAATTATATTTTACTTCCTCTGCTTAATGAGATCAATCGTTTGAAAAAATATTTTATTGAGATTCATGTTTTCCATATTTATAGGGAAAGGAACCATGATGCAGACCGCCTTTCTAAAGAAGGCACTAAGCAAGATATGGGGTCTTGGATAGTTGTGGAACTGGTCGATAGTCTGGTTCGAGTCATTGATCAGCCTATTTTTTCTTAAAAGATTTTGGGCTCTATTTTTTTTGTTGTTTCATGATATGTATATATGTTGTATTTACAAAAAAATCCTTATACAAAACAAACAAACTTTTCTCTTGATCCTGAGTTGTTTTCCTCTCAGAGGAGACTCGGATCTTGAGTATCATTTCATACTTTTCTTTGCGATGGAAACTGACATAGTGTCAACTTCCCGGTTTCTGCTCTCTTGAAGTTTCATCCAACTTTTGACTACAGTCTCTTCCCCCCTTTGTTTTCGAGTGTTTTTTCCTTAAAGGAAGCGCAGGAGGTGGGAAGGGATGAGGAGGACTCTCTCCATTTTTTTTTATGGTGAATATGCTCATACTATTTACTACAGCTGAAACTTCGTTTTTTCCTGCAAAGGGAGAAATGCAGTTCTCTGAAATGCTTTTGCATTTGCTATGTAACTTTCTATATTAATAGATGGTTCAATTTTTTCTATGGAAAAAAAGAAAAAAAAAAAGTTAGAATATGGCTTTTCGGTCATACAAATTATTGAGATTCAACAAGAAAATTTCAGCAGCCACGCCTAGTTTCATTAAGCACCCAAACTAGGGTGGGGCCCACAGTGTTATTTTTGGGTGCATGTCTATTTTGGTTATCCCTTAATTAATATGGACATTAAACTGTCATCTATTCTCAATGATGACTTGAAATAGTTAACTGAGAGTAATAAGCTCAATTATTTAGTGGATTTTGAGTTAGAGGTATTTGGTGAGGCATGCAGAGTAATTCTAGTTGTAACAGAGTTTGAAGTGTAGTGGTGCATTAGTTAATGCAGGTTGTAATCAGTTTAACTCATTTAAGTGAGTTAAACTCAGTTGTTCTAGTTGTAAATAAAGATACACTAGTGAGATATCAAGTGAGTTAAACATTAATTACTTCACAATCAGTGATCTCACATGTAACTGAGGATTTACTATTATTAGCTACATGCCTGTCAGATACAATGGAGACCCACTTGAGTTCTACGTGAAAGGGAAGTTGACTATCAGTTGTAGGATTATTGGGTTGCACACATGCAGCCAAACACCCATTGGAGTGACCATGATACTTGCGCAATCAAGGAAGGCAAGAATTCCTATCTTTTAGGGATTGCATCCATCAGGGATTGCACAAGCAAGGCAGGTTGTCTAGAGGCTGATAATTGGCTATGTGTTGGTCAGTTTTGTTCATGACAGTCTAAGACAATTAGCTGAGTATTGGAGGGCTCTTGTGAGAATATTTTTGTATGTAATTGTTTCATGATCCATGTTGAATATACAATATAAGATAGTGGGGTTTTTAGATGTAAGCTTTCCCCAGGAAATTATCTGTGTTGTATGTGATTTGATTCTTCTTCATGTTCATGTGATTAGTGATTGTGTTTTTAATTACGCAAAAAATGTGTAGAAGCGATTCAGTATTTAACTTTAGTACATTGTTAGATCGAGTGAATCCAAGATATACATGCATGATGTATAATTTCTACATGGTATCAGAGCACAGGAAATTGCAAAAGTGAAGCATGAGCTGATTTTGTGACTGGATAGAATTCAAATTTGCAAAAAGACTTTCTTGGTGCTACAGTAGATTCAAGATTGAAATGGCTTTCAATGGCTTGAGGTTGGAGAATTCACTTGAGGGCATCTCAAACTATATTTCTTGGAAGGACATGATGGATGCAGTACTCGAAGACAATGGCTTGAAGTAATTTATTAACAATGATTTTCCTAAACCCGTTGTGGCAGATGCTACAAATATTGATGCATGGAAAAAGAAAGTGGCAAAGGTGAGGAGCATGCCCTTGGAGGGAGTACGAGACCACATTTTCTCAAGCCTCCATGGGAAAGCCACACCATATGCAATGTGGAAGGCTTTGATGGATCTATTCCAATGCATTAGCAACCATAGGAAATTGGCGCTCAAATATAAACTCAGGAAGATCAAGATGGAAAAGGGCGACACTATTCCAAAATATCTACCAAAGTTTTTCCAATGTCGGGATGAACTGGGGAGCGTTGGAATAATAGTCATTGATGATGATTCTGTGAGCTTGGCTCTCCTAGGAATTCCAAAGAGTTGGCACAGTTATCAAAACTCTGTCAATGGAAGGGAAAATTTTCCAGATTGGGAACAACTGTGGTCGGATTTGGTGCAGGAGGAGTTCAGATGGAACACTAGAGATGGATATTCATCTAAGAATGAAGATGAAGAGGATTTTTCTTTGGCTTCCAAGGCAAGGAAGGGGAAGGGGAAGAAATTCCATTCTAAATTTGAGTCCAAGAATGGAAAGAAGCAGGACATGTCCAAGGTGAAATGTTTTCATTTTCACAAGCATGGAAATTTTTCTACTAATTGTCCACAAAAGAAGAAGAAAAAGAAGGTTGGAGGATCTGTAGCTGGTGAGGTCCTTTCCTCAAAATTTGAGCTTGACTTCTCATTGATCGCATGCATGGTGTGCAATGCATTGGGATCTGTGTGGTATTTGGATAGTGGCACTTCGTTTCACATGACGAGAGATAAGCAACTTTTCAGTGACTTGGAGGATAAGGATCTCCAGATGCAATTTGAAATAGGCGATAATGGGCGGTAAAGTGTTACCAGGATTGGTACCATTACCTTTCAGAGGCATTCAATTAAACCCTTTCAATTAAAATATGTAATGCATGTACCAGGTCTGAAGAAAAATTTGGTCTCAGTCGCAATGTTGGAGGATAGAGGCTATGATGTTGTTTTTAGTGAAGGAAAATCCTTCTTGCGACACAAAACAACAGGACAAGCCAAGATAATAGGGATTCGAGTTAAGAATCTCTACAAGCTAGAAGTAGATGGCTATGCAGCAATGATGGGCAAGGCAGATCAAGTGGTGAGCTGGGATGAGGGCAAATAATGGCAGAGGAGATTGGGCCATCTTCACCATGAAGCCTTGAAAATCATGCAGCATATTTCTACTGGTCTTCCCAAGGGTACACTTGTGCAGTCAGACACATGCAAGGGATGTACTATGGGAAAATATGTAAAGGACACCTTTCATGAGAAGGAAAATCGAGCTTCAGGGATCCTTGAGAGAGTTCACATAGATGTGTGTGGTCCTTTCTTTGTTGCTTCGACAGCAAAACATAAGTACTATGTAATATTTTTTTATGACTTTTCTAGTAAGTGTTGGATCTTCTTCATGCAGAAGAAAGATCAGGAATTCTCTAAGTTCTTGGAGTTTAAGGCACTAGTGGAGAAAGAGTCGTGGAAGCAAGTGAAGGCTCTTAGGAGCGATAATGGTGGAGAATACATCTCTAACGAATTCAAGAACTTCTACAGCAAAGAAGGAATTTGAAGAGAACTCATAGTGCCTCATAACCCACAGTAGACTGGGGTCGCGAAGAGGAAGAACAAAACTATTTTTGGTGTAGCATGAGCGATGTTGCATGATCAAGGCCTACCAATGCATCTGTGGGTGGAAGCATGAAACACAGCGATACATGTGCAGAACTGTTGTCCTCATAGGATACTTAGCATGAGTACACTTGAAGAGGATTTCACTGGTAAGAAACCTGATGTTTCACACTTTAAGATTTTTGGCTCATTTGTTTATGTGCATGTGACCAAGGAAACTAGGAAGCAGCTGGAACCAATAGCTGAGATCAAAATTTTTGTGGGGTACACTGAAACACCCCATAATTATCATGTGTATTTTCCAAACAGCATAATGATTGTTGTGCGATGGGATATAAAATTTGATGAGGAGAAAGCCATGCGATTGTCCCTTGAGATGGAGTTGGACTTTCATGTAGAGGAGGAACTGTCGGTTCCCAAGGATGAGTCTCAAGATGTGGATCAGCCACATGAGGAGTTTCATGGAGTGGAGGAAAACACTCATGTAGAGCCATCCATCAAAAATAGCAGAAGGCACACCATGGAAGTTGATAAATTGATACTTGATGTTGTAGAGAATTTAGGATCCCCTACTTCACAGTGCAGATAGAGACAGTCTCCTGACTGATTTATTGGATACATGGCTCTTATGAGAAAATGTATTGTGACTGAACCATCTTCCTTTCAGGAAGCAGTGCAGAAACTAACTTGGGTTGATGCAATGGTGGAGGAGTATGAATCCATTGTCAAGAACAAGGCATGGGAGATAGTCCCAAGAACGGTCGACAAATGAGTGGTTGGATCGAGATGGATCTACAAGGTAAAGCAAGCTGCTAATGGGAGTGTGGAGAAATAAAAGGCCAGATTTGTGGCCTGGGGATTCTCACAGATCGAGGGGATATATTATGATGAGACTTTTGCACCTATTGCAAGGTACTCTTCCATAAGATCCATCCTTGCACTCTCAGCGCAGATGGGTTGGTGCATTCATAAGATGGATGTAAAAACTTTGTTTCTCAATGGGATCATTGAGGAAGAGGTGTACATAGAGTAGTCTGAAGGTTTCAATATCTTCAACAGTGAGTTGCATGTGTGTCGACTCAAAAGAGCACTGTATGGGCTGAAGCAAGCACCCCGTGCTTAGTACACTCAAATAGACAGCTATTTCACCGGACTGGGCTTCACCAAAAGTGAAGTCGATGCAAAACTGTACCAGATTGTGGTTGAGGGTAAGCTATTGATCATTTTTCGTTATGTTGATGATCTAATTTTGACTAGTGATGAGCAGCTGATACACTCATGCAAGGAGGATCTTGCAAGGGAGTTCGAAATGAAGGACATGGGACTCCTTCATTATTTCCTTGGATTGGAAATATGGCAACGGGATGGTGAACTTTTTTTGTCTCAAGGAAAGTATGCAAGGGAGTTATTGGGTAAGTTTAACATGGAGAGCTTCAAACCCATGGATACTCCTCTTCCAAGAAATTGAAGGAAATAGGATGTTACTGTTACATGAAGTTAGTGGGTTCACTAATGTATTTGGTGAACACAAGACCGGACATTTTCTATGTATTTAACCAACCGATTCAAGTTATGGTTAAGCCTACCAAGCTCTTTTGGAAGGTGGGGAAGCATGTCTTGAGATACCTGAGGGGCACATCAGATTATTTTCTATGGTACAAACGGACAAAAGGAGTGAAGCTTCAAGGCTTCACGAATGCAGATTGGGCGGGCAGTCCTTTAGACAAAAAGAGCACATCAGGAGGGATTTTTAGCATTTGATCGACAACATTTTCCTGGTGCAGTAGGAAACAACGATCTGTGGCACTCAGTTCGGCGGAAGCGGAATACATGGCAACAAGTCAAGTTGCATGTGAGGCTATCTGGATAAGAAATATCTTGGTTGGTTTTTTTGGTTCTCAGATGGATCTGACAGTGATTCATTGTGATAATCAGAGTTGCATTAAGCTCTCGATTAATCTTGTGTTTCAAGATAGGTCCAATAATATAGATATCTGGTACCATCATCTCAAATATTGTGTGCAGAGAAGGATAATTTTGCTTCAGTACATTCCCACAGAAGATCAGCAGGATGTAGATATTCTAACGAAGGCGCTCACCAGGAGAAAATTTGAATACCATAGAGACAGGATTAGGGTGAAGGATAATCCATTTGTTGTTAAGAGGGAGTGTTGAGAATCAACAAGAAAATTTCAGCATCCATGCCTAGTTGAATTAAGCACCCAAACTAGGGTGGGGCCCACAGTGTTATTTTCGGGTGCATGTCTATTTTGATTATCCCTTAATTAAGATGGACATTAAACTATAATATATTTTCAATGATGACTTGAAATACTTAACTAAGAGTGATAAACTCAGTTAGCTATTGTATTTTGAGTTAGAGGTAGTTGGTGAGGCATGTAGAGTAATTCTAGTTGTAACAGAGTTCGAAGTGTAGTGGTGCATTAGTTAATGTAGGTTGTAATCAATTTAACTCACTTAAGTGATTTAAACTCAGTTGTGCTAGTTGTCACTGAAGATACACTAGTGAGAGATCAAGTGAATTAAATATTAATTAATTCATAATCAGTGATCTCACATGCAACTAAGGATTTACTATTATTAGTTGCATGCATGTCAAATCCAGTGGAGACTCGGTTGAGTTCTAGGTGAAAGGGAACTTGACTATTAGTTGTAGGATTATTGGGCTGCACACATGCAACCAAACACCCATTTGAGTGCCCATGATACTTGCGCAGTCAAGGAAGGCAAGAATTCCTATCTTTCAGGGATTGCATCCATCAGGGATTGTGCAAGCAAGGCAGGTTGTCTAGAGGCTGAGAATTGGCTATGTGTTGTTCAGTTTTGTTCATGATAGCGTGAGACAATTATTTGAGTACTGGAGGGCTCTTGTGAGAATAATTTTGTATGTAATTGTTTCATGATCCATGCTGAATATACAATAGAAGATAGTGGGGTTTTTAGCTATAAGCTTTCCCTAGGAAATTATCTGTGTTGTGTGTGATTTGATTCTTCTTCATGTTCATGTGATTAGTGATTGTGTTTTTAATTCCGCAAAATATTTGTAGAAGTGATTCAATATTTAACTTTAGTACAATGTTATATCGAGTGAATCCAAGATATACATGCATGTTGTATAATTTCTACATAAATATGGACTCCCTAAAACAATGCCACATATGTAAAGTGGTACAACATCAAGCTCTACCTCATCTACAAAGTTTGCAGTGATGGCGAATTTGAGTTTACATTTTCTTGTCACTTGCAATTTGACATCATCACATGCCCAACCCAAAGGGTAAGGTTTAGGATGAGGTGTAGTTTCTAGGTTTAGTTTCTTGACAATAGGTTTAGGAATTAAATTTACTTGGTATCCACTATCAAACAATGTATCAACCTTTGTATGTTTTTTAATGACCCTGATATGGAAAAGCTCAATTATTTATTCATAATTTTGAGACTCGATAGACTTACTAGAAGAACTAGTACTTTCAATAGAATCTTTACCTTTCATTCCCATGTCTGTGACTTTTATTTCATCACCTAAATCAAATCCTAGATCCTATTGAGTTATTGCGGTAGTCTTTTGTTTCCCCTTGTTATTGAACTTATTTGGTCTCATTTCTGGATGTAGATTCCAACAATGGTCTTCATCATGGCCTTATTTTGAACAATGTTTACAGGTAAGTTTCTCTCCCTCTTTCTTTACTGTAGCGTTCATTTTTTCTTTGCCTCTAAAATTCCCCTTTACTTTGTCTCTAGATTTGGATGGTGTCTTGCTAGTCTCTTAAGGAACATTCTTCCCTCTTACTTCTAAATGATTCTCATGCACACATACTTCATCTATATTGGTGGGATTAAACATAAGTATAATATGCCTCAAATAACTATGTAATCCACCTATGTATTTAAGGAGAGTTTCTTGTGAATACAAATCTACACCCAATATTAAATTTCTTCTTCTAAATTCTTGTGTGTAAATTTGAACACTCTGACCTTTAGAATGTCTAAAATTTTTCCAATCCATAATTTATTTTTTCATATAAGATAATGGTTAAAATTGTCTTCTTAATGCAGCTACAAAATCATTTCAAGAAGAGATACTTGTACCACTCTTCTTCAAATATTCTAGAGTTCTTTCCCCGCACTAGATGAGCGATTCACTTTCGAAATGAAGAGAAGCAAGCTAGATATTTGTAACATCATCCTTAATCCTTTGAATCCTACAATAGACTTCAATTTAACGAACCCAATTATCCAAATTTTCAACATTTACTTTCCCATTGTACATAGAAAATTCAAACTTGGCATCAAGCTTCAACAAATAAGACTTAGCATGTCCATTTGGAGATATAGCAGGAGTATGAATAGGTGTTGAAGGAGGTGAGAATGGATATGAATATAGGGGTGGAGGTGGAGGTTTGCTCCCTTCACCACCATTACCTTTTTTTTGGTTTGAACTCTCTCCTTGCAACCATACTATCCTTTCATTGTACAACACTTTTAGAGTCTCTAACATATCATAGAAAGCCTTTCTGAAATCTATCTCATCCTCATACATTAGCTCTTGTCCTTCTTCATGTGCCATGACTGGTGGATTTTTTTTGAGTTTTTGACCTCCTTAAACTAATTTGAGGATTTGTTTCTTCAAGAACTCCTTCTCCTCTCTTCAACTTAGACCTTGTAATCATTCAAAAACACTTACAAACACAGTCAAGCCTTCAAAACAACCATGCTATGATGCCAAATTGTTCTAAAATTACAAGGTTTCTTGAAAAAGTTTGCAAGCTAGTTTATGTCTTGTGGGAAATGGATCAATTTGCAAAAGCACATAAACTTATTGATTTTAGTTTAGTTTTTCATATTAAAATAGAGAAAAATATACCATAAGCAACATCACAAATCAATAATTTGATGACGAAGTTCACCCCTCGTAGGCTACGTCTTTGGGTCCAGCTTCCAATGTTGTCCCTTTATATTGTATCTTCAAATATGAAATTACATCAGTTTACAATGCTCAAATCACAAAAATAATGTGCGATTATGTCCAAAACACCCAAAAAACCCTGCGTAGGCTCTTCTTGGGCTCAAAAAGGCTAAAAAATGGCCAAGTTAGGCCTACTGGTTCATTTTTCTGCTATTTGTCCTACAAAATGACAAAATTATCTACCCAGGCAATGAAACTCGCCTTTGGAAGATCCGTCGAGCGAAAATTTCTTGTTTTTTCGACATGAATCCTACCGTAATTGGTGCAATCCGTTGAACTGTTAGTTGGGTGTCGCGAGCCCAACTATCACCCCTTTTCACGGTCATGTGACACATCATATGACCAAGGGTGCAGGCCAAAGGCCACGCGCCTATCGACACTCCACCCCTGGTCACATTATAAGCCATGTGGTCATGGGTTGGGCCACACGCCAGCACTCCAGCTCCGAGCCCTTCACCCATGGTCACAGTTGAATGTATGGGACTAGGCGTTAGGCTAACCGCTCGCCCCCTCCACCTTATTCCATAGTCATGTGCACTACTGCATAACTATGGGTTGGGGCCCAATGCCTCGCCCCCTCCACAAAACATAAAACCACGAAATTTTAAATCTAAAATTACCACTATGTATTAATAAGCCACTTCAATACCTCATGATTGGTCCACCTAAAACCAAACAACCAACCAGAATTCAACAACACATCCTGTACAACCTACCATGTGTCAACATAAGATTGGCCTATTTGACAATTGTACCTATCTAGTCGGCCTACTGACATCAGCCCCACGTCACTATACAACTTGCCTAGTCAGCAACCCAGTCAACCCTGCAAGTTGACTTTTTTAGTTGTTTTCTAAAAACTTCAGAATGTGATAACCTTCTCATATGGTGTTAGATTGAGGTGATTCAAGGGTCATTGGAATCATAACAAAGAGATCTACGACTTGGCACTAGTTTCTAGTGATTTTGAGCACTTTTATTTTTGAGCATATTTTTAATCCTTAGATCACACCTAGATAGGTGTACATTTCTCATGTGAATGTCTTATTTACTATGATACATTCCATTACATTGTTAATAATTGAAATACCTCATGTATTATGTAAATGAATGATTTGATGAGTTGTGAAGCTCATCGATATGAACATGATGGAATGTTGACCTATAAATTCATGGATTGTTATTTGCCTGCACTATGTTGATTCTTTTCATATTTGAATGATGCAATGATTTATGATTGTGTAAGTTTAAATGGATGCTTTATGCAATTCTTTTCATTATCGTGATCTTGATTGGAATAATAATATTCTATACATTCAAGAATATGAAATTTGTTGTATTGTCCTATCCATGGTTATAATAATGTTGAAGTGATACTATTTGTTTATGCATATTCCCTTGACCATTATACACCTCAAGCCTTCATATTTCCATTGGAAGCAAGGCGGTCGGCATACCGTTCATAGACACTACCTTGTATATGTATTTTGTGTTATATGTGTATGCCATCGGATCTAATAGGTGGAAACATTTAGACTCATTTTAAGTGGGAAAGAGACTAGTGGTGGGGTCTGCAGGTAACCTTAAGGGAGAAACGTGACCTTAGCACCACCCACCGCTCATCACTAAAGGTTTGAATGTATATTATGGGTGGCTGGGGAAGAAGCAACTGACATGGTCATATTTTCGATATGGAACCTTTCCACCACCCACCACGCATCACTCATCGTTGTAACTTGTAAGAAATGTAATATGGAGCAGGCAGTGGTAGTGGGAAGATAATGAAAAATGACGTGAATCTATCATGTTTTTTTAGGATGTTAAATAATGGGACCACTATCACCCATCGAATCATTGACCATAGCATGGCGAGATAAACAACTATTAAATACTCTAGGAACCCCCTTTACATTGCGAGTTAATGGGGGGGGGGGGGGGGTGTCCAACATGGGATTTTGATGAAGGGTCCCACATTTAAAAATGGTGCCACCTCATGGTAGTGCGATTGATGTAAAGGTTGATCAACAACCTACATTTATTCTGTCTCCCCCCTAGAACACCGTAGGTTAACAATGGGGGGGGGGGGGAGTCCGAAATTGGATACCACCAACATTGAAATCATTGGATTTGGAAGATGGTATTACTGTGGAACCTTGCCAAAAATGGAAATGGGGTGTGACATGGAGTACCTATGGGGATTTGGTAGATGCATGTGGGTGCCATGTGGAATCATGTACTTGGTCTAACTTCAATACGCCATAACTCTCAATCCAGGAGTCAAATAGAGATAAAATTTATATCGTTGGAAATCTCTCGATGAGATGAATATGATGGTGGTATCAAACATTAATTCTGCACACCTTCAAAAAGGAGGATTTTTGTAAACCCATCTTCATAACAGACCTTGGAGGTCAGGTTAATCAATAAGTAACACCTCCCGCAGCATAAGATAGAATAAGGGGGGTGGGATGGAGTGTTATACTTATGAACATTTTTCATTTTGTGTGATTATGTAATATTTTATTGGATACTTGTGATGTTTTTTGTATTTTGTTTGTGTTTGGTCTTTGGAACATATTTAATTTGGAAAATGAGTAAGTACATTAAGTGGAAAATCGTAAATCCATTAATTTTAAACACTTCTTTGAATCATGAGTTCAATTGTAAAAGTTGAAGAAGGATAGGGCATTTAATATAAGTCATTAAATTATAAAAAAGGTATAGTTTTAAACACTCTCAAAGTGAGTTGTGGAAATTTTCAAATAGAGAATCTATCTAAAATTTGAATATAGATGTTAACTAATCAAATGCTTGTAAAAACTCACTCTTTTGGGTGTATTATTAGTTGTACTTTATACCTCAAGTTTAACAACTAGCAACTGAGTGTGATATAAAAGAAACAAGTATAAGTGAGTGTTACAAGTGCAAAATATAAAATGGGTAAAGGATGAAAGCATTTGAAAATTTCCAATAAGAAAATCAAAGGATTACAAGACTCATTACATGAATTGGATAAATGAGTTGTTGGTCTTTACAATCAAATCGATATTAAGAATAGATTGATTAAAACACACTAACTAAAATTAATTAAAAATTAGCAACAAAATGAGAACATGGTTGATGCAACAATTGAAACAAATTATCTCATACAAATAATTGATACAATGTGAGACACAAATGATCCAATGCAAAAGGTTGATGTTACTTGTGATACAAATGACCCAACGGTTGATACATAGGAAACAAAATAAATGGTCGATGATTCTTTAACTACTCATGAGGTGGAACCATACAATAAATTGATGAAGGAAGGTATTGTTGAAGACGAGTCAATGAAAGAAGCAATAAGTGATAATAAAAGTAGTATACGATGAAAGAAAACTTGAATTCTCAATTTAAGTGACACAAGAAAACATTTATGAAGAAGTACAAAACGATATTTCCAAGATGATTGTGAGACCTTGGGAAAAAATGTAATTTAATAGGAATCACCATGGTTTAGGATATCACAAGGGAAACAATTTTCATATCCTAGATTACTCCAAACCGGTTCAATTTGTGAGTGTGGAATTTCATGATGAAAATGTGAAGGTTCCAAAATTTAATGAAAAAATTAAGGAGGTTGACAATATAATTAATGAGAAAAACATTGTGAAAATTCCTAATAGATGCCATCACCATCATAAAGGTGGCCATATGGAGACACAATATTTTGATTTCCATCCATTTCTTCATTATGGGATGATAGATCATGTTACAAATAAATTCTAGAAGAAAAATAAGGTAAAGAAAATAATTCATTATGGTTGGATGAGCTCTTGGAAATGTAGTCAATAAGTCAAGAAGTTTCATAAGTCTTACCTCTTAGTTCAAACACAAGTAAAGCCATATTTTCATAAAGAAATCATGAAAGCAAAAGGATTCCAAACAATTATTCCATATGAATATTTTGGGCATGATTGGGCCCTTATTCCACATGTATTTTAAATGGAAACATGATTCAAATGGGAAGGTACTCTCTTGCAATCAAGGTGGGTAGTACATTTATGAAGACAAAACAAAACACTCTTTCACCTTCAGGGGGGAGTATATTATGAAAATGGTTAATATTCAACCAAAATCACCACATTGATCAAGCAAAAAAAGGCTTATGGTTGATCAAAACCCACAAAATACAATGATAAATCATTAAATAATAGAAGGATCCAAAATCTAAAGCTTATATCCCTCTACATACTTCTCACTTTGTGCATTATGGGGGGATAATCACTAATGATACTTGAGCTTTAGGTTTAGAAGCCCTATCAATAAAAATTCAACCAGAATTGGAGATTTGTAGTGTGAAAACAAGTCTCCTCAACAATAGCATTATCTTCAAAGTATCATATTTGGGAAGTTTTAGCATGGAATCTCAAATATTTTCATTTCTCTTCAATTGTTCATTGTGATGTTGATAGACACCTGATTGTGTATAAATTTAGAGAGAAATTTGATGATCCTATTTGTCCATTGATAGCATAATGGTGATCTTATTTGTTCACCATACTAGGAGAAGATGTTTGTTTCTTCTAGCCAAATTACTCGACAAATGATGAAATAATTAGGGAATGCTTAGACATGGCAGTTGTTCACTTTAAAGTTAATTTTACTTTCTTTCAAAATTCATCTGAGATGAATGATTCAAATCCATATTACCATTATTTTAGGAATATCTTTTCCAAATATGTATTCATAAGTTTTAGATTGAAGATTGAAAAGATACAAGTTTATCCACTAGTTCATGTTGCCTTTTTAGTATAATTATTCAAACTTGTGATTGAGGGGGGGAATGTTAGACTGCAAGTCTCTATAAAATTACAAATTTTGAGTTGATATTGATTGTATAATTATATTTTTTGTCATCGATCTCAATGTTTTCAGGGTGGAAAAATCAAAGTAATAGTCTTACAAGAGCAGTTTTAGTAGTGGGGGCCAATTTGGAGAATTAGGGTCAAAAACCTTTTAGGGCTAGTCTAAGGCTTTAATGATGTTTTTTGGGAGTAAAAATTTGTTTCTAAATTTTGCACCTCCTAATGTTATTATACACATAGATACCTTTCAAAGGATGCAAAAATCATGTCAATTGGAGTTTGATTACAAAAGTTATGCTTCTCGGAAGTTGACATATCATGACTAACTACCATAATTCAAGATGATGCCACATTATCCCCCATGACTCATGAAAAAGGGGCTATCCACGTGGATATTATGGAGAACACTCTAGAAGGGTTGAATTATAACTCATACTTAGGGTTGAAGGGGTCAAATTTAACCCCCAATTGGCTATCGAGTTGTGTTATAACCAAACCACTAGGAAGAAAAGGGGTTCCATTCTATTTGCTTGCATTTTGTTCCATAGTAGGTCAAAGTAGAAAAGTGTTGATAGAGAGAGAGCATAACATAAGGGTTTTGTGTTCTATAGTATCCCACATGCCACTAGTCTTAGGTAACTCCAAAAATATTGCCTTCTCCTTTATGTTTGCATCCTTTCCTTTCCAAACAAAAAGAGAGCAAAGAAACCTCACCTTCTAGCTAGGTTTTCTCCCAAAAGAGTTTCCCAAAGAAATCCTTGATGTTCATTTTGGTTTGTAAGTGTTTGTGTTTCAATGTTTTCTATTTTTTGGATTTATCTATTGCATGCATAAGAAATAAAACAATAATTAATAAATCCATAAATCTAAAGAAAATCAACCCTCATAGTCCATATTTTGGATTTGAATATATTTTTATAAAATCTATTATGACAAATTGTCCAATGGAATATCCATAGCAATTTACAGATCAAATTCCACCTTCTTATGATTTCCACCCTTATCTACTAATGAGGTGTTTCCATTATCGACTTATGAGTTGTCATTGAGATATAGATTTAGAGGTGGCTAAATACATGTAATATAACTTGATATCATGAGATGAATACATATGTTGGGAATGGGGTAAAGCCTATTCCACCAATTTCTTATGTTTTGCTTGTTTTCTATTTCATAACATGTAGAAGACCAAACAATTTGAATGATTTTATGGGAAAATAAATTATAGTTTTTAGACATTTTGGAAGATTTTAAAAAACAAAAATTTACATTTAAGTGTTTTGTGCTCTATTGTTTTGAAATTAAATGTATCGTGTATTGATTTGGAGAAGCTTCAACTTAAAGGAAAAGCACGATGAATTTTATGGTGGGAATATGCATTCAAGGGAACTATCAAATTCCATATGGTGGTTTGGTTCAAAAAAAGAGGAGAACAAACATTGTTAGAAATTCACACTTTACATAGAGAAGAGTATCTACACAATGTTCTTTTTATAAGAGGAGACAAAAAAATAGAAACATTTCCTTATATGTGTGGAAGAATATCACAATAGCAGAGCCCAAGTTTTATCTTGCTTAGAATGGATTAGAGAAGGGGATGGATCTTCCAAGTGTTTTTTGACTTGTTTAAATGGAAGAAAAACATGTTGAAATGAATCATGGGCTTGAGAAATCATGAAGAGATTTCAACGAAATACTTGTCATATATTCAACAAATGTTTCAATTGCACTTCCAAAATATTTTTTTCTAAATACCAATTGAGAGATTATGGCACAAATCTCAAGGGAGCATGTAGAAAGGTAATTCCATTAAAAAATTGGAGCACTAAAAAGGACTTTTTAGGGGCACATATAATAATATATTCTTAAAGCTCTAAAAGATGAAGAATGGGAAATATCTTGGTTTGGATGGACTTGTTTGAGAAATATTTGAAAATAATGTGGAAGGTTATTGGTTAAGAAATGTTAATTACATGTGAGGTGTTCCATACAAGAACATGTGAGTTCCAAAATTAAGGCTCGATCAAGCTTATACCTAAGAGTTTGGTGAGAGATTATATTTTTGCATGATGATCAATCAGTTCTGCTAAAGTATCCAACATGGATCTCATTAAATTTCTTGTTTTAAAGATCAAGAAGGCGGTGGTACAAGTAATTCAACTTGAAAAAACATTATTTATTTAAGGAAAGTTCATTATTGGTACGATATTGACTACATGAGAAAGTATAGAATAGGATAAGGATACTAATTAAGGGTTTTTTTATTATTCTTCATGCACAAGGGAAGGGAGAGGAAGGTTGAGAGAGTAAGCATCCTCACATTGCATCCAATCAACCATTATGCTAGTAGGAGGCACCACTTCATCATGGATTTCCCCATTACCACGAGGATCATGGAATATTAGGGCTTATTTGTTGCCAAAAACTAATCCCCTCAACCAATGTGGGTAGTAAGTTTTTCTAGATAGGATGGTTTATATAGAATTACTTTGGACAAATCCATCACAAAATTAGAGTGCCCCCTAGTTCCTTACTAATACGTGTTGGTTCTTTATGCCTAGGAATACGTATGTGATGTTGTTAGAGCCCAAAGTCAAACTAGGGGTATCTCTATTCCAATGAAGTGAAGGGATTAAAAATAACTTCATTGTTGATTCTCTTCACTCCCTTGAGCTTTTCTAAGACTTAATCGATGAATTTCTAGAATGTTGGGACAAATTATCCATGGAAAAAAAAGGTATGGATTAGTGATTCCAAGATGAACTTTTCACTAATTGGTATTGAAGACAAATCAACATGGTTGAGGATGCCTTGTCAACACACAAGGAATGGTAATAATGTTCATTATTTGAGATTTCCCTTTAAAGTTGACCTTTCTCTCTCATCCATGTAGGAATGGTGTTTATAGAGACTTCAAGATAATTTTCAAAAGTTGATGTTTAGAGATCTTCTCTTGGATGGAAAATCACAATCAGCAGGAAAATTCTACGAACTCTTCATATTTGATACATTTCTTGTTAATCCCCTTATTTTCTCATTTTAGTCGACTAGAAAAAATAGATGGGCTTCCTATGGTTCAAGTTTGGGGGTAGTGACTCACTTCCTTTGGTGTCTTGGAGATTTCATGCTTTACCTAAACAAGGAAGCATGTTGCAGCTTATTAACAAAATGGTTTATGAGATGTCTTTTTGGTGATGAAGGAATGGGTTATCTTATCAAGGAAGGAATGAAGGGGTTATCTTATCAAAAAAATGGTTTATGAGATGTATTGTTGGTGATGAACCTTGTAAATTACTACTTATAAAACAATATTTCTAATGGGAACACCAAGAGAACTTCAAGGGACACTTTTTGCTCAGTGATTTCAATATTGCTCCACAATATTTCATATTTGATTGGTTTCTTGTGTTAGGAAGTATGTGGAAGATTAAGAAAATTTGGATTAATACTCTCTTAGCATTGGAAGGGTCCTAGGAGAGGATTGGATATCGCTTCTCGCTCCATTTGGACATATACTCTTTCTTATGTTGAAAAATGCCTCCCAAAGAGCTTATCTAAGAAATGGATTTTTAGTTGGAGATATGTATGGGATGAAGGTGCTAGTTCATGGAAAATTTGGTATAATCTCTCACACAAATTCGGCTTGGATTGGTGTTATCATATTACTATCCAAGTTTTCCAATGACTTATTTCATTCTATTAGATGTATAAACATAATATGTTCACTCTGGGTCCTTTTTTATGGGATAATTAGATGCAGAAGTATTGATAAATAAATTTGAATCTATAAACTTGAGAAGATATATAAGTATCATAGTAACCACACTTCTACTCAAGCTAAGTTGAATAGATGTTGCAACCTTTGAGATGTGAAAGAAAAAGGGGTGAATTATGTATGCATGGTGTGGTCTTTCATATTATCCTACAAGTTTTAGTTCTTTGCATGGATGCTAATCTTCTAAGGCTTTCCCTTTAAGGAACTTGTCTTCCAACTGGGATTCACTAATGATACTTACTTACCTTGTAGTCATGTCGAGACTATATGATTTAATTTGGAATTGTAATCACAATTATGAATGTTGGAGCTTCGATTACCCTTCCTCTAGTTACATTTTCTTTTGTTATATCCATCTGGAAAACAATCCTCTTAGATGACATTAGCTCCTTTGCTCCCCTCCAACATAGAGGAGTGTGTCATGGTATTAAAGTGGTCACTTTGTCTATTATATGTAAAATGTGGAGTGAACATATGTTTAATCCTATTGTGTTCTCTTTTTTTATCCTTTAGAAAGTGTTTTTTGGATGATTTATCCATATAATTTATAGTTAAAACCACTCTCATTCTAAGATATGCACTTGGTTGTTCCATTGAAACACAATCACACCTAGAGGCTCCTCTTTTGGCCTTTAAGAAGTTGCACACATTATCATGAAAAAAAGCGAGGAATCACAAAATTAGTAGCGACCCAAGTTTCACAATAAGCCTGTAAGAAAACTCAATAACAATGAACAAAAAAAACAAGTAGTTATATTATCCTAAACCCCCCAAAATACAAGGACTTCCTAATTATAAACATATACACGCAAATCAATAAACCTTTTAAGGATTAATGGATACAAAGAATGCCCCAAAAATATCAAATTGAGACTTGCAAATAAATTATCACAAAGTTATAGATTAATCCATACTTCAACCTTTAACTTCATCCGCAAAAAAATCATTTTTTAAAATAAAAAATAATTGAAATATTATTTAAAGATGATGAAAAAGATTAATTCTTCAAATTATTATATAATAATACATCTCTAAATATAACTTCATTAATATAAGATTCGAAGTTATCACTTTCAAGCAACTTCCAAACATTGAAGTGGGAATGACCTCAAGCAATATAAGTGCCTTCACATTTAAGTGCACTTAAAAGGTGTTTAAGGGTTGTGAGAGATTGATGAGAAATCCACTTGAAGGCGATTTGTGGTGGTAGTTGGTAAGAAGGGGTTACAATTCAACCATGATCTTGTGGGAGGCAAAGTACGATAAGCCTTCTTTCTCACACCGCCGACGTACATATAAAAAGACCCAACACAAACTCACAGATATACACTTGAAGCTTTTTTATTTTTACCTTTTCTCTTTTGAAGTTTGTTACGAGCGCTCGTGGCTACTAGAAGAAAAGTGCCTTAAAAAAGGGAGAGGGTTTGAAAGTATTATAATAGAAACGAAAGACTTAGTACCCATTAAAAGTATGTTGGTTCAAACCTATTAGAAGAAAAATCCATAGGTAGAGGATTTGAACCTATTAGAAAAAAGTGCATAGGTACATGATTGGAAAAGACTATGATAAGAACTAGTAGGTGGTAGTTATTGACATTGGAACGAAATTTTATTGTAGGAATATGTCATTATCTATCTATAAATTACTCATATTGGGTTAAAATAGCATTATAAATATATCATTGTCACCATCTCTTTTCATAAATAGGATTATAAGAATATGTCACTATTTATTTTTATGGTTTAAAATAGAATATATAAATAGTAATTATATAAAAAAATTATTAATAATAATGAGTGTTTATTTTTATATATATATGTGATTTTCTCCAGTTTTTTAAAAATTATATATTTAATTTTAAAATGAGTAAATTATGTAGAGTAATTTGTAGGATTAATAAAATATTATTATTTTCATTATATTTATAAACTAACAATTGTTTTTAAAGGTGTAAAGGTAAACCAAAGGAATGGAATATTTGGAAGATCATCTCGCCATGAACAAAGCCCATTAAATAGTTTAAACAAATTAAGAAATAATCGACATAAGGATATACCAGTTGCATGGAAGTTTCACACAACATTTTGGTTCATTTTCTTTCACCATTTCCAGCATGGAATTTATACAGAAAAATAATATATCCATAATAAATCTTGAAAGCCTATATATATGTGATATTTTCCACTTCAACTAAAAAGTAGTCAAGTTGCATAATCTTGGTGTCAATTTGTACCATTCCCCGCAGATCCCTCCTTTTGTGAACACTTGGGAATGGGTGGCATGGGATTGAGATGTTCAACTACCTACCTCATTCTTATTGTTACCATCCATACGATTTATGAGGAGAATATACATGCACATGCACTAGAAAATCACGCAAAATCTTCCTGTCTAAGTTCCATTAGGTTGGAAGTAGGAGTGCCTTGGAAGAAACTCCATGGGATTCTGCGTGAAGGAATTTGAAAAGGAAACTGAAACACTAAATTGTACAGTCGAGTATATCACATTCGATTAGGGATTTACTGAGTCACAGAGCTATGATGAATTTATTCAGTTAATTGTGTTTTGTGACAAAAATATAATTTATCATATTTTTCTTATAATTTTGACTTTGTTTTCCGGAACTTGATGCAGTTGTAGGATACATGACCATCACAACAAAATGATCCCATAAAGTATAGTTTACACAACCTTTCTTAGACTCAAGCATGGTAGCAGTAGTCTATCTGAAAAATGAAAAAATCATTTGTTTGTTCTTCCTTGATTTTTATGAAGCCTTTCATCACTCAGTTGTGGCTTCTAATAGTCGTATTCTTCATTTGCAAGTCCTTGGTAGTCTTTCTATTGAAGAGCTGAAATAATCCACCCATATGAGGGAACGCAAATATCATCCAATTTGTAAAAATATTAATGTAAGAGACAACTTTGGGCATTCTCTATTCAAGTGCCCTGATAGATTAAACATATAATTATAGAATTGCTTCATGTAATGCTCCAGAATGCTTTTCATATTTGAATTGGCGTAACTGAAGAACTTTCCTGAGCTTGAAAATGGATCGGGCTGGTTATTAAAACATTTATTATTTACCATAGATATTAAATCTAACGATATAAATGTCCATTTATTAGTCGAAGATTGGTTTGATGGAAAATATTCAATCTTCGAGACGTCCCCATCCACGTCATGTCAACATACAGTGCAATCTTGACTCATTCATTATGTGAGGGTTTTAAAAGTTTCCATTATTAGGTGCCTGAAATTTTTAGCAAGTAAATGGATTGGTGTCAAAAATCAATATGTGACGTGAGGGTTTTAAAAGTTGCCATTATTAGGTGTCTGATATTTTTAGCAAGTAAATGGATTGGTGTCAATGATTCGAAATTATGTAGGAATGCAATAAAATACATATATAAATAGAAATACATAAGTGTAGCAGAAATAAAACTTCAGTTCATTAATATCAAAGAACTAAAATATGCTTACAAACATAATAGAAATAAACTAGCTCGGGCAAAGGTAGCTTATCTCTGAGAATATATGTGACGGCTACATGCCTCTGAACGGTGTGAAAATAAGGCTCAAGAGCCTTTTTATTATTGAAAAACAAGGGAAAACCATAAACAACCAAACCCCTAACCCCAAGAGATGGAACACCAAGATTTTGTGGACCCCTTTGGGGTTAGTTGGGCAGCCAACTTCCCAGGGTCATAACTTGGTCATATTATCTCTGTTTGGTGTGTATGATACCTTGTCGAAAATATCTCTCCGAGAACTACAGGATTTTTTGCAGGCTCGTACCTATGGCTATGGGCCTACTACGGACCTTAAAAAACACCATTTAAGGGGTCAAAACTGCACCAAAATTTCAGGACCCGAAAAGATGCTTAAAATAGAAAATGCTGCTATAAACAAGGATACTGATGAAACAGACTAGGAGTCTAGGTGGAATAGGTGGGTGGCCACCAATATCCACCTGGATTAGTCCTCCCCCCTTAGGAAGCAATGACCCCCATTGCGTGCAGAGCCTCCATGAGGTGAGGAGATTTTTGTTGAACTTGGTCCCTAGTGAACCACTTTCCCTGGTGAAGGAGTTGGTCTACTTTGACAACTCGATATAGCTGGATCCTCTATTGGTGGGTGTTCTTGATCTGTGTGTCCATGATCTGGTTATTTTTGGCCTGTTCCATGTAATATTGGTTTAACTCTATGGTTGTGAGTTTTTTTACAATGTCAGATGTGTCCAATAATGGTGGAAAGTATGGTTAGAGGCAGTCCACATTGAACACTGGGTGAAAAGCAAGGAATGGTGGAATGTGAGCTCAAATAAATTGTCTCCTTTAGGCTTGGTGATAGTGTATGGCCCATATCGAAGCGGGCAAAGCTTTTGGTGGGGTCTAGCAAGGCACTCCTTCTGCAAATGTAGACAAAATTTGTCGCCCACCTAGAACTTGTGTGGCACCCGAAGCTGATCATGTTGATGCTTGTACTTAGCATTGGCTCTGTCCAATATGTCATGGATCAGTCAGTGGAAATTCTGAATGCACTCAATGAAGTTGTGTGCCCTGTCAACTTCGGTTGGACATGAGTCGAAACAGCTTGAATAGGTGCAAATGGAATGATGACATCAATGGGGCATAGTGGCTGGAATCCCATCCCCACCTGAAAGGGGTTGTGGCCAGTTGAGATATGGAGAGCTCGGTTGTTGTTGTGTTGGACATAATCCTGGAGGCTTTCATCCCATGTGTGAGGGTGCTTCAAGTTGTACATGCGTAGAATGTTCATGATCATCCTGTTGATGACCTATGTTTGGTCATCAACTTGGGGGTGGAAAGACATGGACTTAGTGATATTTGTATCCAACATCGACAAGAGACATGACCAAAATTAACTTAGGAACTTGTTGTCCAAATCTGAGATAATGGACTGTGGTATCCTAAAGTGCACCCACACGCATTCAAAGAAGAGTTTATCAGTGGCTTCTGTTGTGATACTCTTCTTGCAGGATGCCAAAATGGCCATCTTAGAGAATCTGTTGACGACCACAAAAACACAATGACCGTTACCATGATTAATAGAAGGAAGGCTTGACATGTAATCCATGGAGATGGATTCCCAAGGTCGGTTAGGAGTAGGCATAGGAGTATATAGGCCTTGCTTCTTAATGGTTAGTATGGAAATGGCGTAGGTAGTGCAAGATCTCATGTACTTCCCAACATCTTTTCGAAGGTTTAGCCAATAAAAATACTTTGGCAGTACTCCCATTATTTTCTTGACCCTGAAATGTGCAGCGACCCAGCTATAGTGCACTTCCAAAATCATCTTGGAACACTCGCTTGGAGGAACACAAAGGGGTCTAATGTGGCATAACAATGCATCCTGGAGGTGATAATTTGGAACTTGTGTGCCTTCTAGGAGCGTTCGGTATGTGTTGCCGAATTCTAGATTACTCTTGTAAAGAGTTGGCCATCCCAAAGTCTCGTGCTTGCAAGAGTCCAACATAGTGGTCAGCGCCATGACTAGCGGTCAGCTGAGGTAGTCTACAACAATTTTGGCACTACCCTTCTTGTACTTAATGTTTAGATGGAATTGTTGCAAGTATGTGGACCACTTTTGGTGGTGATCATTCTATAATTTCCCTTGTGTATGTATGAACTGCAGGGGTCGGTGGTCTGTGTGAATGACCGTTTCCTTCCCCACAATTTAATGCTTACATTGTAGGCAGGCTTGCACAATGGAATACATATCTTTGTCATAGGTGGATACTTTCAAATTTTTTCTGAAAATGCCTCACTGTGGTATGCCATTGGATGCCCCTGCTGAGTAAGAACTGCACCAATATCATAGTTGGATGCATTTGTCTAGATATCAAATGGTTGTTGCAGGTCTGGTAATGTGAGCACAAATTCACAGAATAGTTGATGCTTCAACACGGAAAACACCTTCTATTTGGATTTAGACCAAAATAAATTTTCTTTTGCCCCTCCCTTAGTGACTTGAATCAAAGGCCAAGTGATATGAGAGAAGCCCAACATGAACCTTCGGTAGAATTTGGGAAGACCCAAAAATAAGTGGGGCTCTGTTAGAGAGGTTAGGGCTAGCCAATCCCAAATAACCTGTATCTTGGCTGGGTCCACGTGCACACCCCGCTCATCAATGATGTACCCAAAATATTGAACCTAGGTCATGCAAAAAGTGCATTTCTCCAAATTGGCACACAACTTGTGTTGTCGCAGTGTTTGGAGGACCTGCCGAATTTGGTGGAGGTGATCTTCCCAACTCTGGTTGAAGATCAGGATGTCATCCAAATACACCACCATGAATGAGCTGGTGAAGGTTCTTAATCTTTTTTCCATCAGTCTCAAGAAGGTTGCAAGGAAATTCGTCAACCTGAAAGGCATGACCAACCATTAAAAAAGGCCCTCCTTGGATTTTAAGGCAGTCTTACACACATCATAGGGTTCGATTGGTACCTCGCGATAACCACACTTCAAGTCAATCTTGCTGAAATATTTGGCCCCCTTGATTTGGTCCAGCAGGACATCAATCTGCGGAATCTTATACCTATTCTGGATAGTGATCTTGTTCATTTCCAGATAGTCAATACAGAGTCTCGAGGTCCTATCCTTCTTCTGTACCAACATGATCGAGTTCCCACAAGGTGATGAACTTGGCTTAATGTTCCCTTTTTGCAGCAAATCCTAAATCTACCTCTTGATTTCATCATTCTCTAGAACAGAACATAGATATATCGGTCCATTGGGTAGCGACGCGCCCGGGTCAGATTGATGGAGTGCTTGACCTGACAGTATAGAGGTACCCTTGCAGGAGAGGTGAAGATTCCCCTATACTCCTCCATGATCTTTTCCATCTGTTGTTGTCATGTGGAGGACCCTTTTCTAGAGTTTGTGGCCATAATATTCTTCTAGCCCTGAGGGTGAATCATAAGGAAAACAAATTTCCCAGTCTAGGAGATGATCTTACTGCATTTCTACACATTGATCAGAGAGATGACAGTAGGCAGTGCTGCCTACAGTATCCTATACAACTTATTGCCAAAATTAATAATAATAGTGCGAGGCATAGATTTACACAACATGTTGCTTCCACAAGTATGGTTGGCCTAACAATACATCACAAACTCCGAGAGGAGAAACATCACACAGTGCCTCATTTGTGAAGGGCTTGATGTTGTATGGGAGGTGGCACTTTTGGCTGAAGCGGAGATCTCGTCCTTGGTGAAGCCACCCGATGGTGTATGGTTTCGGGTGTGTTTTGGTCAGTAGGCCTAGCAGCTTCACAACCTCTACTGAAATGAGGTTCTTTGTCTCCCACTATCGACAATGAACTGTAATGGAGAACCCTCCACCCTATTTGTGAGCGGAAGAGGCACTCCCCCTCCTCTGGATCTTCAGACCCATCCTTTTGGATCTTGGTGGTGGCAACGGTGGCACTGGGTTCTGCATCAATAATTTGCCTCCCTTTTTCATTCCCCTTATCGAGTTCTGACTCAAAATCAGATCATGTATCTGATTCATAAGCCTTCATCTCGGCCACCAGTTACTGCTTGGATCAACAATCACTCGTGTTGTGAGTGGAGCTCTTATGGAACTCACGCCACTTTCCCGTGTCTTTATTTGTTTTCGTGGTGTTTTTATTTGCTTGCAGCTTCGATGGGTTATCCTAGGTCACCCTGCTTGGCTTTTTCCTTTGTTCTGCGATTTGGTGATGCCTTTCCCTTGCTTCGGATTTGCAAATCCAAAATCCCGCTTCTTCTATTTAAACTTATGCTCGATCTTGACCGCATATCGATAAGCGACACCGAGCGAGGAGATGTCCAGGAATTCCATTTAGTCCTGGATATACTTATGTGAATAGTCATAGTACTTGAGTACCAAATTCCGCTTGGAATTCTTGATACCCAACTTCATGCGAAGGGTATGAAAACCATTTGTGAACTCTGACACATGTTGGTCCCTTTCCTATCGCAACATGGTCCACTTTATTTATTTATCTTCGTAGCTACCGAAAGGGTAATATTGTTCCTTGATGGCATCTCGGAAATAATTTCAACTGTTTGTGGTTGAAAAAAGTGAGGGTTACCCCTTGTCCTTTTTCTCACAGTAGGCTTCTCACGAGTCAATGACATGGGGGGTGACTTTTAGCAGTGAAAACATAATCTTTTTCTGGTTGGAAAAGTCATGAACTAAAAAATATCCTTCCAACAGATTTAACCATTTATCTATGATATTTGTGTCTATCTGACATTCAAATATGGGAATTTCATTTTTAACTTGTACCTTAAAATGATTGGCACCTCCAGAGTGGCTAATGGATGAAGATGTATTTCTTGTGGGTAGTCGTCGAAGGATTTGGGCAAATTTATCCATCATCGTGTTCCTCTGTTTCTCGAGGGCCTCCTCGAGAAATATTTTTGTTAAACATGGGTATTGTCAATACACACACGAGAAAGATAAGCATGACCTGTTTTACTATTAACCATATATGTGCTTTTATAGTACATTAGGTGACCCTTGGATTCATCTTCCAAGTGGTCTCTTGGACTCCATTATTCCATTCGCCTTCCACACCTAACCGTTGAGGATTAGGTGTCCAACATTCCCCCCCCTTAATCCGAAGGGGTATGTGTGTGTCGAAGAAGAGAGTTGTAATACAAATATGAAAATTATGCATGGTGGCACTTAGGCTGAATCAACTCTCTGAAATGTTAGCATAAAGAGGTGATTTAAGGATGACAACCAACACTAGAATGCTTAGTGCAGCTCTCGAAACTCTTCCAAGTATGGCAAGAAGCTCAGGTCTTCTGCTAGAGGAAGTGTCCCTTGAAGAGGGAGACCTTCAACCTAGAGGAAGGGAGGTCTACAACTTGTGATGGTTTAAGGATGACCACCAACACTGGAATGCTTAATGCATTTCCTGGAAATCTTCCAAAACTGGAAAGAAGCTGAAGTCTTCTGCTAGAGGAAGCATTCTGAACTCTTTGAAGAGGAAGAATATAAACCTTAAATAGATGGTTTAAGGTTGTCCACCAACCAAATGCATGCTCATGGGCATCTGTGTCTCTAGCTACAACTTTGAATCTGGAATTACAAATTGTGGCTCAGGCTCGCTTGAACTGCTATGTCTCTGGCTACAACTCTGAATCTGGAATAATAGGTTGTGGCTCAGGATCGCTTGATGTGGCTTCGAAGCTTGTAAATGACCACCATTTTCCCCCCTATCAGGTACAAGGTGAGATGATGGTGAAAACTCAACTGCAAGATTGTTCAATATTCTAGAACAAGTTCTGACATGTGACTTAAACATCTTCTTGGATGTTGATGCACATTGCCAAGAAGCGATCCATCCAAGATGAATCTTTGTTCTTGTAGGAGGCTTGTTTCTGAAGCATCTGTGTGAATAATGGGTGTGCTGCCCACAGTGCTTGCATGGGTGAAGATAAAAACAATGATCTTTCATATGGCCAACTCGATCATAATGTTGGAATTTTAAAATTTGTTGTTGCTGATGTGGAAGAGGAGCAGGATTTGGAACAGCTAAAAGTGAACTGTCATGAAGAAATCCGACACTCTGAAATTGAATGGGCTTGGAGTAGTCCGAAATATTAAAGGACAACTCCTTTTCATATCCAAGACCTATTTTGTGCTTGTTATGGACAAGCTCTTCCTAAGGTTTGATGATGGGCTTGGGAAGTGCAAGCTGGATTTTTTCTTCTTTCTGCAAATCTGCTCTTAAAATGGGTACTGCATCTGCAATTTCTTATTACTGATGGAATTATGTCTCAATGTTATGAACAAGAAAAAGTTCCAAATGATGACTCCACTGTTGTAATTCTTCTTGCTGTAGCTGAGATTCAAGCTGCAAAAGGTCAATATTCTCTTGTGCATGATGCAAGCAAGTTTGAATATCAAAGAAAGTGTCTTTGCTGACTTTAACTTTGCTTTCAACAGTAGACATGATTAAATTTCTCAATAAATCTAATAAATTTTCAATTTGATCCATTTAAAACCTTAAAATTTTCTTGCAGCTCCGCCCTTAGCAAACAATAATGAGGAAAATACCAGCTTTAGGTTTCAACTCATATACAATTGATTTTTTTAAGAAAAAACAATATTTCAGCTACAATGAATGCTTTAACAAGGTATATAATATTTATCTTTTGAGACAACACCGATTAATCCACTCTCAAAATACAATTCAATATTCCACAATTGCCTCAATGGGATTTGAATTTTATCATTCCAATTCCAAGTCCAAGTCCAATCTGTAGCTGGATTTAATCAAGAAATAGCAGAAAAAACCTTCACCATAGTCCAGTTTCACCACAATCCACTGCACAATCTACAAGTCCAAGGAAACTTAAAATGCATGAGGTAAATAATGCACATACCAATAAAATGTAAATTAGGTATTGGTCCACAACCCTCCCAGGAAGAGAGTCACAACACGCCCAAACTGAAGATAATTTCCAGCAAGTTGTATGCTCTTCACAGCTAATAAATCACTTCATAAAATTGGTCCTTTGGTGAGGTAGGTTTAGCTTCACACTCAAAATTTTATATGGCTCTCAACAGTGATTGAATATGGTCCCTTCAGCCAGAAACTCGACTCAGAACTAAGGTGATTCTTCCCACAATAAAAGTAATGTGGTTTTCCCACTATTCTCAGAGAATCATGTCTAGATTGTAGCAAATAGTTGCATTGATACAAGAAGGAGATTAGATTTCCTTTAAGGGATAACTTGAACCATTAGGAACCATAACTCAACCTTATCTCTTTTCCCAAAATAATACCTCTATTCTCAATATTTGACCAACAGAATAAGAAGGGAACTCGTTCTCTTTCCAGTCGTGATGTGTGGCTTGACTCTTCTACAAATCAACACAAATAGGCCCACACAACATTGCAGTTTGTATCTCTCAGGAAACGCCATGAACAATATAACAGAATGGCATTGCAATTCAACACATTTCGATGCACTACATTCAATGCAATATCCAACATCTATCGTACACAAAAAACAGACAAGGAGGAAGTCGAAGAGGTGAATTTGTTGATAAGTCATGGTTGGGAATATGGAGGGAATAAGCCATCGGAATCGATTTGGGCACCACCTACAGCTGCGTGGGAGTGTGGCAGCAGGACTAGGTGGAGATAATTGCTAACAATCAAGGGAATCAAACCACTCCATCCTATGTCGCGTTTACCGACACCGAGAGGCTCATTGGCGACGCTTCCAAGAATTAGGTGGCCATGAATCCGATCAACACTGTGTTCGATGCCAAGAGATTGATCTGGAGGAGATTCAAAAAATTTCCTGTGCTGACACACTACAAATAAAACTCAAGAGGGAAACGAAAAATGCACAGTGAGGAATAAAACGCTCAAGTTCTGACAAGAAGATAGGGAAAAACTGACATGAGAGAGCCTACAAAACCTATCGGGCAGCGAAATTTAATTTTTTACAGCGGAAACGGTTTTACCAAAGGTAGTTAATGGAAGAGGTGCAGAGAAATAACACAGAGAAGCGTTATATGTTATAGCGTATTTTGACCAGTAAATGAGCCAGGGAGCAAATACAGATTGAGGAGAGGCCATGATGGGAGTGGTTGCGGTGCAGGGTGAATCAAGGTAGGAGCATGGCCGCAGCATGGGGAGGTCGACAGAGGTGCAACGAGGAATTTTGGATGGTCGGCTAGATGGCCAAGGGTGTAGGCAATGGAGCAGCTTGTAGTGCGCGAGAGAGATGTGTGATTCAGTCTTCACAACAATTCAGTGTTTCAATGCACCAGTTTTCAAAGCAACTCCTCAACACAGAAGTACAACCCCTTTTCAACAATAAGATAGAATTCATAGCCACCACAGCTCTCTGGTGTGGGGTCCATCTCGCATGGATGCAAGGTGTAGGAGAGCAACCGTCGGAAGAGAGAACAACAGAACAACCATAACCGATGCTTGTGCAGGCTAAAACATTAATAACGGTGCTTTGACACGTTAAGCCAATATAGCAAAGATGACATGCACAAAGAGACAAAAAATTTAATGGCTCAAATATGGGCAAGGCAGGAATTTGCCCGCTCTGATACCATGTTAAACACAGGTATTGTAAATACACGCACGATAAAGATAAGCATGAGATGTTTTACTATTAACCATAGATGTGCTTTTATAGTACATTAGGTGACCCTTGGATTCATCTTCCAAGTGGTCTCTTGGACTCCATTAGTCCATTCGCCTTCATACCATATACTCAACAATGGTGAGCACGGTAAATACACAAGACACATAGAAAGATAAACCTTTGATGCACTATTACTCACAATGATACATATTTATCATACATGGAGTGACCCTTGGATTCCATATTCCAGGGTCTCTTGGACTTCCTATGTCAGTTCGTCCTCTACACCTACCCATAGAGGATTAGGTGTCCAACAATTTTGAAAGGATCTCCTACCCCCTCGTCTTTGTTTTCTTCCTCCATTGGAGGTCATCAGGGTTTGCGAGGCTGATCTTTCAAAGGTTCAACCAGATCGATCCCTAACTTCTTATACCCTGACCTCATTGGGGACATGCAAAGAAAAGCCGAGAAAGAGCAGACCGCTTTGATACCATTGATTTGAACTTATGTAGGCACGTAATAAAATACAAATAGAAATAGAAATAAAAAAGTGTAATATAAATAAAACTTCATTTCATTAATATCTGTTGAAATTGCAACAAGATGATGGAGCTTAGTGAAATGAAGTCGCCTTCACTAAGTGGGCCCGCAGGCTATTTTTGGCGCAAAGTCTATTTTTAGACTATGTCTATTTTTATACATATGGAGCATGGTCTAGGAGTTGCAGTATGATATTCTTGGATGATTGGTTGAGTTGGTAAAAATAGATGGACCTCTATTTTTAGACATACAGGTCGAAGTCTATTTTTAGACTGCCTGTCTAAAAATAGGTCAGTCAAATATTATTAGCCCTTAATAATATTTGGACTCTAAACTTCAGTTTACTCTCTTGGAGCACTTCAGTTGGAGCTACGGAAGTGGCTCATGCATCTGACAGAAGGAATTACGCTATTCCTTGGGGTTTGGTGAGCTCATGCATGGTTGACTTCAGTTAGGACTTCAGTGGCAGAGTTTGGTGGAGTTGATGAGACAGTTGGTGGAGTTGTGTTCGGTTTAACTTAGTTGAACTAGTTGTGATTAGTTTAACTAGCTAATCAACTAGTGATGAGTGGAGTGAATTAAATATTATTTAATTCACTAATTATTAACTCATTATTCAACTCAGGAATACATCAATTCACTACAGTGCATGGACAGTTCAGTGGAGACCAGTGGAAGAGGTAGATGAAAGGGTGAGTTTGCTATTAGTTGCGACAGCAGTTGTGCATGAGATTTGCACAAGAATTGGAGGAGATTGCCAATGATGATTGCGCAGTTGGAGCCAGTGAGATTCGAACTTGGATCTCTCATTAGACCAACCTTGATTGCGCAATAGAGGCAGGAAATTAGTGGATGAGTTTTGAACCTGTGACTTGTTCAAAACCAAGCTAGTTTGTGTGTAACTTTTGGAGACAGTACTGAGTACTTGTGAGGAGTATTGTACCGAGATTGTTACATGTTTCTCTTCTATTATAATATACAAATAGCTGGGGGTTTTCAGCTATAAGCTTTCCCCATTACATATTGTGTTTATGTGCGCATGCGACTGTTTCTATTTCCGCAAATTGATGATTGATTGTAGAAGAGATTATGTGTTGCATATGAATTAGAATTAGTATGTGATCAGGATAATCTCGGTGGATAAATCTTCATTATTCAGCAAATTTCTACATGGTATCGGAGCGGGATCTATTGCAGTGATTACAATATTATTTCGGTAGACAGAGTCTGTATCGGGCCAGGTAGCCTCTGGATCCATCCTTTCTCTGAAAGGTGATATATCCAGTAAATGCCCATACAGTCGATCTCTGTGCTAGAAATAATTTGTTCTCACAGATCTAGAAGCAGTTGATTTTTTGAGCTTGGAATTCGAATTTTGCAGCAGTTTGTTTTCTTGGTGCCGGAGTTGAAAATGTCTTTCAACGGTTTGCAACTCGAATATGCTCTTGAAGGCAGTTTGAATTATGTTGCATGGAAATATCGCATGGAGGCAGTATTAGAAGATAATGGACTGAAGGAGTTCGTAGATACGGATGTCCAAAAGCCCACTGATCCTGCGGAAGTCGAAGCTTGGCAAAAGAAGATGGCGAAATGTCGAAGGATTCTGTTCGAGGGCGTGAAGGATCACATTGTATCCAGCCTGCATGGAAAAGCTTCTCCATATTTGATGTGGAAGGCATTGACAGATCTATTCCAGAGTAAGAGCGACCAAAGGAAGCTGGCGCTCAAGGATAAGCTCAGAAACATTAAGATGGAGAAAGGCGACAGTATCGCCAAGTACCTCACGAACTTCACTCAATGCAGAGATGAGCTGGGAAGTGTGGGGGTGACTGTCAAAGAAGAGGATATGGTAGACCTGGCTCTCCTTGGTCTTCCGAAAAGTTGGCATGCATATCAAGATAGTGTCAATGGTCGGGAGAAGTTGCCGGGATGGGAGCGACTTTGGGCGGATCTCATGCAAGAGAAGATAAGGAGAACTACCAGGGACGGATCTTCATCAAAGGTATCTGATGAAGAAAATTGCGCTTTGGCTGCCAAAGCAAAGAAGGGGAAGAGCAAGAAAGCTTCTCAGTCTGGTGCGAAAGGCAAGAAGCAAGACATGTCCAAGGTGAAGTGTTTTCACTGTCACCAACATGGACACTATGCCACGAATTGTCCGCAGAAGAAGAAAAATAAGAAGGCTGCTGGATCTACAACGGGAGAGGCATTGGCTTCTCAATTCGAACATGATTTTTCACTGATCACATGCTTGGTTTCAAGTGTGATGGGATCAGTTTGGTTCTTTGACAGTGGTGCGTCATTTCACATGACCGGAGATCGAGATCTGTTTTCAGATCTGGAGGAAAAAGATCTTGGAGTGCACATCGAGATGGGCGATGATGGTAGATACAGTGCGACTGGTATCGGTACCATTTCCTTTGAGAGGGAGTCTGGTAAACCCTTCGTATTAAAGGAAGTATTGCATGTTCCAGGATTGTTGAAGAATCTGATCTCTGTGGCGATGTTGGAAGACAAGGGGTATGATGTGGTCTTCAGCGAAGGAAAAGCTTTCCTGCGCAGTAAGACAACTGGAGAGACCCGGAAGATAGGGGTTTGAGTCAAGAACCTTTATCAGTTGCAAGTAGATGGCTGCGCAGCAATGGCATGCAAGGCGGGAGAAGTGGTGAGCTGGGATGATGAGGGCGAACTGTGGCACAGGAGATTGGGCCACCTTCACCATGGAGCTTTGAAAATACTGCAGCAGATTTCTACTGGGCTTCCTAAGGGCAATCTTGCGCAGTTAGATCAGTGCAAGGGGTGTACCTTGGGGAAGTATGTGAAAGCCACCTTTCATGAGAAGGATAGTCGCGCCACGACGATCCTTGAGAGAGTTCACACAGACGTGTGTGGTCCTTTCTCTATAGCTTCGACAGCAAAGCACAAGTACTATGTGATCTTTGTTGATGATTTCTCTCGGAAGTGCTGGATCTTCTTCATGCAGAAGAAGAGCGAGACATTTTCTAAGTTCTGTGAATTCAAGGCACTGGTAGAGAAGGAATCTGGGAAGCATGTGAAGGCTCTTAGGAGCGACAATGGTGGTGAATTCATCTCGGCTGAATTCAAAGACTTTTGCAGCGCAGAAGGGATTCGGAGAGAGCTCATCGCACCCCATAACCCACAGCAGAACGGGGTGGCTGAGCGGAAGAACATAACGATCGTGGGTGTTGCACGGGCGATGTTGCATGATCAGGGCCTACCCCTTCACTTGTGGGCTGAGGCATGCAATACAGCAGTGTATGTGCAGAACCGTTGTCCTCACAAGGTTCTTGGCATGAGTACACGAGAGGAGGCTTATTCTGGCAAGAGGCCTGATATTTCCCATTTGCGGATTTTCGGATCTCCTGTCTACATGCATGTGACGAAGGATGCGAGAAGGAAGCTGGATCCAACTGCTGAAGTTGGAATATTTGTGGGGTACACCGATACACCTCACAACTATCGGGTGTATGTGCCAGACAGTCGCAAGACTGTTGTGCGACGGGATATAAAATTTCAGGAGGAGAAAGCCATGCAGTGTTCGCTTGAGAGGGAGCTACACTTGCATGCAGATGAGGAGCTGTTAGTTCCTAAGGAGGAGCTTCCGGATGTGGATCAGTCACAAGAGGAAGTTCAGGAGGTGGAAGAAACCACCCATGCAGCGCCAACCATCAGAGGGCGCATGCGCACTACAGAAGCTGAGCGACTGGCTCGAGATGCAGAGAAGGTTGTAGGACCACCTACAGCACAGCGCAGACAGAGGCAGTCACCGGATCGGTACACTGGATACATGGCTCTTGTGAGTCAATGTGTCGTGACGGAGTCATCCTCTTTTGAGGAAGCTGTGGAGGAACCCGCATGGGTAGATGCCATGATCGAAGAATATGATTCGATCGTCAGAAACAGTGCATGGGAGATTGTCCCAAGACCGGAGGGGAAATCAGTGGTGGGTTCGCGATGGATCTACAAAGTGAAGGAGGCGGCTGACGGGAGTGTGGAGAAGTACAAGGCGAGATTTGTCGCCCGTGGCTTCTCACAGATCGAGGGGATCGATTATGAGGAGACCTTTGCACCTATCGCAAGGTACTCTTCCATACGGACGATCCTTGCTCTCTCAGCGCAGATGGGATGGCACATCCATCATATGGATGTGAAGACTGCGTTCCTCAACGAAGTCATTGAGGAGGAGGTGTACATAGAGCAGCCTGAAGGTTTTGAGATCTTCAGCAGTGAGTCGCATGTGTGCCGACTCAAGAGAGCACTGTACGGGCCGAAGCAAGCACCTCGTGCTTGGTACACTCGGATAGACAGCTACTTCACCGGGCTTGGATTCTCCAAGAGTGAGGCGGATCCTAACCTGTACCAGATTGTGGTGGAGGGGAAGCTGTTGATCATCGTACTGTATGTAGATGATCTGATTTTGACGGGAGATGAGCCGTTGATACTTTCATGCAAGGAGGATCTTGCACGAGAGTTTGAGATGAAGGACTTGGGCATCCTTCATTATTTCCTGAGATTGGAGATTTAGCAGCGCAGTGGAGGACTGTTTGTTTCTCAGGGCAAGTATGCCCGGGAGATTCTGGAGAGGTTCAACATGCAAGGCTGCAAGCCTGTTGACACTCCTCTTCCTGGTGGTTGGAGGAAGGAGGATGCTACTTCAGCGGAGGTAGTGAATGCCACTGTCTATCGACAGTTTGTGGGGTCGCTTATGTATCCGGTCAATACACGACCCGATATATGCTATGCAGTTAACCATCTTTCGCAAGCTATGGTTAAGCCTACCAAGCTCTTTTGGAAGGCAGGAAAGCATGTATTGTGTTATTATATCTGAGGCACATCGAGATATGGTCTATGGTAATGTGACAGAGGATGGAGCGCGAAGTTTGAGGCCATGGGCAGAAAGGTGGAGCCCAATGGCCGAAAAGAGAGCACATCCTCCGGGGAGGGAGTTTTCAGCATTGGATCGACAGCAGTTTCCTGGTACAGCAGGAAGCAGAGATCCGTGGCACTCAGTTCAGCAGAGGCCGAGTACATGGCAGTAATCTTGGCTGCATGCAAGGCTATTTGGATGAGGAAGATCCTCGTTGGATTGTTCGGGTTGCACTTGGAGCCTACTGTGATTTATTGTGATAACCAGCGTTGCATTAAACTCTTGGCTAATCCAGTATTTCATGATAGATCCAAACACATCGACATCAGGTACCATCATATTAGAGATTGTGTTCAGCGGAGAATCGTGTTACTTTCATATGTTCCCACGGAGGATCAGGATGCTGACATCTTGACGAAGGCGCTCACCAGGAGCAAGTTCAAATTCCACAGAGGCAGGATAGGGGTTGCAGATAATCCATATCTTGTTGAGAGGGAGTAAGAAATGCAAATTTATGATGGAGCTTAGTGAAATGAAGTCGCCTTCACAGGTTGGGTCCAAGAAAGGAGCAACGAAATGTATTTTAAAATTATGTCTATTTTTAGACATATGGAGCATGGTCTAGGAGTTGCAATATGCTATTCTTGGATGATTGGTCGTGAAATGGTAGGTAAAATATATGGGACTTTCTATTTTTAATAATACAAATGGGTCTATTTTTAGACTGCCTGTCTAAAAATAGGTCAGTCAAATATTATTAGCCCTTAATAATATTTGGACTCTAAACTTCAGCTTATTCTCTTACAGCACTTCAGTTGGAGCTACGGATGTGGCCCATGCATCTGACAGAAGGAATTACGCTATTCCTTGGGGTTTGGTGAGCTCATGCATGGTTGACTTCAGTTAGGACTTCAGTGGCAGAGTTTGGTGGAGTTGATGAGACAATTGGTGGAGTTGTGTTCGGTTTAACTTAGTTGAACTAGTTGTGATTAGTTTAACTAGATAATCAACTAGTAATGAGTGGGGTGAATTAAATATTATTTAATTCACTAATTATTAACTCATTATTCAACTCAAGAACACATCAGTTCACTACAGTGCATGGACAGTTCAGTGGAGACCAGTGGAAGAGGTAGATGAAAGGGTGAGTTTGCTATTAGTTGCGACAGCAGTTGTGCATGATATTTGCACAAGCATTGGAGGAGATTTCCAATGATGATTGCGCAGTTGGAGCCAGTGAGATTCGAACTTGGATCTCTCATTAGACCAGCCTTGATTGCGCAATAGAGGCAGGCAATTAGTGGATGAGTTTTGAACCTGTGACTTGTTCAAAACCAAGCTAGTTTGTGTGTAACGTTTGGAGACAGTACTGAGTACTTGTGAGGAGTATTGTACTGAGATTGTTACATGTTTCTCTTCTATTATAATATACAAATAGTCAGCTTTTAGCTATAAGCTTTCCCCATTACATATTGTGTTTATGTGCGCATGCGACTGTTTCTATTTCCGCAAATTGATGATTGATTGTAGAAGAGATTATGTGTTGCATATGAATTCGAATTAGTATGTGATCAGGATAATCTCGGTGGATAAATCTTCATTATTCAGAAAATTTCTACAATATCAAAGAACTGAAATATGCTTACAAACAGAGTGGAAATAAACAAGCTCAGGCGATGGTAGCTTATCTCTGAGAAGAGATGTGGAAACTACATGCCTCTAAATTGTGTTACAATGAGGCTCAAGGGAATTTTTATTATTGAAAAACAAGGGAAAACCCTAAACAACCAAAACCATAACCCCAATATATGGAACGCTGAGATTTTGTGGGCCTCGTTTGGGTTAGTTGGGCAGCCAACTTCCTGGGGACGTAACTTGGTCATATTTTCTTCATTTGTTGCATATGATACCTTGTTGAAAAGATATCTCTAAGTACTACAGGATTTACCGTAGGCCCCTACCTATGGCTATGGACTTGCTGTGGACCTCAAAAAAATGTCGTTTAGGGGGTCAAAACTACTCCGGAAGTTCAATACTCGAAAAAATCATAAAAATAGTGAACTATAATATAAACAAGGAAACTGATAAAACCAAAAGGGGGGTCTAGGTGGAATATGTGGGTAGCCACCAATATCCACCTGGATCAGTCAAAAATCAAAATCTAATTACTTTACTTTTCCATGTGGTCAAAAGTTGTTGGACAAAGGAAGACCAAAAGGAACCTCTTTGATTGGCTTCAAGATTTTCCCAACCAAACTCATCATGGGAACACCTTCGGTGTAATTAGAAATAAGATGAATTATATTTCTAAAATATATATATATATATATATATATATATATATATATATATATATATATATATATATATATATATATATAAACATTTTAGAATTCTTATGATATAATAATAATAGATCATAAAAACAAAATTATATTTAATAATTAAAAAACTTTTGTTATTCACATTTTATAATTGTATTTGATATTTATGTTTTATGATAATAATGCCATTAACATCAACTAAGATCAATATGGTTTATCCGACTTTGAGAAGGTAAGAGATTACCTGGAATCATTTAGCATTTTTTCTATGTTCGAAAAACATTGCGAGAAGCATTCCATCATGATCATGATATTGTTGACTTAAAAGGTCGAAAAGATTGGTAGTGTGACAAATATTTTGAAAATTAGATCGAATGTGAGTATAAGATAGATAATTTAAGAGAAAGTGATTTTCATCTTGAACTTTCTTGATGTTACAAAGGAGTTTCAGTTTTTGACCAATGCCCAATTTCACTTATGAAACTCATGTTAATTTGTTCTTATTTTAGTATTGTTCAATTTCTTCTTAACATTAATCAAGACAAAGAATATTTTTTGTTTTCAAGATTGAAATACAATAAACCATTTTAATAAAGTTTATCATGTCATTTTATGATAATCGATACTAGGTGGAAAGGACAATAATCGTTCTTTCTAATAATTTTAAAAACTATTTTAATGATGGAAGTATTTTTAGTAAGAATAAAGAAGAAATTGGGGAAAATAAGAAATCAAATAATGAAAAAAAAAATTAATAACTAAGAATAAGAATAGATATTTATTATCATATAATTAGTGTATATGTAATTTGTGTAAAAGGATATTTTTTCAAAGGAACATGAAAGAGTTTTTATAAAAGCTAGGGTATGGGTCAAAACCCTTACACAATATTTCTGAGATCATCAGTTCATTCAAAATGTTTGCCAACTCTAGGGCTACAAATCCTTCTTATACTAAAAACATAAAAACTATAGACTCAACAAAAAGACCCAAGTATAAAGCAAAATTTACATAACAACATAGATAAACATGGTTATGCAACTACATCAAACACCACCCATAAACTTGTTCCTTAGCAGTGACCATGACCAACAACGTCAGACCCCCTTGAGCGACGGGTTCTCTTCCTTTCTAAAGAAACACTAGAAGAAGCTCCCCCCAAGTCATGTTGTCATCGCCAGTCTAGGAGATATTCAACGCAGAAACCCAAGCACTTAGAGAATGAACCTCATCATGTAGACCATTCAACATTTTCTCCATATCAGTATGATGTCTAAGTAACTTGGCATCCAAAAATAGATAAAAGGAACACATTTTCCTTTCAACCATATCCTCCAATTGTTGAATAGAGACCAAGAGTGTTTGAGCCACTTCTAATAACTTGTTAAACAACATGATGTCATTAATTTTGTCCAGAATTGTCAAAGAATCTGCCATTTCTGAAAGAAAGAAAAAAAAACCCAACACCCAATGAACTAATGCTCTGATAAGAATTCTCCCCACTCCTATACCAACATGAATTAACAACACTTGGATAATATGAGAGATCGAGTGTTTCATTAAATAGACATAACTGAAGCCTAGCCATAATCCAAACTACAATAAGAATTCCAAATCCATCGCAAAGTCCTCAATAGGATAGAGAGTAGATGACTGATGAATACAAAGAGATGTCAGAATTAAATCCATCCCACTACGCAATAAACTGAAATCCACGGTCGAGGAAATACACAACAAATGTTGTGAAACTAGCTCCAAAAATAGAAGAAAAGAGATATCAATGCCTTAGAAATAACCCACTTCAAGGGGGAAACCTCCAATACATTACATGAATGAACAATTCTTGGATGATACATATGACCAAAACCTCCTTCTATATATAGGAGTCATGGGGCCACAATATAATCCTAGTGGGGCCACAATGTCATCCTAGCCAACCTAACAATAATAATTTAAGGGCATAATAATAACAATATGGGGGTTACAGGGGTACATCAATAACAATAAGGGGGGCTACACTAACATAATAAGGGACTACACTATTAATATTAGGACTTAACATGCCCCTCCTTCAAACAAGTGTTGTCCTCAAATTCTCATCCTCCCATGTGGAATCTTCTACAAGAAATTTCTTCCACTTGCTGAGATACTCTGAAATTGATCGTACTTGTCGATTTCTTGTTTCTGTTACTGCTTCAGAACTTCTTTCGATGAGATGTTGATCTTCATGTTGTTTCATTATATTTTGCACCAAGGTTAGGTTATCCTTTGAGAGTGGGAGAACTTGTTGTTAATGCTCGATGTGATCTTCCACTAATTTTTCATTCATATTAGCTATTATTTGATCCTTCAAACTCCATTTTTGCTTTTAAACCATCTATGTCATCTTCAGTTTCTCTTCGTAAGATCGAAATTTGTTGCACTTGGTACCGTAATTTTGATATCTCATACTACAATTCTTCCTCTTCATGCATCATAGTATATCTTTTTAAGGGCTTAATGAGTATGGAATTATTTTTTGGAGGCATTATAGAACCCAATACTGATAAAATTCTAAAATATTCCCTTGGAATCACTTCAAACTGCTTTTTCAAACAAACGTTATGCAATTTTAAAAACCAAATACACATTTTTTTCTTGCTTTTGAGAAGCTCGATATTGAAACTCAATTATCTATGAGATTTCGGATCCTCAATAACTGAAATTTGGCCCTGAAGTAGCCTTCTGAATCTTCTTTCAAATGCCACAAGTCTGACCTGATTTGGATTCTCGAAGACAAAGTTATGCCCAATATCCTACGATGACCTAATTATGGACTAGTTTAGTAGAGTGAACTTGTACGACTTTCCACGTGTCCCTGTTTCCTCCTTCAACTCTAAAATTGATACAAAAGAAACTACTGTCTGTGTACTTCCAGCCACTTTTTACAAAATCTCAATCTGACACTCAAAGAAAGAGTTATGACGTTTTTCCCACGGTCACCTCTTTGAGATGAAATTTGGGAACCTGAAAAAATCCTAACTTCCACAGATAATATCTCCAAAAATATTGCGAAAAAATATCTAAAATTTTTACAAGAGCTTCTTCGGGATTTTTTCTTCGCTCTTTGAAAATTTTAGCTTCTGAAACCTCGTAGAAAAATATTTATAGTGAAAATTCCGCGATGACATGTTTAGGTTAAATTCAGGAGCCTGCAAAAATCCCTAACTTCCACAGATCATATCTCCGAAAATACTGTGAACCAAGCTCTAAAATTTTGCGATGATGTTCCTCGGAATTTCTGTTTCGCACTTTAACAATTTTAGCTTCTGAACCTTCATAGAAAAAACGTTATAGCGAAAATTCCACGATGACCTGTTTGGAACAATGAAACCCTATAATCCAAAGCTCTGATACCAAATGTCGTGAAACCAGCTCCAAAAAGAGAAGAAAAGAGATATCAACACCTTAGAAATAATCCACTTTGAGGGGGAAAACTCCAATACATTACATGAATGAACAATTCTTGGATGATACAAATGACCAAAACCTCCTTCTATATATAGGAGTCCATGGGGCCACAATATAATCCTAGTGGGGCCACAATGTAATCCTAGCTGACCTAACAATAATAATGTAAGGGCACAGTAATAACAATATGGGGGTTACAGGGGTACAGCAATAACAATAAGGGGGGCTACACTAACATAATAAGGGACTGCACTATTAATATAGGGACTTAACAACAAATTGTACTAGGAACCAATTAAATAGACTAGACTCCTAGTACTGGAGAGGGGTAATGTTACATGCCACTTGTAAACAATAATAAGACACTAGGAAGGAGCCTTGATAATTCATGGCCGGAAAAGGCTAGGTCTCTATATCTTGAGGCCCTCCAATTCTAGAGACGAGCTAAGGGACAAAATGTGGAGGAGGAATATAGCCGCAAACCAATTTAGTGGATTTTCTCATTTATGACATTATTAATTAGGGAATAATTGCTCCTTGGGATTCCAATCATGGTTAAGGAATGTGGAAAATTGAAAAAACTAAGTTCCACTTCCAATCTATCCTGAATGCCCCTTGAGAATCCAATCATAGCTAAGGGGTTGGGAAATTGATAAGACTATGGTCCATTTCCAATCTTCCTTGACCCAATGTAGAACCTCTTTTATCCAGAGCTTCTGCCACCGAATTCAAATGCCTATACATGTGGAAGAGATCCAACTGCTCAAACTGAAAGGCACAAAAAATAATCCTCCGAAGAAAGGGATAAAAATCTAAGCATGTCACCCTCTTCGCCTTAGTCATTTGTCAAATAACAAGCATTAAATATTCGAAAAATAATAGGCTAGAAATTTTCTTTGCAATAGTTATTTCCAAACATTTCCACAAAGTGAGATACTCATCTTGATTATTGGTTGTTAGGCCAATTCCCCATGCATATTGCGATACAATTTTTCGTAGGGGTTGAATAAGGCCCCTCCCACTCATGCCTCCACCATGTAAAAGGAAGTTTGATTAAAGAAAACATTTATTTTTTATAAAATATTTTAATATCTATAGAATGTAATGTTGAGATGTAGTTTGTTAACATTTGTTATTTATAAATTGAATAATAAGTTAAAGAGATTTTGAAAAATTATATGTAAATTTTTATTTTTTTAATTAGAGTAGGAATTTTATATTTATATGCAAGTTTGTGCTTGGATCAAAACAAATACATTATATAGTACATAGATATATCTCCAAAAAAATATTGAGCCCTCTTATCCAACAAAACTACACATTTTTCTATAAGTACTCCAAACCGGACAACAAAAAATGAGGTTTTGTAGGTATATACCTTACAAAACTTACTGACAAAAAACAAAATTTACATATCATATTATTATTGCTTGTTAATGTAATTGTTCATAACTGTGCAGTGCCAATCCATTTGGATCTAAGGAATAGGATAGGGTCAGATTCAACCTTTGATTTTTAAATCTCTGAATCTTATTTTACACCCTTCATTAGCACATAAGTCTGCATCTTTATTGTGATCAAGAAGAACATGGAAATATGTTATTGAAGATAACCCTTCCACTGCTTTCCTAACTCTTTTCATAATAATTTACAATGGAGAGGATCCCTTCACCAAATATTGAATAAGAAGGAGGGAGTCTCCCAAAATAGTGAGAGAAGCTACCTGATTTTATTTGGATAACTGAATCCTCCGCTAGATGGCATAATATTTAGCTTGGTTGTTTGTTATGCATCGTAAGCCCTATGAACACTATGTAACTTTAAATTCCTTGGGGCCATAGAGAACCTCTCCCGCTCTTGTCACCCCTAGATTATATGTAATTTATGTAAAAGGAAGTTTAACTTACAAAATATTTTAATTTTGTTTTATGTTTTATATAATGTATTAATATTTATAAAATACGATGGAGTTTGCTAACATTTGTAAATTGAATAATAGTTTAAATAGATTTTTTTTATGGTTTAATAAATAGAGATCTTCATATTCAGGGATTCTTTTTTATAAAAATTATGAGTTTAATTAATAGAGTTTTGGTGGGATCTATCATGATCAAATTTTGAGTAATATTCAAGCTTACAAAATCTAGTATGAAATTAGTGATTTAATTAACCAAGTATGGAGTACTTAGCATAATTTTACTTGATGTACTTACTCGTTGTGTGTTAAAGGTCTAAGGCTAGTCGGGGTGGATATGACTTATGTAGCTATCTATCAAGCAAAGCGTGATGGGAATGCACCAAGTAGGAAAAAATAATTTCATCGAGCAAGGGACCCAATGCCAAGCAAAAATGTAACAAGTAAATTAAATTGTGTTTAACAATGTAGCAAGAAATTCTCAATTTGATTTTTCCTTGAATAAATTGAGAAAATTCAAATTTCCACATCAGTGGACAACTTGGATGCAGTTAACTTATGTGACATGTCTTGTGTCACCTATTTTACTCAGTAAATTCGAGTTGGGGGATTTAGAGTTTTGTTAAGGATGTGTGTTTTCTAATTTGTAGCAATCAAGGTTAGTTATTTCAAGTTGTTTTTAGTTAAACTAGTTATAAATATTGAAGGAACTAGTGGAAGGTCAGTTAAGCAGTGGTACTTCAGTCAAATTCAGTGATCATCCAATTAATTGATCAATCAGCCCAAAATAACTTGTGCATGCAAAGAATTTGAGTTCCCCGGCTGTGGTGGAGATTCCAAGGTAGTGTAACAGCAGTTGTAGACTAGTCTTGAGTGTACAAGTGTTGCATGCAGTTAGATGATCAACCCAAGGAATTGCGCAAATCATGTTGGAGAAATTCTTAAATAATAGGGGTATAATTTCTCAAGGAATTGTGCAAACCATGTTGGGGAAATTCTTAAATAATAGGGGTATAGTTTTTTCAAGGAATTGCACAAGGAAATAGGGGCTCAAGAAGAGGAAAAGTTTGACTAAGTCTGGGTTAGAGCATCTCAATGAGTAGAGATATAGGTTATTCACTTCCAGGTTGTGCTCAGTTGAGAAAATAAATTGTAATACATCTCTATTCATCAGATTAATGCAAGCATGTATTGGGGTTTTTGGTAGATTGCTTTCCCTAGAAAATATACTTTTTGCATGTGTGTTATTTATTATTTCATGTCTCATATTATTGTTCTACATTGTGAATTGATTTCCGCAGAGTAGTAGAGTAGGTTTGTCTCTTGTGATTTTTATTAAAACTTCATAATTCGTTGCAAATCTACATCATAATTTCTACAAATTAGTCGAATATTTTTTAATTTATCAAAGCATTCCTTTCTCAACAACAAGCTGGATGTTAATATTAAATATGCATATAAGTGATGGAATTATGTGGACAATGAATAAGGACTTGAAGTGAGCTTTGAGCAAGGCAATAAGTGTATAATTTTAGAATATAGTCGAGTAAAAAGTAACTGAACAATATTGATGTATCCTCAAAGTTTTTCTTGGTGGTGAGATTATTTGAAATGGATCTAACTGACAAATGGGTGTAAGACTTAATACCTCCAAGATTAAATTAACAATTCTTGAAGGTCAAAAAACTATGTAATTAATGTAAATGTGAAAATCAAACAAGAAAATAGTGAGAACGCGAGAGAAAAATAGAGAATTAAATGTAATAGGAAAATTGAATAGGAAAAAAGGTTGAGGAATGGGAAATGATAGGGCATGGTTGTTGGCCTTCCCCCTACCCCAAAAATCTCGTTATTTCTTCCTTCACTCTCATTCTCATTGGGTTTTTAGACAAGGAGGAATGGACATAAAGAGCGAAGAAAATAATTAGAACTAGAGATCGTTGAAATAGACTAAACCCCCATTTGAAAGCTTCTTTTGGGTTTCCAGTGTAAAAAAAATCCTGAGTAAATTATGAGTTTGGTTTGATTGTCATGTGACAAAAATGTAACTTGGTTGCATTTAATGGGTTTTTATGAAAATATGACTTTGTATTTTATCAATTTATTATTGGTGGAATTCATCTTGTTATTAGTAGATTTCATTATGGGTGACTTAATTCTTATTTGACTAATCAACTTACCTTTTCTTTGGTCGACTCTATCTTGGATTGAGTTGATTGAAATTTTTGAGTTGAACTGCTCATTGTGGAGACATTTTCCTTTGTTATACATTCTCTCTCTCACCCATAGATTGTATGGTGGTCATATATACTACACACAACCCATAGAGGTTTTCGCTCTCTCCTTAGGTGGATTTATTGATTGTTGGACTATTCTTTACATGATGGTAAATTTACATATTGTTTTTTTGACTCAATTATTTGATTGGTCAATTTTCCTTTCAGCTAGTTTACTTTCACTAAGTTTGGTCGAATACTTTATGAAAATAGTCAATTTCTCTTTGTTAATTGGTTAATTTTTCTTTTCTTGGGTTTTTTTATATGTTGCTAGGTAGATTCCTACATACTTGGAAGTTTTTGGGATGTTTTTAGGTAGATTCCTACATGCCTAGACATTTTTAGACATTGTTGGGAAGTTTTATCCTTGTTGGAGTCGTATCTCTCTCCATCTAGCAATATTTTTACATGTTAGGGAAAACTCGAGGTTGGCCTTGGCTATCCAAGAGGCCATGGGAACTAGATAATGTTGTACATAAATGTAGGAAATTGTAAGAGCGTTAAATTATGTCAATTAAGTATCCTTGAATGAAGAAAGGGTATACCATGATCATGTTTGTTCATATTTGTAAGTGATCTCATCAAACAGACTATTAAGGAAGAGATTAGTCCCATCATAATAAAAAATGGAATGAAACTTATAAGTGAGTTGACTCCCAAGCTTAAGCGTTATCCAATTCATGGCATTGTAGATCTATGAGGTGTAATTCTCTCAAAGACAAGTTCATCGTCATAGATCTTCTTGTTGGTTTGAATAATTGTAACACCCTTTCCACATTTATCCAAGCTAACCATTCCACTAGGGTAAACATGTGACCATAGGCTACTATGATGTGATTCAACCTCTTAGGTCACCTTAAGGAAGTGGAACCTACATAACACAACAAATCTGAATTTCCACACATACTACATAACCTTAAGGAACCAACCAACCCTTCCAGGTCGTCAACCCCTGAGACAAATCATCATTTGACTAACCTAGACCCTCAACCACTCCCATGACAAGCCCTGCAAGTGACTGAGGCCTTCCAGTCACTCCCACAACAAGGAATTCCAGTGACTATGGAATTTTCCAGCTATTTTTGTGCCAACGACCCTGGATTTTGTGCCACTTTTTCAGGGCCAAGACTTGGGCCACTGCCAAAAACTTCATGAAAATTTCAGAAATGATAAATAACACGGGAACAAAGATACTAATTCAAACTTTGATACAAATAATTGATCAGACCCCTACTAGCCAGGATAGGAATTTCGTCAAACATGTCACAAATATGTAATCTATAGGTCATAAAATCATATATGAGCATAGGGGTCTCATGCTTATCTGAGATTCGTAAAGAAGAATTGTTTCCTTATCACAATAGCTGCATTATAATCTATTAGGAAATATATACATTGTATATTCATTTTCTAATCAAAACATAATGAGAACCATACATCAAGTATGTCATAAAACATACTCATAACCAACATGTAACCAACAAAAATAACAAGGATATAACAAGCATAAAATCCACATATAAACTAGTACATTTACACATAAATTACCAAGGAGAAGAAGCTCTTATTTAATGAATGCAAAAGCAAACCAGGTATGGGACTTCCATGAACCACCTGACCATAGATTGGCTAAACCAAATATTTATTGATGCTTTGACACTAATTGAAATCATCTATGTTCGATTTTCAAGGGCTCCATTGTTTTGATATTTTATATCATTAAAAAAAATATATATATCAATATTTTTTTTTAAATATCGGAAGTTTTTAATCGGAGGTTTTTTTATTGGGATTTTTCATAAAGGAAGGGAGGAGGTGAGGTGAAGTGGGGCCCACTTGGAGTGGAACTCCTCCCTTATAAACTACAACCACTTTGGCAATCAAAAATTCTACAAAATAAACTACAACCACTTTGCATTTTTGAGATTTCAGGTCTCGTAATTTCTTTTTTAAATTAGGAATTGGAATAAATTACCGAGATATCGAAAGCACATTATTTTTAATTTTTCTACAATTTGGTTGGGCAATTTTGTAGGACCGTTAGTGAAAAATGAAGTAATTGATAAAAATTGACTAGGAACTAATATTTACAATCAATTACTAATTTATTTACAGAAATTAAAATAATATACATCTTGTACATTTTTTAATCTAGGAGACAAAATGATCAAACTTCAGAGGAGTGTCATTTGTGATCCATGTAACAAAATGAGATGAAACAAGTATCGATGGAAAGCTTGCTAAAAGTTGAACTCAATGAAACAATCAAAATAGAAATTAAAAAAAAATGAAAAATTGGAAAAATTGTAAGAAACTTAACCAAATGAAGATCACAAAAGGTGGTTTAGCCAAAAATTTAAGGAAAGGGTCATCATTATTTAAAATAAATAAATAAAAAATGGGGGTTGAGTTTGCACCTCAAGAGACCCATAAGAAGCCCAAAGTTGAAACCTATGGCTCTCATACCACTTGTAATAACCCCAATATGAAGTCACTTTTTATTTATTATATATAGATATACTTACCTATACGCAAACAAGTTGAAATACACTCATTTCTATATCCATCATATTATGAGATTCAAATCCATTAGTTTATAAATTCTATATGAGAAAACACAAATGAAAATCTATATTGATTATCTTTCATTTTCAAAATATTAGTTATATATACATACTTTGGCATTTATCATATTTTTAAAATATTAGCTTCAATAACATAGTTCTCAATGATGTGTTTCTCTTTTTCCATTGTTAAAACACATTAATTGTTTCATCATTTCCCTAAAGAGTATTCTTTTTGTGCTTACATGTTTACTACACAATTGAAATCGTGTACATGTATTAAAGGCACATTTCATTTAACTAAAATATTAATTGTTATTATATCATATTGCATGATGGAATTATATTATGAGTTGTCTATCGAAGCAATAGAATAGAAAGGATAATTTGGTCAAAAAAATTCAAAAAATCAAATAATTAGAGTGTTTGAATTGCATTTTTTATGGTGGAAATGGATTCAGTACATCAAAAACTTCTAAGACACGCAAAATACTGAAGTTTAACTACTGTAACCCATATTTTACTGGAATTCCTAAATTATTTTGTAAGATTTTAGACTACGGCATTATACTAAACCTAGCTTTTGGCAACATATAAAAATTTTGAAGTCTATGGTGTCCGTCGTGATGTCTACACATATGTGTCATGTTTAGGCTTTGAATAAAATTCTTGGTTTATAAATATCCAACATCACGTTTTTCGAGAAACCATGTGGTATTAATTTATTGGATTTCTCGGACATTGTTTTAATATGGCTCTTGAATTCTTATGTTTACATTTTTCTCCAAACTTACTTGTGAGTTTCCATGTGTATTATTGTGATAATTCCACGAAGCTACGTTTGATTTTCAAATCCAATGATTAAGCGTGAGATATGGCGATATCAACGACTCTCGTTGTTTAGAGGTTTTTCTTACAATTTCCCATGATTGGCAGCTGAACGCGCTCTATCTTTCGAGAGCCTTCAGAGGTATACGTTGTTGTTTCTGATGCCTCCACGAAAGTCATTTTCCACCTACCAGATCAACGGTTATAGTGTTATCGTAGTTAATCGATGAAGATTATGAAATTAGGGTTTTGATGGTGTTACAATGACAACAATCCTGATTTTGTCATTTTCGTTGTGAACTTTTTCATTTTGTCTCCGTAAGGGTTTTATAGATTTGCAAACCAGTTCATTATCTAGAACTCTTTTGTTGTTTTTAGGGTTTCTAATGCATTTATACTTTCTCTCATCTCCACGGCATACTCAATCCATTGCTCAAAGGATTATTCTAGGATAGTGTGTATTTATTAATTTTTTCGAGCTTACATATAACTTATTAGTAACTCTCGGTATATTGTTTTTATAGGAATACCTCGGAAATACCTTGTAACTACGAAGGGGTTCACTTAGTCTCAGTTACCAACACCATAGCTAATGTCTCTCGAGATGGTTCCATAAGGAAAACATGAAGATTTTTCAGAGCATGATTCACATGTAAATCTTAGAGTTTCTTTATGGTTACGGTATATTGTATTTAGTATTCTCCAAATGGATAAAAGTTTAAAAGGTTATTCATTTGTAGTTATTTATTTTCCTCCTTATACCATTTTTCAAAGGCTATTATGAGTTTCTTACATACTTTTACTATTGATCGCATTCTTAAATTTTTTTGTTCATTTTCCAAAATAACTCTCGGTGTCTAAGGGTTCCTATACTTGAGAATTTCGATCACCTTGTGTTCTTTGAACAATCCAATTCGTGGCTCTTGTTCGACAATACCATTGGGTGAATTTTTATTTTCTCTTATTTTATGGCCCATTAAAGTTAAAATACTCAAAAGTTAGGCCATATGAGTTTAATATTTTTCTAGGTAGATAGTTTTACAGCAACGAGAGTTATTGATTAGCTATATTCCTTCTTGTGCTTTCAACTATTGTGATACCATGTATGTTAATGATATATCAGGGTTTGCAACCCTTTGTTACATTAGTAACTCCTATGTTCAGATTACATAATTTTTGTTTTAGTTGCTCGGTTAAGCCATATAAACAATACTCTACTACTTCCTTTTTGAGGTATTTTATGGTTCTTCTCCTTGGTGATAATTTCAGGGAGTTTTTGAGATCCTCGGTTCCACTAAGACAAGAAGGAAAATCTCCATTCCTCTATTGATAATTTGTAAACGATATAGTTACAGGGTATTTCCTTTTTTTATTAAACTTGATTTATTTTTCCTTGAATGTCATGTGTTTAACTCCTTCTTTTCATTATGTAGGTGACTAATAAGGACTCATGAAAAAAAAGGTGACTGATAAGGACCCTAATTTACCATATTAAGGTAATACTTCAATCTCTTTCTCTTGTTCAGCTTCACACTTCAAATATTTCATTCCAAGCTTGTATACCAACTAGAATGTTGATCATTATAATTGTTTATTTTATTTGAGGTAATGACTTTTGATTTAGTCAGAGAGACTCTTTCCTTTGATGTTTCCAGTGCTTAAACACCTAAGTTCTGATACAATGGTTCAATTGTCTACCTCGCCAGGTTGGAGATTTCAAAACCCTCTGGTCACTCGGTTCTCCTTGCGTTCATGCACTGTGTGAAGACAATTGTTAACCTGTTAACTTGAAGTTTCTCTTCCTATTTTGGGAGGAACCACTCATGGCTATGGTCATTTGTATTTATACATTAATTTCAGCACTAGAGTGATTGCACCAAGAGGCGCTTTACAGCCCAGTATGGGGAGATCTCATGTAAACCTGTAAACATGTAAATGTTTCTTATGGTTGTGCAAGTTTTAATTTTGGCAACGGGAGATGGATTGGAGCATTCAAGCCAAGAAAGCAGCAAAGCATATGATGGATTATAGGTAGGATTTGACCCATCATCCATTTACTTTAAGGAAAAAAAAAAGCTACTTTTTGTTTTTGTTTTTCTAAACTTAGCCACCTAGTCTAGGGAAGACACTTATGTCAGCAATCGTATATTATGTATAACAAATTGGTGACTCCACTGGGGACTGGTATATTCCTTGAGTGGTTTCTTTGTCTTCAGTGTCTATTTCACCTCTTCTTCCAACCTTCATTGTCATCTTTAGTCAAGAACAGACCTAGGAAGCCTTTTCATTGAGACTCAATAGTAAAACTTGTGTCAGAACTCCCTTATTCTTCACCAACGCTCCCTCTAGTCTAGGGACAAATCATTGAACCTCTGCAAACACTTCTTTGTGACTGCGTTACAAGGAACTGGTGCCTCTTCTGCACCTACGTTGGCCCCTATTCTTGCATAAATTTTCCTTTTCTTTGGATTTATCTTTGATCAATCTATTTCCAAATGCCCTTCCTTGAGTATTGAGTGTATTGTGGTCCCTCTGAAGCCTCCTTTTGGTTTTCATTTGTGTTTGATTTCCTTTGATAGGGATTTCTTAATATTTTCCTTTGTTCTTATCATTAGGTTGCTTGCAAACTATTTTTTTTTTTATTCATTGGTTGCTTGGATGAATTGTTGCTCTAGTCCTCATTTTGAAATATTATTTGAATCGGTGATTAAACTTTGCATCTTAGTTTTCCTCATTTTCAAAAATTAAGAGACTTAAAAAATATTTGCATTGGCATTTAGGGTTTTGGTGTGTGCATTGAGATTGGAACATTTGCATTGGAAAGGGATTGCATTTTGCACAATTGTTTGTTGTGCATTTGTTTGATGCATACTTTTGTCTCTTCCCTCCCTTAGATAGATTTTCATTGAATGAGAAAGGTTCCATTTCCTCATGCTATTTTTCATTTTAGGATATTCATATGACATTCACGGTGAGACCCAAAACTGAAACTTAATCAAAGATAAAAAATAAAAGTTATGGAATCAACCTAAGGAGGATTTTCAACATTAACAAAAACACTTATAGGTCTAGGCTAGAGACGTATTTCAGTGTCGTTATATGTAGGAGTTGTCATGTTTTTCCAGCATTGCATCCTGGGGTGATATCTTGTTCCACGTACATAAGTGTATAGGATCGTTCTCCACATACCTTCGGGCATATCAGATGGTACTTCACGCATGATAATTATATGGGAATTATCTCATCGAACGGTTACGTATTAGAAAACACTACTAGGGACTGCACTCCCACGTACCGTCGAGTATATTTTGGGAGTCCCCTATAGGTTGCTATCATCGTCATAGGTAATAGATTCGGTCGCCTTGTATACCGTGATACACTGAACATGACATCCAAGGATATTGGTTTTCATGCATTAAGTCCTTAGTTTGCGAAGGTGTAAATTGCAGTTCACAGTTGATTGGTAATCCTTTATGCATATATTTCCTTCTTTTTTATTTATTATTTGTCTTAATTTCTAAAATTTATTAATCCAACGTGGAAGAACAAAATCCCCCACCCCATCATTTGCATCGAATGCAAAATAAGCCTCCTCTTCCACCAGAGGCTACTCCTGGCCATCGTCGAAAGCATAAGAAGATGCAAACTACCGAATCTGGAACTTTGGGAACTGATTTTGTCCCTCCTCTTAATATTGATCCGCCATAATCATTTGTCTCTTTGAGTCCCAAGCCTGAGATTACATCTACTCTTTTCGATGAATCTGAAGTCCCTAAAACCTTGTTGCCTGAGGTTATTGAACCTAACTTTCCTGAGTCAAACACTTTCATTCTTGAGGTTGTTGAACCTAAGGAGCCTCAACCATCTTCACCTGTTACTTCAAGACCTTCCTCTTCTCTTCCTTTATCTAAGACAAAACCTATATATATTGGACCCGATGATGAACTTCTTCCATACGGAATTGTGAGTATTGAATAGATCCCACAAGAAGAGCCTTGTCCCTATACTCCTATTCATTAGGAGGGACTCCATTTTTACTAGACTGGTCCTCTTACTCCTCTTCATACTCCAACTCAAACTCCTTTTCCTGATTCTTTAGACTTACCTGTGTATCTCTCGCGACAATATTCATTGGGATTGTTAACCATGACTAGAACTAATCTAACCTCTCATCCTAGGTCCACCACTATTGTTAAGAAATCAAATGTTGCTTCCTCATATATGTTTTCAACATCACCAGAAACACATATGTATGGCGGCTCATTCGTCCCACCTAGTTATCAGTCTTTATCTGGTACCTTTTTTGGTGTGGCCTCCAGTCCTTGGACCACTTCCACATCATCTAATTCGGGAATACCATCTGGTACTTCTCTTATGAATTCCACGCATTCTGCTCCTCCTCCTCCACCTACACCTACGATTGAGTAGCAGGATGGCCCTTATATTAGTGGGAAAGGTTACCTGCAATAGCCTAACTTTCCTTATGTTGGGTATGATTGTAGTTTCCTCCGTCATCCACTCCTCCTTTGGCAGGGGGGAAACTTGTTTTTAGTATACCTTAAATTGATAATCAGCCTTATTATAGTCCTCATTATCCTAGAATGGCTTCCAATGTTTGGAAACCTACTTTTTCCATTCAACCTTTTTCATTTTGGGACCGATTTTTTAATCCTCAACCTGCACCATCTTCGTCTAAAATTCCTATCCATCCATATGTACCCTGACAAGCTCAAATATATGTGATCCAACCTTTACAGTTTATCATTGCATCACAACCTTTTCCATCGGTATTTAGTACTTCCCAGGTCCCGCTTACCCAGCCAAAACAAGGTACCTTACCTTCTCAACTGCTTGGACAGGGTACTCCTCAATTTTTTCGATAAGACAAAATGTGTATAGTATGGTGCACTCCTAATCAAACCCACCTTATGTTGGGATGATACAAAATCCCACGAGACAACAGTATAGACCCTATCATGATATCCCTTAAGTTCCTTTTCAAGGAAAATACATCCAAACCCAACCATTTCAACCATTTCAGGGTTATCTTGGAGATGGTCAACAAGGTTACGTGTATGTTGGTTACCAGAGTCCTCCTTATTCTAGTACCCAAGTTCCTCCTTATCAGAACCCTCTTTATCCGGGAACGCAAGTGCTATTTGCTTAGGAGATTCCCTCTTATCCAGGTTATCCATCATTGGATTTCTACACGAAATTACCTTTTGTCGAAACTCTTGAATTTCTATATTTAACTCGACTTACAAATGATCTCATCGCTCATTCGCCTTGGTGGCCAATAATTCCACCAAATTTCCCTCCGATATCCCAAAATTCAATGGGATTCCTAGAGAAGACCCACCGACCCATGTCATGAAGTGTCATCTATGGTGTTCGTTGAACTCCCTTAAAAATTATTCCATATGATTACGTATTTTACAGCATACTCTTACAGGTACCATAGCTAAATGGTACATTGAGCTACCTAGAGATTTGTTTCACGATTTCAATTCCTTAGCTACCAATTTCCTCATGCATTTCTAGTTACCCATCTGTTATGAAACTAGAACATAACTGCTTACCAACTTTAAACAATCTAGAGCCACTCACATTTCAGATCACATTCATGAGTGGCGGCACCATCGTCAATTGGTTATTACTTTTTTTCTGTATCAATTGTTGGTGGAATGGTTCATAAAATCCCTATTGTCATTTATCACATAGGATGTAGCCAAATGTGGAGTCGTGACTGAAGTGAAAGTAATTAATCGTGCTCAATATTTAGAACTCATCTATACCCAATCTGGCACGCTCTATGAAAATATACTATGTGCTCTTAGATTTTTTAACATTGTTCCTACCACTACTGGTAAAGAATCTCATGTTGTTTGTTGAATTCCAACAACAAATTACAGCACACACACTAGTGTGGGACCAATAGTTCCTAGCGATACATTACTGCGATGGCCAAATTAATTAATTAATTTGATGAAGTGTCTAATTTAATTTTCCCTTAATTAAATTGGACAATAAAATGTAATCTTATCTCACGGTCACCTGTAATAGTTAAATGAGTGTGATAAACTCAGTTAGCTCAAGTATCTCGAGTTGAGGGTGGTTGGTGAGGCATGCATAGTAATTCTATTAGTTATGGATTTTGAATTGCAATTGGTGCATTAGTTTAATGCATGTGTAATCAGTTAACTTGGTTAGGTGAGTTAGAGTCAATTGAACTAGTTGTAACTATTTGTTGAACTAGTGAGAGATAAAGTGAATTAAATATTATTTAATTCACAATTAGTGATCTGCCATGCAACTGATGATTTACTATTAATAGTTGCATGCATGTCAGTTCCAGTGGAGACTTAGTTGAGACAAAGTTTAAAGGGAGGTTAACTATCAGTTGTGTGATTAGTAGGTTGCTTGCATGCAACCAGACATCCATTAGAGTGCCCATGATACTTGTGCAGTTTAGGAAGGCCAAAATTCCCAAATATTAGGAATTGCATTCATCGGGAATTGTGCAAGCAAGGCAGGTTTTTTAGAGGCTGATAATTGGCTAATTTTGTCCAGGACAGTGTGAGACAGTTAACAGAGTGCAGGAGACTCTTGTGAGAAGAGTGCATTGTAATTATTTTGTGATTCCATGGTTAATATAAAATAGAAGATAGAGGGGTTTTGAGAAGCAATATTTCCCCACAAATTATTTATGTTGTGGTTTGATTTGATTCTTTCTTTGCTTCATGTGATTGGCGATTGTGTTTAATTTCTGCAATTGATTTGTAGAAGTGATTCAGTATCTAGCTTAAGTATATTGTTAGATCATATTGAATTCATTGATATACATATGTTTGTAGAATTTCTACATGGTATCAGAGCACAGGAAATCACTATAGTGGAGGAGAAGTTGAGTTTGTGACTGAATAGAATTTGAATTTGTAGAATACATTCTTGGTGTGACATGTGATTCAGGATCGAAATGGCTAACAATGGCTTGATATTGGAGTATGCACTCGAGGGAAGCTCTAGCTATATTTCTTGGAAAGATAGGATTGAGGCAGTACTAGAGGACAATGAGCTCAAATCATTCATTGACAATGATGTTCCAAAACCCGCTATAGCAGATGCTGCAAATCTTGATGCCTGGCAAAAGAAGGTTGCAAAGGCGAGGAGGATAATATTGGAGAGAGTACGAGACCAAATTTTCTCAAGTCTCCATGGAAAAGCAACACAATATGCAATGTGGAAAGCTTTGATAGATCCATTTCAGAGCAGTAGTGATCATTGGAAATTGGCACCTAAGGATAAACTCAGGAAGATCAAAATAGATAAAGGTGACACCATGCTGAAATATTTAACAAAGTTTGTCGAATGTTGGGATGAGCTTGGGAGCATCAGCATTACTGTCGTTGATGATGATTCAGTGAGCCTAGCTCTTCTAGGACTTCCCAAGAGTTGGCATAGTTATCAGGATTATGTCAATGGAAGGGAAAATCTGCAAGATTGGGAACGACTTTGGTTGGATTTGGTGCAAGAATAATTCAGGAGGAATACTAGGGATGGATCTTCATCTAAAAATGAAGATGAAGAATATTTTTCTTTGGCTTCCAATGTGAACAAGGGGAAAGGAAAGAAATTACATTCCAAATTTGAGTCTGGTAAAGATGGAAAGAAGCGCGACATGTCCAGAGTGAAGTGTTTTCACAGTCACGAGCATGGAAATTATGCCACTAATTGTCCACAAAAGAAGAAGAACAAGAAGGATTCAAGATCTGCAGCTGGTGAGGCTTTGGCCTCACAATTTGAGCTTTACTTCTTGCTCATTGCATGCATGGTGTCAAGTGCAATGGGATCAGTGTGGTACTTGGATAGTGGTGCTTCCTTTCACATGACGGGAGACAAAGAACTTTTTAGTAGCTTGGAGGAGAAGGACCTCCAGATGCATATCGAAATGGGTGATGATGGGCAGTACAGTGCTACCGATATTTCTACAGTTACCTTCCAGAGATAGTGAGGTAAACCCTTTCAATTAAAATATGTAATGCATGTACGAGACTTGAAGAAAAATTTAGTCTTAGTTGCAATGTTGGAGTATAGAGACTATGATGTTGTTTTTAGTGAAGGAAAATCTTTACTGCGACACAAAACAACAGGACAAGCCAGGAAGATTGGGATTCAAGTTAAGAATCTCTATAAACTTGATGTAAATGGTTGCGCAGCATTTATGGGTAAGGCAAACAAAGTGGTGAGTCGGGACGAGGGTGAGTTATGGCATCGGAGATTCGGCCATCTTCACCACGGAGCCTTGAAGGTCATGCAGTATATTTCTTCGGGTCTTCCCAAGGGTACTCTTGCGCAATCAGACACATGAAAGGGATGTACTATGGGAATGTATGCAAAGGCCACTTTTCATGAGAAGGAGAACCGAGCTTCGAAAATTCTTGAGGGAGTTCACTCAGATGTGTGTGGACCACTCTCTACTGCTTCGACAGCAAAGCATAATTACTATGTTATATTTGTTGATGACTTTTCTTAGAAGTGCTAGATCTACTTCATGCAAAAGAAAGATCAGACGTTCTCAAATTTTCTTGAGTTCAAAGCACTGGTGGAGAAAGACACGGGGAAGCATGTGAAGGCTCTTAGGATCGAAAATGGTGGTGAGTACATCTCGAATGAACCAAGAACTTATGCATCAAAGAAGGAATTCAGAGAGAGTTTATTGCGCCTCATAACCCACAGCAGAATGGGGTGGCAGAAAGAAAGAATAGAACAATTGTGGGTGCAGCACGAGCAATGTTGCATGATCAGGGCCTATCGTTGCATCTATAAGCAGAGGCATGCAACACAGTGGTATTTTTTCAAAACCATTGTCCTCATCAGGTACTTGGCATGAGTACACCAGAAAAGGCTTTTACTAGTAAGAAACCTGATGTTTCACATTTTAAGATTTTTGGCTCATCTGTTTATGTGCATGTGACCAAAGACGCGAGGAAGAAGCTAGAACCAACAGCAGAGATTGGGATATTTGTGGGGTACACTGAAACTCCCCAAAACTATCAGGTGTGTTTTCCAAATAGAAGAATGATTGTTGTGCGACAGGATATAAAATTTGATGCAGAGAAAGCCATGCAATTGTCCCTTGAGAGGGAGTTGGATTTTCATGCAGAGGAGGAACTCTTGGTTCCAAACAATGAACCTCAATATGTGGAGCAGCCACATGCGGAGGATCATGGAGTGGCATAAAACACTCATGCAGAGCCATCCATCATAAATGGTAGAAGGCACACCATAGAAGCTGATAGATTGAGACTTGATGCAGCTGAGAATGTAGGAGCCCCTACTTCACTATGTAGACAGAGACAGTCTCTAGACAGGTTTACTAGATACATGGCTCTTATGAGCAAGTGTATTTTGATAGAACCATCTTCCTTTTAGGAATCAGTGCAACAACCAATTTGGGTTGATGTGATGGTAGAGGAGTATGATTCCATCGTCAAGAACAGTGCTGGGAGATTGTTCCAAGACCAGTTGGAAAATCAATGGTTGGATCATTATCGATCTATAAGGTGAATCAAGTTATTGATGGGAGTGTGGAGAAGTACAAGGCTAGATTTGTGGCCCGGGGATTCTCACAAGTTGAGGGGATTGACTATGAAGGCTCTTTCACACCAGTCGCAAGGTACTCTTCCATTAGATCTATCCTTTCACTCTCAGCATAGATGGGGTGTTGCATTCATCAGATGGATGTGAAAATTATGTTTCTCAATGGAGTTATTGAGGAGGAAGTGTACATAGAGCAGCCATAATGTTTCAAGATATTTGATAGTGAGTGGCATGTGTGTCGACTCAAGAGAGAATTGTATGGGCTGAAGCAAGCACCTCATGCTTGGTACACTCAAATTGACAGCTATTTCACCAAGTTGGGCTTCACCAAAAGTGAAGCGGATGCAAACCTGTACCAGATTTTGGTTGACGGTAACCTCTTGATTATCGTACTTTATATTGATGATCTAATCTTGACAGGTAATGAGCAGCTGATAAACTCATGCAAGGAGGATCTTGCAAGGGAGTTTGAAATGAAGGACATGGGACTCCTTCACTATTTCCTTGGTTTGGAAATATGGCAGCGGGATGGTGAAATTTTTGTTTCTCAAGGCAAGTATGCCAAAGAGATACTGGGTAAGTTTCACATGGAGAGTTGTAAACCCATGGACACTCCTATTTCAGGAAATTGGAGGAAAGAGGATGCTACTTCAAGAGAAGTAGTGGATGCTACTGTCTACAAGAAGTTAGTGGGTTCACTAATGTACTTGGTGAATAGTAGACCATACATTTGCTACGCAGTTAACTAGTTGAGTCAAGTTATGGTTAAGCCAACCAAGCTCTTTTGGAAGGCGAGGAAGCATGTCTTGAGATATCTCAGGGGCACTACAGAGTATGGATTATGGTACAGATGGACAGAGGGAGTGAAGCTTCAAGGCTTCGCATATGCATATTGGGCAAGCAGTCCATTAAAAAAAAGAGCACATCAGGAGGGATCTTCAGCATAGGATGGACAACAGTTTCTTGTTAAACATTGTTACTAATGAAATAGGTAACCGCATTGTTACCTACTTTTTTTTGGTAGCATAAAAAGCACCCGATTTGAAAAGTGGTGATGCAGAATCACCCCCTTTTTTTTTGTGCACATTTTTGACACTCTAATATTTTTATTTATGAAGTACGAATATTTGTTTTAAAATGTTAGTGATTTTTATGCTAATTTTGAAATGTATTGATGCAGCATCAACTTTTTTTTTAGAGCGGTGATTTTCATGCTAATTTTGAAACGTATTGATGCAGCATCAACCTTTTTTTTTAGAGTGGTGATTTTCATGTTGGTAATAAAACACAAAACTTAGATAAAAATATATATATAAAAACAATAAAAATGTAAAAAAAAAAACAAAATTAACTCGTAAAAATAAAAAATTTAAACAAAAAAAATAAAATAAAAACAAAAATATTCGAAAATTATATCAAAAGAAATGACAAAATTTAAAAAAAAAAACACATAATTTAAAGAAAACAAACAAAAATTTAAAAAAAAAACATCAAAAACATTTTTTCCTAAGTTATTAAAAAAAACCATATAATTAAAAAAAAAAAATTAAATAGAAAATTTTAAAATAATTTAAATTACAAAATTAAAATTTAGATTAAAAAAAAAAAATACAAAAAAGAAAAAATTAAATTTTAAATTTTAAATTAAAAAAATAATAATTATAAGAAAAAAAAAAAAAAAAAAAAATGTCATTAAAAAACAAAAAAATGAAAAAAAACCACATGCAAATAATTAAAAAACAAATATCCATAAATTTACTCTCTTTTTTTTTAAATGAAACAATTTAAAAAAATTTAAAATGAAAAACTAAATAAACTAAAAGATTAAAAAAAAAATTTAATTAAATCAAAATTTAATAAATTTAATAAATAAATTTTAAAAGACGTCCAAGGGCTGAGGCTATCAAGGGTAAACAGAAACTTCAGTTCGAGCCTGCCCCCAAGAAACGGGGTCGCAAAACCAACCAGGAGCATTTGGAGACTTTAGCAGCGAATTATGTGATGGGTAACTCCTCCATAGTTCGTCAAGAAATTCGTGGGTGGGAAAGGGATATCCAGACAGACCCTGAAGACAATGAGACAGAAGCAAAGATTTTAGATTTCATAACAGACCCAAGTAATACCCGTGGCCGCCTAACTCTATTCAACCAGACTATACACACATATTGGATAGTAAAATGTCTTATAGCGAAAGCTATTCAGAGCATTCAGCCTGCCAGTGCTAAGGCAGACCCAGCAAAGAAAGACCCTCGCCTTCAGGACCTACTTGAGAATATTCAGGACCAGTTGCAGCACATCAAGAGAACACAATATCAGGCAGCTGATCGTATAAGCAGAATGGATGATAAAGTTGGCCGAATGGAGAAGATGATCCAGCAGCTTCAGCAAGCTGAAATGCCTCAGTCCAATGTCAAAGACCCAGCTCCAGTTTCCTCCTCAGATGGATAGGAGTTTTATGTATTGAGAATTTTGATGCACTTTTTAGTTAGATATGAACTTTTCTTATGTTATATGAATGTACAAACTGCAGTAGTAGGACAGATAACACATGAAACTTACAGACGGATGAAACAATTTCAGTTTTGGTATGCTTTTCACGCTTTCAGGTGGCCAATAGACCTGGTTTCCTACGGGCAGGTTGAGGCCACAGCCTGAATTTTATATTTTGTAGCTTGTCCTTCAATTATAAATTGAAAATAGTATGGTCCTACCAAATTTACAAAAAAAAACAAAACAAAACAAAATTTAAAAAATAAAATAAAATAAAATAAAAATTAAAACAAATTAAATTTAAAATAAAAAATTTGAATTAAAAAAATAATAATAATAATAATTTTTTTGAATTTAAAAAAAAAAAAAAAATTAAAATCAAATTAAAAAAAAATATATATATATATATATTAAAATTAAAAAAAAAAAAAATTTTTTTGATCGTGGTGGCGCGCCTCGGCCTCACTTGGGGTGGCGTGAGAGGGCGAAACGCTTGTGACGGGGAGTACATCTGTGACCCCGCGCGGCCCGGCCAGGCTCTGCGCGCACACAGGCGCGCGCGGCTAAGTCCGCCCGGCGGCCCGGCCTCCGCCGCCACGCGGGCGAGGAAGCGGAGTTCCGGGGAATCGCCCTCCGCCAGCGAGGGCGATTCGAGAATCGTCCTTCGCGGCGGAGGCGGTTTCGAAATCGCCCTCGTGGCGGTGGTTCTAATCGCCCTCCCGTGGCGCGAGGCCGATTCCCGGAATCGCCCTCCCGCGACGCGAGGCCGATTCCGGGAATCGCGCTCTCGCCCAGGTGGCGGCGGAGGTCAGCCGCTGGGCGGGTGGGGGGCTGCATGAAGCCTCCCTGCCCGCCCAGCGACCGGCCTCCGCCGCCACCTGGGCGAGAGGCCGATTGGAGGCGCCATCACGATCAAAAAAAACTTCTTCTTTTTTAATTTTTTTTAATTTTTAATATTTGTTTTTTAATTTGATTTTTTTTTTTTTTTTTTTTTTTAATTCAAAAAATTTAAAATTATTTTTTTAATTTAATTTTTATATTTGAAATTTAATTTTTTTTAATTTTTTTTTAATTTTATTCATTTTTTTTTGTTTTTTTCTTTTTCTAAATTTTGTTAATAATTTTTATTAAATTTTGTATTTTTTTTTGTTTAATTGATTTTTTTTTTTCATATTTTTTATTATTATTAAATTTTATGTTTATTTTTTTCATTTAATATTTTAAAATTTAATAAAAAATTTATTTTATTTTTTTAATTTATTTGAATTTAATATTTTTTTTATTTTTTTATTTTTTATTATTAGTTTTTTAATTACATAAAATTATTATATTTATTTATTTGTGTATTTAAAATTAGATTTTTTTTTTTAATTAAACTTAATATTTTCAAATTAATTTGTTTTTTATTTTATTTTTTATTTAATATTTTTTTTTAATTTATTTTTTTCTATTTTTCATTTTTAATTGATTTTTAAAGTTTTTTAACTTTTTATTTTAACAATGTTTTTTTTTCTTTATATTTAAAATTTATTTTTTATTTCAAAATTTATTTGTTTATTCAATTATTTATTAAAATTTAATATTTTTCTTTTTTAAATTTAATTTGTTATTTTAATATTAACATTTTTTTTAATTTAATAAAATCCAATATATATATTTTTAATTTAAGTTCATATATATATATATATATATATATATATATATATATATATATATTATTTTTATAATTTAAATTTAATTTATTTTTTAAAATTTATTTGTTTTTTAATATATATTTTTTTAAATTTAATATTTTTATTGTATTTTATTTTTCATTTTTTATTTTTAATTAATTTTTGTTTTTTTAGTATTTTTTTTTTTAAGTTTTAAATTTATTAAAATTTAATATATTTCTTTAAATTTAATTTTTTATTTTAAAATTAATTTTTTATTTTTTTAATTTAATAAACATTTTCTTTTTCTTTTTTAAATTTAATTTCTATATTTTATTTTTTATAATTTCTTTCTTTTATAATTTGCTTTTCTTTTTAATTTAATATTTTTATTTTTTTATTTCTATATATTTTGAATTTTTAATCTTTAATTTTTTTTTAATTTTTTAATTTTTATTTTTTTCTTAAATTTTAGGTTTTTTTTAATGTTTGAATTAAAAATTTTATTTTGTTTTTATTTTTATTTTTTTATTCCTATATATTTTTAAATTTTAAGCTTTAAAATGTTTTTATTTTTTAAATTTATTTTTTCTTAAATTTTAGGTTTTTTTTTAATGTTTGAATATTAAAAATTAAAAAATGTTATTTCTATTTTTAAAAATGTCAAAAATATGACACAATTTTTTTTTTGTTATTCCAGCATCAACTGGTTTTGTTTTGAGGGTGTTTTTCAATCCTTTTTTCAAGAAACAATTTTGTTTTTAGCATAATTTTTTAAAATGTTGAAATTTGACCTTCAAAAAAAACCAAGTGCGTTCTGGAATACACTTTTTTTGTTTTTGGGGTGTTTTTTCATGTTTTTTGAGTCTTTTTGGGCTAGAGTTCCCATTTTGAGGTCAGGTTACCTATTTCATCGGTAACATTATTGTTACAGTAGGAAGCAGCAATCTGTGGCACTCAATTCAGCCGAGGCAGAGTACATGGCAGCAAGTCAAGCTGTATGTGAGGCCATCTAGATGAAAAAGATCCTATTTGGTTTGTTTGGTTCTCATATGGATCCGACTGTGATACATTGTGATAACCAGAGTTGCATTAAACACTCGGTTAATCCAGTGTTTCATGATAGGTCCAAGCACATAAACATCTGGTACCACCATCTCAGAGATTGTGTTCAGAGGCGCATAATGTTCCTTCAATACATTCCCAAGGAAGATCAGGATGTAGATATTCTGACGAAGGTGCTCACCAAGAGAAAATTTGAATACCATAGAGGTAGGATCGGGGTGGAAGATAATCCATTTCTTGTTGAGAGGGAGTGTTGAAGTCCAACAAAAAATTGCAGCACACACACTAGTGTAGGACCAATAGGTCCTAGCGTTACATTAGTGTGATTTCCAAATTAATTAATTAATTTGGTGCAGTGTGTAATTTAATTTTCCCTTAATTAAATTGGACAATAAAATGTAATCTTATCTCATGATCACTTGTAATAGTTAAATGAGTGTGATAAACTCATTTAGCTCATGTATTTCAAGTTGAGGGTGGTTGGTGAGGCATGCAGAGTAATTCTATTAGTTATGAGTTTGAATTGCAGTTGGTGCATTAGTTTAACACATGTGTAATCAGTTAAATCAGTTAGGTGAGTTATAGTCAGTTGAACTAGTTGTAATTGTTTGTTGCGCTAGTGAGAGATCAAGTGAATAAATAGTATTTAATTCACAATCAGTGATCTACCATGCAACTGATGATTTACTATTAATAGCTACATGCATGTCAGTTCCAGTGGAGACCCAATTGAGACAAAGGTTAAAGGGAGGTTAACTATCAGTTGTGTGATTAGTAGGTTGCTTGCATACAACCAGACATCCATTGGAGTGCCCATGATCCTTGCGTAGTTTAGGAAGGCCAAAATTCCTAAAGAATAGGGATTCCATTCATCAGGAATTGCGCAAGCAAGGCAGGTTGTTTAGAGGCTAAGAATTGGCTAAGTGTTGGCTAGTTTTGTCCAGGACAGTGTGAGACAGTTAACGGAGTGCAGGAGACTCTTGTAAGAAGAGTGCATTGTAATTTTTTCATGATTCCATGGTTAATATACAATAGAAGATAGAGGGGTTTTGAGCAGCAAGCTTTTGCCAGTAATTACCTATGTTATGGTTTGATTTGATTCTTTCTTTGGTTCATGTGATTGGAGATTGTGTTTAATTTCCACAATTTATTTGTAGAAGCGATTAAGTATCTAGCTTTAGTACATTGATAGATTGGATTGAATCCATTGATATACATATGTTTGTGTAATTTCTACATTTTTGATGTCATTATTGGTTCTGCTAGTTCGCACACATCGAGCAAACCATCTGGTACTACTCTCATTGTTTCTTCCAAAATCTCTTCACCCAATCCTCCTATGGCTCCTTCTTTCGAGATAAATGTCATTTCATCTAATAAATTAAAATCTCAATAGAAATCAAGAAGTAAGAATAAAGGGAAAGGAAAAAATAAGGAATATTCTTCAGCATAGGATAAACAAACAAATCAATGCTCTGATGGGAAACAAAAGCCTTGTTACCCATGCTTTATTTGCAATGAGGAGAACTTTACATGTGATTATCCTCACTACGCGGAAGTGAACCAGTTTTTGAAGTCCTCCACTTCTCCTTCCATCTTGACCAACCCGTTCCCCAATCAGGAAACCCATCTAGTTACTCAAGACCCATATTCCTCTAACTTGGTTTTAATTTTTTCTTCCGTGAAGCATAAATATGATGTTATGGTGGCTACTCGTATTAGGGACTATGGAAATGTGAAACTATCGAACAATCAGGTTACTGATTGACCTACCAGTTCAGCATCACCTCCATTTGATCCTCCTCCTCCTTCAATTCCTATGGAGTTAACTATTAAGCCTCCAAAGGGTGTTGTTCATAAGTCCGCTTTCAACCCTTGTGTTAGGGCTGCTCAAAATTATAACATAGTTGAGGTCTTGTCTCAGTCCCTATTAGATATGTCGACCCTTGAGGTGTTGCAAAACTGTCCTGCCCAAAAAAAGGCTCATATTTTTATATATTGAATGCGTGGATCCTTCGTATTCCAACATTTTTATCTTCGATCACGAGAACTATTTCCCTCGGCTTCCAGCTCAATTGGCCTTTATGATCTAGGTTATCGTTTGTGGTACAAAAAATCATCATTCTATTGTGGACGAGGGAGCCTCAACCTAAATCATGTCTATTTATTTCTAGAAGACAATTGGTTCTCCCCAACTAATTTTATGTATGGTTGCGGTCATTTTGACTTATTTTCGTATGATCGACTTTCCTCATAAGGGCTAGATTGTGGCCATCGACCATCTCACCTTTTTCGCCTTTGATTCCCATGTTACTGGAAATGTCCTGCTTGTATGGGAAGCCCTACACTCTTATCATCATGTCAGGGTTGGATTATTGAAATATTCCTCACTTATGAGGACCTTTTCGCTTCCTCCTCCTCTTCTCGACAACTCACCTTTGGTTGCTTTTATCAACATGATATTTTCTTCTATTGTCCAGACTGATTCATGGATAATACCAGACAAAACTGACATCAACAGTTTTGGCATCTGAATGTCGCTTAGCCCTATTGAACTTGATTACGAAGCTATATATTTTACTTGTGTGTCTCAACCATTACCTCAACTAATTGGGTCAATCAATCATTGGATTATGGCATGTCGTCTAATCCATTCTCACGCGTATTTTCCACCAACGAGAGCATCATGGAAATAATTATGCCAGATTATGTGCCATGGGACGATCATCACCATTGTTCCTCCCTCCCAGATTTCGTTGAGGGTAATCTCAGTGATATTTTAGATAAAAATACTTTTGTATTAATCACATCATTAGGATTAGGTTGACGTTTTGAACCAGCTAATGTGGTTCATCCTCAGGGCAATCTTAGTGATATTTATCTACCCGATTTTAGTGGATCTTTTATGAGTTCCATTTCTATCCACAAATTTGATTCCGGGAAGAATCTCTCGAATATCGAAGAGACAATACCTCTTGATATTTCTGTCAAACCAGGTGTTGTTGAAAATCTATACATTGGTGTGTCTTTCTCTCCATCTGAGATTGAGACCTATAAATCCCTTTTTCAGGAATTTCATTATGTATTTTTTTGGACCTATGAGGAGATGCCAGGTATTGACCCAAATATAGTGGTGCGCAAAATTAAAATGTATCTTGATGCTAAACCAGTTCAGCAATGCCTCCATCTATTCCATCCAAAGAAGGTTGTCACGATTAAGAGTGAAGTTGAAAAACTCCTTCGTGTTGGTTTCATCTATATCGTTCCTCACACTGATTGGGTGTCTAATATTGTCCTTTTCATGAAGAAATAGGGGAATATCTAAATATGCATTGATTATCAGGATGTGAATTTTTCTTTTCCTAAGGAAAACTAGTCAACCTCATTCATCGACTAGATTGTTGATGATTGTGCCAGTTGTGAAATCTATTCGTTCATGGATGGTTTCTCCAAATATAATGAAGCTTTAAAGTCTTTCTCCAAATGAGACTTTAAAGCTTCATTCTTATGTTTGATGTCTACGAACCTAGAGAAAATGTTTTCCTCATCAGAAGAATTGGCTTTTGAGTGTTGGATGATTTCTAGAGGTTCTCTAGCAGGTGATGATGATGGAGGAATTACTGAAACATTTGTTGATGTAGAAACTTGAGTCTCTCCCAGATAAATTACCTTTGTTTGTCCTCCTTCTGAAAGCATAGTTGAGCCAACCTTCGGCCTTTTTTGTTGCAAAATGAATTCCTTCATGATCTCTTTAGTAGGTGGAGGCTCTTCTCTCATCCTTTTCTGTTGCTTGCTCTCAGGGACTGGGATTTGCACATTAGAAGTTGGCAAAACCTATTCATCTGCCTCTTGAAGTGTTCCCTCGACCCATTTCTCTTGATTCATAATTTTTTCTATTTCTGTTCTGGAGGTATTATTATATGAAGTTGTTTTTATTTCAACTATCAGAGCATAAATGATGCCATATGGATCATAAGACCAGGTGAAACTTGGTTGGAAACCAATTTTCTTCAACATTGCATCAGCTTCAGCACTAGCTAATCTGGTATTACAAATTAAAGATCCACTATTTTCTTTGAGCTTGAATTGTGCTTTCCTTTTCCCTGACACAAAGTGCAGTTCATCCATATTTATCATATGTCGAATGTACTCTAGAGAAAATAATCTCATAGGAACATATATGGGGAGCTTATATGGTGGGATTTCACATCCATATACTCTAATTTTTGTATAATTTTGGTATAAATACCAATCCCCTGTTTTAGCTTGCTCACTCAAATGTAAAATCCTTTTGATCTCTTCTCCAATTCTTGGTTCTATGTGACTGGTGTTAGTGTCCTATAATAATAGGGATCATAATTTTTAATTGATTATATTAAGTCTTGTAATATTGTACATACCTTTGCTTTCTGCAAATGTTTTCCATATTAAAAAATGAAAAGAGGGTATGTCCTAAAAGAATAATCAAAGGACCAAAAGAAAGAAAGATCAAAAAAATGATATAAAATATGAACCCCAAAAAGAAACAAAAATAAATTCTGAAAGTGTTGCACATTCAAATTCCACTACTCTTAGTCTAATTTACTTTTGCAAATGAAATTGTGTGCAGCTTGTCCAAAATGCCATAATTCATGATGATCATACAGTCTAATCTTGGCCATTCATGCGTTTAAATTTCATGTCATGATAGTTAATGAATAAAGATCTGACCAAACCATTTAATCTTGGCAGATCAGTAGTTAGGTAGAGAATAAAATGCGCTGATATGTATAATCTAAGCCATTAGAAGATATAAGGTTAGAAATAATTTAGTTTGCTTATCAAAAGAAAATAAAAGGGTCAGAAAGCTCAAATGCACCCAATAAAGGAAATAAAAATGTTAGGATAATAAATGGGAGGTAGGATACTTTCAAAAGTTATGGAAAGCATTATTTGGTTTATTCCTTATCACTAATATCCTTCTAACACCTTCCCCTTAAGAAATCCATTTTTCCTCTCTTGGAAACTATTTCCCCTTGCAAAAACCATTCTCCCTTTGATAAAAGCCCTTTTCCCCTTGTCCTAAAAACCCTTTTCCCCTCCTAAAATCCCCTTTCCCTTGTTAAAACCCCTTTTTCGCTGGAATAAACTTTATATTTTCAAATAAAACATCAAAACCCACTTTACATAGTTTAAAACACCAAATATTTAAGTGGGTCCCACTTTCCCTTTAACTTAAATCCCCCCACTTAGTATATTTCCAAAGCTTATTTCATTTAGCCCTTCCCGCTATCATTTTAACCCTTCGCATATATAATCCTTGAGTCCCACTTTCATTTAAACCTCCGCTTCTCTATTACCCAATCCCAATTCCTTAAAAACTCGAAAATAAAGCTTTTTTCACCCCCCGATGTCTGACATTTAGCCACTGGGGGGTGCGAAATGGGTGGTTTTATCCACCCCCTCCCTTGCCACGTGACGCCACTATATTTTATCGCACCCCTTCATCCTAAAACTTCCAGACCGCCTTTTGTTGTGCTATAAACCACCAAGCCACTCTTGCTCCATATGATAAGCCACTCAAGTTTCAAAATCCCGCGATACTGTTATTTCAATTATCTCTGTTGATTTGAGAAAAGAGACTAAAATCCATTTCCAACCAGAGATGAAGCTTCACTGCAGTCTGGATCCCTTCCACAGACCCACCAGTTCACTGAAGCCCGCTCACCTCCCTGAAAACCTTTGTTTTCATTTAGAGTTGTTTTATTTTGCAGATGATTAATAGAACCAGGAGATGGATAAACATTTTGATACTAGTTCCAACCTATTTACTCCAGACCCACAGGATATGAATTCAAAGGCTTTCTACTCAGCAGAAGATTATGTACAGCAATAGAGAAGAAAGAAACAATTGAAACAAAGACAGTGATTGTTACTAGGGATAAAACATATACACCAGCAACAGCAAATTTCATACTAAGTGCTCTCCAGAACACACTTTTATTTTGCATGAAGTTAAACATGTCTTTGTAGTAAAAATCCACTTCTACTAAAGACATAGAAACAGGATGAGTTTTACCATAGGATAATGAAAGTCAAATCCCAGATGAAGAAACAGGAGAGGATTAGTGTGATTTACTATGAAAGGTTAAAGAGCAGTCAGGTAAAAGAACACATAGATGAAAGAAGAAAAACGAAATAAACCAACAAGTAAACAACAATCAAAGAAAACAGGGACAGATTTCAGTCAGTTACTAGGTGTCATTATCTTCTTGCATGAAGATATTTTATTTTCCTTAAATAAATCCTAGTCAATTGACAAGATATTTTTGCAATAATTTGTATAAATACTTCATCATTTCGAAGTATTATTGGTGGATTTCTGAATATTTTCATAGTTGAATGATCTATTCCCAGAGGGTTATTATACCATTTTCAGATGATAAACAAGAAAAATTATAAAGAAATTTCTTTATAGGATTCATGTGTTGAGCTATCTCTGTGAAGTATAATTTCAATTGTTCATGTTCTTTTCTTAATTATTCCATAAACTTTAATGTGTTCTAAATTTGAATGTTATAACTGGAATTTTACAGCAGAATTTGTTTAATTACACTCTGCTTTGAACTGATATACATTTATATGTTTTCTTATGATATCCAATTTAGAGAATCCTTAATCTCCCTCTGATCTCGATTGACCTCTTTCACCTTCCTTCATTATCTATTTTAAGGAATTATTAATTTCTCCTTTATCCCGATTGAAAAATCACTTCACCATTTAGCCTTAAGATCTGATTTTTCTCACCTATCATGCCCTGTAACACTTTATTTATAAATTGGTCTTGTTCTGTTTTTAAATAATCTTACTCCATAGCCTAATGGAAAATGGAAGAGAATATATTCATCTAAACCATTAATTCCACCAGCAAATCAAAATCAACCCAAAACAAGCATACATAACTAGCCTAAAATTTATTAAATCAACAAAGTTAAATCATTAAGAGAGAGCTCTCTCTGAGCATTAGAAAGGATAGACCCCAATCTCCAAAAGTGGATGATAGTTACCTCTGATATTTTTACTTTTAACGCCTGTAACAACTCTTGGAAATTTCAGAGTGATAACATATTGGCGACCATACTGGGGAAATCAGTCCCTAGTTAAAATAAATCTTAAACGAAACACTTTTCCTCATTTTTCACCATAAGGTTTTAAAGATTTGTTGAATTTATCATTGAAAGTTAAAATGTTGGCTTCTAAAAGAACATATTATACCAGGGTTCATCTTGATCCACGGCCTGCTACAATTATTGATGATCCTAACAGAATTTTAAGAAAACCTAAAAAGGTAGAAAGTCTAGGAAGTAGTAGTTAGTTAATCAAAGGAAATTCACTTCCTAAAGAGTTATCAAGCATACAGGATTTCAATTTGATTTATCATTTGAGCATTCTTCATTTCGAACCAAATCTGAAAACTCAATCTATGATATTGTAATAGACCCTAATTTTATTCAATTTATTGAAGCAAAGAAGGAAACTATACAACTTGATTTAGATCAACATGCTCTAGACACTTTTGATAAACTTGATGTTTTGACCTCAAATTTGATTAAAGATATAGACGAAGCCTATTTTTAACATTCATTTGAATTAGCTACCCTAACTGCTGCTACCCCTAAGTGCTCTACAATATCTTCTGAAACTATAAATACATATTTATTTAGTACCACCTCATCTATAATATCCACCACAATTCATTCCACAAAACCATTCATACCTAAACTTCCTCTCCAACCTAGTGTTTCAAGTTCATCTTCAAGTGTTCCAAGTTCATCTTCAAGCACTTCAAGTTCATCTCCAAGCACTTCAAGTTCATCTCCAAGCACCACTACTTTACCTCCCAGTCAAGCTAGAACCTTATCCATGGTAGCCATATATGCCCCTTTGGTCTTGCTGGCCCCTTTACATGCTATGCCACAAGATTACCAGAGTAACATTTTTCAGTTTGATGGTACTAGTCAATATACTTCTCAACAACATGTAATTAAAATGACTGATTATTTTGAATTACATTAAGTTGATGAAGCAAATCTACAAATGAGATTATTTGCACAAACATTAGCAAGAGATGTTAAAAAATGGTTTAAATCTTTACCTTCTAACCATATTGCTGATTTAGCTGATTTCCACCAATTGTTTATCAATATATGGGAAAGAAATAAAAACCCTTTACAAATATTATCTGAATATGAAAAAATTAGGAGATATGCTAATGAATCTATTCAAGATTACTGTACTAGGTTTAACAATATTTACAATGCAATTCCAGTCAATATCAAACCTGCACCGGACTTGTCCCTAATCAAATTTCCAGATGGTTTTGATGCTGACATGTCCTATCAATTAAGAGAAAGAAGCCCTACAACTTTATAACAGATGCAAAGTGATTCAATTAGTGTAGAAGCTAACTTACTAGCTAAAAGAGCTAGGATGATGAATGAAAGAAGAGTGACCACTAAGGAAGAACCTTCAATATCAGATGTTAAGATAGATAGTTTAGCTAAAAGTGTAGAAATATTAATGGATAGATTAGAAGACATGGAAAGAAAACCTCAGTGGGAAAATCAACAAGGTCCCCAAATTAGAAACCCCAACTTTAGGAAAAATCCTAATACTGGTAAATCAAGAGAAGTTGTATCCTATCAACAGATTAGACCACCTTTCCAAGAAAACTATGTTGAAAGTTCACAAAAAAATGATGAAGACCAAGACACCCAGATAAACTTGATGGGAATAAACAATGAAAATACTATTTTTCTTACCCAAGAGGAACAATAATTATACATGTTACAACAATTAAAGTTAGAATCTGGAGAGACCTTTGACTACAAAAAAGGCTATGAATATGCTATCTATGAAGTTCATAAACAGTATAGCCTTAGAAGAAAAAAGAACACAGAAGTTCCTATTAAGAAATCAGTCCAAACCCAAACTAAGAAAACAATAGAAGCTCCTGTCACCAAAAGTCTACAAATTCTCCCTAGAGAAACTCAGAATACTTCCAACTCAAATATTGTAGAAATAACATCAACTGCTACTCAAAAGTTTCCACACAAGAAATTTGAAAAAAAAACAGTTAACACAAAAACTGAATTACCAATAGTTGATAAAGAAGACAAACACACACAAACTGAAATTGGTAAATATGTAATCATTCAATTATTCAAAACTCAAATATCATTCAATATAAAAATTGAGATAGCCAAATTGAAAATACTAGTTCCTTTAACAGAGCTGGTGAAAAATGATTATAAGGCACAAATCAATGAAACACTAAACATAGGAGAAGGTGAAGATGTTGTTAACCTCAACGATGATAAACCTGAGTTACTATTTGGTCCTGAAGTTAATGGTAAACATCAACAAGGGGGTGTCCCTCCATTCTACATTAGCTTAAACATTCATGATAAAATCTTACATAATTCTATGTTAGATTCAGGAGCATCTCATAACTTAATGCCCAAAGCAGTCATGGAAAAACTGAACTTAGACATCACCACAAGATACAAAGACCTTTTCTCCTTTGATTATAGTCAAGTCAAATGCCTTGGCTTGATAAAAGACCTGTGTGTAACTCTAGTCCAATGCCCAACAAAGAGTATTTTTATGGACATAGTAGTTGTTGATATCCCTCCAAAATATGCTATGTTATTATCTCGCTCATGGGGAGCAAAATTATAGGGATCACTACAATTAGACATGTCATATGCAACCATTTATGTATTTGGTCAGTAAAGAAAGCTTTACAGAGAGACATTGATGAAATACATGGTAAGTAGTTCAGAAAGACCACAAAATTATCCTATATATTCCTTGCATTATGATCTGGACTCATTTATCCTATGTAATTCAGAAAATGACAAAGATAAAATCATTGTTGTAGAAGAAAAACACAAAGAAATTGATAGTGAAAATATAACTCATGAGTCTATGTGGAATTTATATTTTGATGCCTCTATAAATATATTAGGAGCAGGAACTAGAGTATGGATTTAAAATTTAGAAAATGATCATTCAGAAGGACATGATTTTATATTGAATTTCAAATGCTCTAATAACATGGAAAAATATGAAGCATTAGTGCTAGGCCTGTAAATTGTAAGAAAACTTGGATCCAAAAGAGTTTCCGTCATGGGAGACTCAGAACTCATCATAAAACAAATCAAGGGAGAGTTTCTTGTTAATAATCCTAGACTTAGCCAATACAGAGAAACCATTCTAGACTTGATAAAAAAAATTCTTGAAACTGACTTTGTTGTTATTCCAAGAAAGTAGAATATGAAAGCACATAGTTTGGCTACTTTTGCCAACACATGCAGGTTACCCTTTCAGCCAAATCATCAGTACACTGTTGAGGTAAGACATAGGCCAATCATACCTGATAATTTGAAGTATTGGAAAATCTTTTCATAGGACTCACAAATCTATAATTTCATGAATTATGAGGGAGAGTTTCAAAACTATAATATAGACACATAATGTACATCTAATTATACCTTAAATAATGAATTAGATGTAAATGATGTAAATAAAATAGAACCAACTAAATTCACTAAAGTTGAAATAGAAAAATTAGAAACAATAGAAATTGAGGAATTAACCAATGCTGAATCAGAAGTTTTAAACCTCAAAGAAAAAATTTTGCCTAAGGGATTATCCCCATTAGAAGATTTCTTTGACTCCAATGATGTAGCTAGAAAACCCAAAATGGAGCCTCTAAGGTTATATATAGAGGAATGTAACATAGGAACAGAAGAAAATCCAAATCTTATCAAGATATCCAAAGCATTACCTCCAGCTGAAAAGTTAAAATACATTAGCTTGTTTAAAGAATTCCAAGGTATCTTTGCTTGGAGTTATGAAGACCTCAAGTCTTATAATACGGGCATTGTCCAACATAAGATACCAATTAAATAAAATCAGAAACCCTTTTAACAAAAGCTAAGGAGAATTAACCCTGTTCTTATGCCATTAATAGAAAAAGAAGTTAAGAGAATGTATGAGGCTCAAATCATAGCACCCATTAGATATTCTGATTGGGTCTCTAATTTAGTCCCCACTAGAAATAAAAAGGAGAAATCAGACTATGTGTTGATTTCAGAAACTTAAACAAAGTATCATTAAGGATAACTATCCTCTCCCTAAAATGGACTACATTCTACAGAGGGTAGTAAATTTATCTAGAATTTCAGTACCTGATGGATTTTCTACATATAACCAAATCCTAGTCCAACCTGAAGATCAAGCTAAGACTGCATTTACCACTCCCTGGGAACTTTCATGTACTTGAAAAGTCCCTTTGGACTGATGAATGCTAGAGAAACATTCCAAAGATCCATGGACATAGCCTTTGCAAAGGAAATCCATGACTTTTTAGTCATTTACCTAGATGATATCACAATGTTTTCAAAATCAAATAATAAACTTCTAGATCATCTAAGAAGAGTATTCATAAAGTGCAGAAAGTTTGGTATATCCTTAAATCCTAAAAAGTCTCTTTTTGGATTAGAAGAAGGAAAAATCATAGGACACATTATTTCAAAAGAGGGCATTAGAATTGATCCAGCTAGAATAGAAGCAATCCTAAATATCAGTCATCCTAGAAACATCAGAGAATTACAGGCATTTTTAGGCAAAAAAAAAATTCTTAGAAGATTCATCCCTAACTTAGCAGAACTAATTAGAAACTTAAATAACATGTTAAAAAATGATTCAGCACTTAAGTGGACAGTAGAGGCTAAATAGTCTTTTGAAGCAGTCAAAGAAGCACTTACTAAAACGTAAGTCCTCATAAGTCCTAATTTTAACAAAGATTTCATAATTTTTTCCTTTGTTTCAGAACACACCATTGCAATAGTCTTGTTGCAAAAGAATGATGAGGGTCTTGAACAACCCATTGCTTTCTTTAGTAAAAATTTGAGAGATGCAACACTAAAGTATAATATCATGGAAAAACAAGCACTTTATTTAGTGAAAGCCATAAACATAATTGCATATGTTCCAAACTCATTTGTAAAGGACATTCTAATTCAAAATGGTCCCGATGGAAAAAGAGGCAAATGGATTGCCACAATACTTGAATATTACATTTAAATCAAGCCTACAAAATTAATCAAAGGCCAAGGTTTGGCCAAACTCGTGGCTAAATCGAATTGTCGAGCCTTAGACATTAATTTCATTGTTGCAATAGATGATCAAGAAGATATGGCGACTCCACAAATCAGTTAACCTTTCATAGATTCACCCTAGTATGCAAACCTTATATTTGTTTTACTCAACCTACAAGATCCTCTTGGTTTATCCAAAACTAAAATTAGATTCTTGAAAATGAAAGAAATGAAATATTGTATCTTATATAATGCTTTATTTTGGAAAGATCATGGTGACATCCTATTAAATTGTTTATTAAAAGATGAAGCTGATAAAGTCATGCAAGAATTTCATGTAGGATATTGTGGAGGAAACCTCTACTGGAAAACAACTGCTAACAAAATTTTGAGGGCAGGTTTTTACTAGCCCACACTTTTTGCAGATGTTAGAAAGTATGTGACCTCCTGTCATAAATGTCAAATATTTGAAGGGAAGAAGAAACTCTTACCATTACCCCTCAAACCTATCTCAGTTGAAATTCCATTTTGAACAATGGGGTTTAGATTTCATTGGTGAAATTCACCCACCCTCCTCTGCCCAACATAAATGGATTTTGACAACCACTGACTACTTTACCAAGTGGATAGAAGCCATCCCTTCTATATAAGCCACAGACTCTGTCATTATTTAATTTCTTGAGAACAACATCCTTTCTAGATTTGGATGACCACAAAAGCTCATTACTGATAATGTTGTTGCCTTCAAATCCAATAAAATGATTGATTTTTGTAACAGATACCATATCACCCTACGCCATTCCACTGCCTATTACCCTCAAGGTAATGGACTAGCAGAATCTTCAAATAAAAGCCTAGTCAACATCATCAAGAAATTGTTAGAAGATAACAAGAAAACCTGGAATAAAAGGTTGGTCAATTCCCTATGGGAAGACAAACTAACTACAAAGAAATATATTGGTACATCTCCCTATCAATTGGTATATGGGATGGATGTTGTTTTTCCATCCTAATTAGGAGTGCCAGTAATGAAAATGATTCAAGCACTACAAGTAGAACCAAATGACATCCAAAGGAGGATAAATCAAAAAATTCATTTGCAACAAACTAGGGAAGAAGCTTATATCAAATCCCAAGTAATTCAAGACAAAATCAAGAAGATATTTGATAAGAAAACTAAAGCAGATGACTTCTTCATAGGTGATCAAGTACTCAAATGGGATTCCAGAAGGGAAGACAAAGGAAAACATGGGAAATTTTACTTTCTCTAGAAGGGCCCATACATCATTTATGGTTACAGAGGCAACAATGCATTTTTCTTGAAAGAGTTAGATGGAACATATCTACCAGGTGGACCAGTCAATGGTCAAATGCTGAAGCACTATTTCTCACCAGACAAAACAGTAGTTCATTTGTTCTATTTTACTCATTGTAAATACCATAGCAAAGTTTAGATTTGATTGGATGATTATCTTCTAAAGTTTAAAGCCTGAAAAGGAAATATTGAAGCTCTAAAATATTTAAATCATATGTTTGAATAAAGGTGATCACAGAAATTAGTTCCAAGCAAAGAAAATTCAATGTTCCAAGGCCACTGATCATAAAATTCTTGACATCTCACCAGGAGATGCCATCCCCAAGTGGAGCCACTGTTAGGGTCCTATAATAATAGGGATCATAATTTTTAATTGAATATGTTAAGTCTTGTAATATTGTACATACCTTTGCTTTCTACAATTTTTTTCCACATTAAAAAATGAAAAGAGGTTATGTCTAAAAGAATAATCAAAGGACCAAAATAAAGAAAGATTAAAAAAATATATAAAATATGAACCCCAAAAAGAAACAAAAATAAATTATGAAAGTGTTGCACATTCAAATGCCACTACTCTTAGTCTACTTTACTTTTACAAATAAAATTGTGTGCATCTTGTCCAAAACGCCACAATTCATGATGATCATACAGTCTAATCTTGGTCATTCATGCCTTTAAATTTCATGTCATGATAGTTAGTGAATAAAGATCTGACCAAACCATTTAATCTTGGCAGATCAGTAGTTAGGTAGAGAATAAAATGAGCTCATAAGTTTAATCTGAGCCATTCAAAGATATAAGGTTAGAAATAAGTTAGATTGCTTATCAAAAGAAAATAAAAGGGTCAGCAAGCTCAAATGCACCCAATAAAGGAAATAAAAATGTTAGGATAATAAAGGGTAGGTAGGATACTTTCAAAAGTTATGGAAAGCATTACTTGGTTTATTCCTTATCACTAATATCCTTCTAACACCTTCCCCTTAAGAAATCCCTTTTTCCTCTCTTGGAAACCATTTCCCCTTGCAAAAACCATTTTCCCTTTGATAAAAGCCCTTTCCCCCTTGTCCTAAAAACCCTTTTCCCCTCCTAAAATCCCCTTTCTCTTGTTAAAACCCCTTTTCCGTTGGAATAAACTTTATATTTTCAACTAAAACATCAAAACCCACTTTACATAGTTTAAAACACCAAATATTTTAGTGGGTCCCACTTTCCCTTTAACTTAAATCCCCTCGCTTAATATATTTCCAAAGCTTATTTCATTTATCCCCTCCCACTATCATTTTAACCCTTCACATATATAATCTGTGGATCCCACTTTCATTTAACCCCCTACTTTCATTTAAACCTCCTCTTATCTATTACCTGACCCCAATTCCTTTGAAAACCTAAAAACCTATCAGTCATTAGATCACGGCCAACTAGATCTAATGACCAATAAAGCTTTTCACACACCCTAACGTCTGATATTTAAAACCAATGGGGGGGGGTGTGAAATGGGTGGTTTTATCCACCCCCTCCCTTCCCATGTGGCGCCACCAGATTTTATCACACTCCCTCATCCTAAAACCGCCAGACCGCATTTTTTTGTGCATTAAACCACCAAGCCACTCCTACGTCGTATGATAAACCACTCAAGTTTCAAAACCCTACGATACCATTATTTCAGTTATCTCTGTTGATTTGAGAAAAGAGACTAAAATCCATTTCCAACTAGAGATTAAGCTTCACTGCAGTCCGGACCCCTTCCACAGACCCACCAGTTCACTGAAGCCCGCTCACCTCCCTACAAACATTTGTTTTCATTTACAATTGTTTTATTTTGCAGGTGATTAATAGAACCAGGAGATGGATAAATAGTTTGATACTAGTTCCAACCTGTTTACTCCAGACCCACAGGATATGAATTCGAAGGCTTTTTACTCAGCAAAAGATTATGTACAGCAATAGAGCAGAAAGAAACAATTGAAACAAAGATAGTGATTGTTACCAGGGATAAAACATCTACACCAACAACAGAAAAGTTCATACTAAGTGCTCTCCATGACACACTTTTATTTTGCATGAAGTTAAAAATGTCTTTTTAGTAAAAAATCCACTTTTACTAAAGACATAGAAACGGGATGCTTTTTACCACAAGATAATGAAATTCAAATCCCAGATGAAGAAACACGAGAGGATTAGTGTGATTTACTATGAAAGGTTAAAGAACAGCGAAGTAAAAGAACACACAGATGAAAGAAATCAACAAGTAAACAACAATCAAAGAAAACAGGGACAGATTTCAGTCAGTTACTAGGTGTCACTATCTTCTTGCATGAAGATATTTTATTTTCCTTAAATAAATCCTAGTCAGTTGACAAAATATTTTTGTAATAATTTGTATAAATACTTCATTATTTCGAAGTATTGTGGGTGGATTTCTGAATATTTGCATAGTTGACTGATCTATTCCCAGAGGGTTATTGTACCATTTTCAATTGACAAACGGGACAAATTATAAATAAGTTTCTTTACAGGATTCATGTGTTGAGCTATCTCAGTGAAGTATAATTTCAATTGTTCATGTTATTTTCTTAAGTATGCCATAAAACTTTAATGTATTCTAAATTTGAATGTTATAACTAGAATTTTACTACATAATTTGTTTAATTACACTCTGCTTTGAACTGTTATACATTTCTATGTTTTCTTCTGATATCCGGTTTAGAGAATCCTTAATTGCCCTCTGATCCTGATTGACCTCTTTCACCTTCCTTCATTATTTGGTTTCTTAATTTCTCCTTGATCTCGATTGAAAAATCACTTAACCAATTTTCCTTGAGATCTGATTTTGCTCACCTATCCTGCCCTGTAGCACTTTATTTATAAATTGATCTTGTTATGTTTTTAAATAATTTTACTCCATAGCCCAATGGAAAATGGAATAGCATCTATCCATCTAAATCATTAATTCCACCAACAAATCAAAATCAACCCAAAACAAGCATACATAACTAGCCTAAAATTTATTAAATCAACAAAGTTAAATCATTAAGAGAGAGTCATCTCTGAGCATTAGGAAGGCTAGATCATAATCTCCAAAAGTGGATGATAGTTACCTCTGATAGTTCTTTTTAACGCCTATAACAACTCTTGGAAATTTCGAAGTGATAACAACTGGTAAGCAGTTGCTTTATTGGGTGTATGAAAGAATCTATGAACTCTGAAAATGTTGTTTTTGTTGATGTAGTCCTGACTAGTTCAATCCAATGAATCACTAATTGATTCACCCCTTATTCATCCTGTTTGTTGAGCCGGATAGGGAGAACATCTCCCTATTGAAAAAGAAAGATGTGTATAATTACAGAAGTGTAACTAAACACACCCCAAGTTGTGAAATTCATGAATTGTTCATGTATATTTTCAACCAAGAATCGGTTGTAATTATACATGAACAATGGTGATTGATCCTTGATAAAAATAGATAGGAACCCCATGATAAGTTCATCAACTATCTGGTCATCTAAGTATCCTAACAAGTAAGAAAGAAGGGAAATTCAGTGTTTAGAAGCTTCGGGAAAAATGGAAGATGAGTATGGTGGATTCTTCTTAGGTAATTCAGCATCCTCAAGTAACAAAATTTCGAAAATATGGGCTCTTGTGGGAAAGTCAACTTATGGTAGAGATCCATAAGCGCATCTGGTGAAACATGAGTCAGGGAATTGGATTGAGGGATAAGAATCATTTGGTTAATGGTTTCCGAAGAGATGGTGATTAGAATGTTTCCATTTTGAGCTACCACTGCTCTCTTTACAGGATCATATTGGGCTTGGCACCAGGAGATGAGGTTGAGAAACGAATGGGTTTGTGGAAAAGAAAAAATGGGTAACAGTGATTCCCAAAACCTGATGAGGCAATGTTTATCAGTGTTCTTATGTTTAATCCATAAGTGTAATTCATAAAAATCAAATTCACACTGCGCGTCCGCGATTTTGAAGAAGACGTTTGTGAGACGAATTAAGTCCAGGTTGAGTTGAGATGTGGGAGAAGAGCTTTCCTTTGCAACTTGGTTGGTGGACTTTGTCTCTTCTACAACCTGTTTCTTAGATTTTACTTCTTTGGTAACCTAATTTTTGGGCCATTTTAAACAGAGGGATTGACTGAAAGGTAAGAATATGATGGTTGGGCGAGAGTAAAAATGGTGACAGAATGATCTGCTGATAGGAATGGTGTATGAAGATAAAGACCTATAATCTTTTGGGGCCATTTTAAATAGAGGGATTGACTGAAAGGTAAGAATATGATGGTTGGGCGAGAGTAAAAATGGTGACAGAATGATCTGCTGATAGAGAATGGTGTATGAAGATAAAGACCTATAATCAAAAGCGAAAATGAGGTAAAACTGGTAAAAGGCAGGTTGTGATAATTTTATCGATTGGATTATGACCGTAGTGGTTTAACGGCTTGGGAGTGGACTTTAATGAGCAAGTGGAGTGAATAAAAATGGTTAGGGAGTGGATGTGCAGGTGGATAATAGTCAAATGACATGGCGGATTTTAATTGGCTGAACGGACAATGTTTAAGGCGCGGGAGAGAAGACCCGTTGGAAAATTTTACATGCTGATTTTGGGGGGGGGGGGGCTCTCATTGTTTGTGGTTTTGAGCGGAGCGAGTGCGAAGTCATATGGCGGTGACACGTATGTAGCGGCGGAAACCATTAAAACTGCTTTTCGGACCCCCCCCCCCCCCCCTCGCGTTAACAATAAACAGTCGAGGGGGTGTGAAGTCAACCTCCGTCGTTGATATCGAGTGGGAGAAAGATCCATCGTTGCAACTTGCGATGTTTTTATTTAGCAAGATAAGAACCTTTGTCGTTTTGCGACTTAGGTTAAAAATAATAATAATGCGCCATATGATTTTTGTCAAATAACTAATGAAAATTAAAACTAATTTTTAATCACCATTAATTAATTCTGAAAATTTTTGGAAAATGGCGCATTTATACAGGAATCCATGCAATTTATTTTTGAAGACTAAAGAATTTATATGTTTTTTTATTTGCTTCCCTAACATGTTATTCTCTTTTCCTTCATTCTTTAGGGAAACTAACTCTAACATTTTATTTGACATGGATGTATAAAATACATAATTTGTCTTAACATTTTTTTATTTTCTTTTTCCATCCATATCCAAACTTAACATTTTATTTTTTATTTTTTAAACTAATATGCTAACTTGTCAAAACCAAATAATGTTACAACATCAGCTCCAGCTAGGGACTACTTCCCCCTGTGGGATGTAGAGAATAAGAAATTCCATGTGCCTTCGCCTCGAGCTATGGAGTCTTTGTTGTGGAAAACAAAACAGACTTGAAATGATAAGGAAAAATGATAACGTACAATGATGATCTGGGATCTCCTTCAGTATTGTGTATAATTTTTTAGAAATCTTCCATTGACAGGCAGTGTAGTGAACTGTCCTTCCAAATTTTGTAGAAAAAAATGTGTTGTTCCCCTTTACCTCTACAATGTTGAGTGGTCCAAACCAGAGATTGTCAAATTTTCCATGTTTTCCTTTGTCTTCTCTCCTAGCATCCCATCTCAAAACTAAATCTCCTTCCCTGAAATCTCTTTCCCTAGCCTTTCTGTCAAAAATACTCTTCACCTTATTCTGATACTTTCTCAATTTATATTGAATCTCTTCTTTGTTTTCATTTAATTCAATAATCTGATTTATTCTTCTAGAGAAATCATCAGGTTCATCAGTAGATTCTTATAAAAACTTAAGCATAGGGAAAGCTAAATTTATGGGAAAAATGGCATATTTTCCGTAAACCAGTGTAAATGAAGATTTTCCTGTTGATCTTTTTAGAGAAATCCTGTTTTCCCAAACTGCATAGATAAGATGGTTGTCCCAATTTTTCTTATGATATTTTAAAGTTTTCTTGATCACTTTAACTAGGTTCTTGTTAGATGATTCAACAAGACCATTTCCTTGAGAATAATAAGGGGTTGAATGATGCAGTAAAATCTGATACTTTTGGAAAAATTCAATCATCTTTATACTATTGAATGTTTTTGCATTGTGAGTCACTATTTGTTGAGGGCAACCAAATCTAGAGATAATTTTTTCTTCAATAAATTTGATTACTACTGAATCTATGGCATTTCTGACTGGGATGGCCTCCACCCACTTGGTGAAATAGTCTTTGGAAGTTAAAATCCATCTGTGTTGATTACTTGAAGTTGGGTGAATTTCCCCTATAAAATATAATCCCCATTGAAGGAATGGTGTTGAGACAACCACTGGAACTAATGGAAGGGTTGCTAGTTTTTTCTTACCAGCAAACAATTGACATGGAACAAAGGCTCTAACCTTTTCTCCCACTTGTGAAAACTGAGTGGGCCAATAGAATCCTGCCCTTAGTATTTTGTATGTTGTTGCTCTCCAAGCATAATGCCCCCCACATATCCCTACATGAAACTGATCAATGATTCCTTCTATTTATGTTTCTGTTAAACAGAGTAACAGAATGTTGAGAGGATCTTTCCAGTAAAATTTAGCATTGATAATATAGTATTTGATAGATTTCAATTTAAGTGTTTTGCACTGAATTTTTGAAAACTCGGTAGGACACACAAAATTGATCAAAAAATGTACAATATATGCATACCAATCTGATAGTACAAACTTTTCATCAATGTGAACAGGAATTGTTTGAGTTGAAGGAGAAGGTTATTTTGGATTCTTTCCTTGAGAATCTTAGGAAGGTTCTTGTGGATTATCCCCTTCTTCATTTAAGGAAGGTTCTTGTGGATTATCCCTTTCTAAATTTGAATAAGGTTCTTGTATATACTTCTCAGAGACTTCAAAAACAGAATTTATGCCTAACACGTTGCAATTGGATTCAACTAACAATTTAGCTATACCTTTTTACTAACTTAGTGGTTTTAATATTGAGGTCAAACTCAAGGATTTGAGCGATCCACCTTCCTCTTCTTCCATCAGTGTCTAGTTGTGTAAGAACATTTTTTACAGCACTTTCAGGGACATAAAAAATAATAGTAAAATGGAGGACATACATTCTGAAAGATTTTAGGGCTTGAACTAAGGCATAGCCTTGTTTTTCAATAATATCATACTTGAGTTCAACATCTCGCATGACCTTCCTAAAAAATGCTATTGGTTGATCATGATAATCTTCATTTTTCTACAAAAGGACAACAGCAAGGGTGGTTTCAGAAGCAAAGGAGAATATGCTGAAAGGTTCAAAGTAATTTGGGTTGGCTAAGGTAGGAGATTCAGAGATGGCATTCTTTATTTGATCAAAATAATATCTAGCAGGAATGGTCGATTTAACTTCATGATTCTTTTTTAGCATATCTTTAATGTCTTTAACTATTTCAGCATAGTTAGGGATGAATCTTCTCAAGAAGTTAATTTTTCCTAAAAAGGATTGAATTACTTTCTTATTTCTAGGTAATGATAATGATTGAATAGAAAATACCCTCTTGGGATCTATAACTACTCCATCCTTTGAAATGATATGGCCTAGTAACTTTCCTTATTTGATGGCAAACAAGGGCTTCTTAGGATTGAGAGATATTCCGAACTTTCTGCACCTGTTAAAAACCTTCGTCGAGTATTTTAAATGTTTCTGATCTGATTAAGAAAAAACAGTTAAATCATTAAGATAAATAACAACAAATTTATTTACCTTTCCAACAAAGGCTAATTCCTTAGCTCTTTGGAACGTTTCCCCTGCATTTGATAGGCAAAAAGGCATCCTGGCATACATAAATGTACCCCATGGTGTAGTAAAGGTCGTCTTCTCTCTGTCTTATGGGTTTACCATTATCTGATTATAACCAGAGAACCCATCAAGCATGGAAAGTCTATTAGCACCCAAAACCATTTGGAGTAAATGGTCCATCTTTGGGAGTGGATAATTATCTTTTAGAGATGATTTGTTAAGGTTTCTTAAGTCCACACAGAGTCTAATTTCACCATTATTTTTTCTGACAGTAACTAAATTGGCCACCCAATTAGAGTATCTTAAGGGGACAATTATCTGGGCATCTAAAATCTTCTTAAGTTCTTTTTCTATGGTAGGAAGCATAACTGGATTCATTTTTCTTAGTTTTTGTCGATAAGGTTTTGCTTCGGGTTTTAATGGGATTTTATGCTCCATCAGAGATGTGTCATAAGTTTTCAAATCAACATAAGACCAAGAAAAAACATATTTGTAATTCTTAAGAAGTTTAATGTATTCAGTTTTAACTTTAGGAGTTAAAGATGCCTATTTTTAATCTCTTCATCAGTCCCAATATTAATTTCTTCAATATCATCTTCTGGAGAAGCAGAGAGTGGATTTCTAGGAACATCATTTTCATCAAATAGTTTTTCTAAAGGAACAATTCCTTTGGGAATAAAATTATTTGACAGTTGCATAATATCATGATCGGCTACTTTTGTACTTAGATCTGACTTTTCTTTTTCTTTAGCAGCTTCATTTATGTTTGATTTATCTTCTTTAATTTTTAAGACAGAAAATTCATCAATAACTTGAAGAAATGATTTCATTTGTTCATCATCTTCAAATATTTTCCAATACTTTAGATTATTTGGAATGGATGGCCTATATTTGACTTGAATTTGGTATTGTATCTGATTTTGATCTGGTATCTTAAAAGAACTAGCAGAAAAAACGAAGGAATCTGCATGAATGTTTTCATTTATAGGAATTAAATTTATATTAAAAGCATTAAAGGAGTTTTCAATTGTATCCCAAACTTCATTTTTGTAAGACTTGAGCCTAGGATGCTCTATTTGACAAAGATTCCTAACATTTCTTACTATAAGTTCTGAATCAGTAAAGACACTTAAATTTTGCACCTTTAAACTTTTAGCAAACTATAATCCTAGAATAAAAGCTTCATATTAAACAACGTTATTTGTGACCTCAAAATCTAACTTTCATGATTGAGTTATATTCTCTTTCTCAGGTGAAATTAAAACAATACCTGTTCTAGCTCCATTTGGACAAGATCCATCAAAGAAAAGTTTCCAAATATCAGTTTGAACATATTTAGGAGTTTCAACTACATCCTCAATCTTAAGTTGAGAATTTTGTGAAGTATTTGAAGATAGTTGGAAACAACTAAAGTCTTGGTAAACTACATAAATGGGATGGTTTCTAGCTTGATCTGCTTTGTAGATAGTGTTTAATAATCTGAATTCCCTGTATAACCTAAAGTTTTCTCCCCCATATACAAGAATAGTGGCAAAAGACATATCCATTTGAAGACTCCCTCCTAGTTTGGCACAACATGATCTTGATAAAAACATTCCAAAATTAGGGGGAATATCGATGACTACTATGTCTAATACAACACTTTTGACTGGTATTTGGTGTAAGGTTAACACTAGGTCTTTTATAAGTCATAAACATTGCACTCTTTTAGAGTTAAAGGTATATAATTCATGATAATTTCAACTGATTTCCAAATTAATTTGCTCCATAATAACCTTTGGCATTAGATTGTGTGAAGCTCCAGAATCCAACATACAGTTGTATAGTAAAGAGTCATGTACTTTCAAAGTCACGTAGAAAGGTGGTATGGATTCATCAAACATGTCTGAACTAGGACCAAAAGCTATTTTGGGTATTTAATTTTGCAGATTAATAATATCCCCTTCAACATCCACACTAGAGTTTTGGATCCATTTTAAAACTTGACTCTTATATCCAGGGTTCTTAGAAAGTTCTGAAAGTGGAATTGGAATTTTAACTCTTTCTAGATCTTTTTCAACATTAAAAGCAGTCAATATAGTTTTATCAATTTTTGTAGTATCATTTGGATGATTTAGAGGTTGAATAGAAGTAGTTTGATTTTCATCAATTTTCACTTGAGGCTCAATTATGATAGGGATTTTAGGAGGTCTACTGTGACCAGCTCTAGGTCTTAGGTCATACCTTCTGTTAAGTTCTATAATCAAAAACTCGGAAAAGGCTTGATATTCAGAGACCTAAGAAGTCTCTTGGTCTTCTTGATAAATTTTACTTTGAGGGATAGGGAAAATGGCAGTCTGAATAGATGTATTGTCTATGTATTAATATCTTCAGTGATTGATAAAGTATTATCATCAGGTTGTTGGTCATCAATCAACAATGGTGTAGGTACTTTTTGATCATTGTTTGGTCTCTAAAGAATTTGTAATGGAGGAGCCTTTTTTAACTGACCTTGAATTTGTGTTTGGGGTCTAGCAACAGTTTGCTGGACTATTATAGGTTGTGTTTCAATCTTAGAAATCCTATTTGAAAGGTTTCTAAGAAGTGATGTGATTTCATCTATTTTTTAGTCTTCACTTTTAGATTTAGAGGAAGAAGAAGCTTCCTGATTTGATTTTAATTTTATTTGGGCCTTTTCAGCTTTAGCTTTTACCTTAGCTGAGGCAGGCCTATTTTCTTCAACCTCTATAGCATTTGTTTTCACATCCTCTAAGGTGTGATTTGTTTTCTCTCTTAACATGATAGAAAAATCATCTTCAAAGGCCTTTGAAAATCTAACCTTTGTTGCTACTACAGGAGGTTTACAATCAGGAGGCATCTTGTGATAAATTTTAATAAATCTTTTGATTAAATCAGCTATTGGTTCACCATAATTTCTTTTAAGTTCTTCAAACTCTGTTAAGAAATAAACATGATCCTTTTTCACACCCCATTGATTTTTAAATATAGTTGTCAATTTCTCCCAGGATCTAATAGAATGAGTTGGTAGTTGTCTAAACCAAATCCTAACACTTCCTTCTAGATATTGCACAAACAATCTCATCTAAACATTTTCATGTTCTATGTTCATGTTATCAGCAAAATCTAGAAATGTTGCTAGATGGTCTTCAGCTGACAAACCAGTTTCTCCATTAAATATGGGGAGATGTTTCAGATAACCAGCACGAAAATCATTGAGTATATTAGGGAGTAATAGGGCAGCATATCTTTCTTGTACAATGGGTCTAAAACTAGCCATACTTGAAGATGTAGATGAAGAAGATTGAGTATTGGTGGTTGTAGAAGAAGAAGTCTAATTTGATTATGAAGATAGGGAAGAAGGAGGTGATGAACGAGATGGAATGGTAAACCTTCTTAGGGATCTTAAATGCTTTCGAATGAACAAATTTTGAACCTCTTCTTCTCCTTGTTTGTGCTCAAATAAAGGATTAGAATAAAGAGAAAAGAGATATTATAGTTGCGCAGAATTATATGGTGCGAAGTATGTGACAGGGAAAATGAAATTAGTAGGTTTGAATCCAGGTAAATTTAGATCCAAATCCTGCTCCGATATAGGAGATTCAGAAGGTGCCTCCGGTAATTTATAGGATTCTAAAGAATGAGCTAACAAGGCAGATTGAAAATCCACTCCTTTGGATACTAATTCTTGTACTCTGAGAGGTATATCTTTTGATTCTAGAGGAATAGGTCTAGATCTGAAAGGACCAGGAAATTTTGTGGTCTCTCGTTGAGGGACAAGAAAAGGGGTTTGATGTATCCTTTTGGAAGAAGCCTGTCTTACCAATCTATCTGGATTTGATAAAGGTAAGACAATTTCAGAGTCGGAATGAGACCTGGTATACTTTGAAGGAGCCATCTTGGGTTCAGTGAAGTCGCCAGGTGAAAATTTTTGACCTAACTAGACCTTTAATCACCTGTAAAGGAATAGGGTTTTTATCACTGTCCCAGGGAAAACAAATTAAATTTGAGTACCCGGAAATGGCGCCAGATTGATGTTTTCCTTTGAGATAATTGAGGTCAATAATTATGCCAAAGAATCTATAATGTTTTTCTGTTCTGAAATTTAGGATGGCCAATGTATAAAATAACTCTTGCAAACAGTTATGCTTGAATATTTCAAATAATATCAGAAAATAAGACTAAGGGCTGCTTGTTTATCTCACGCAATGATTTAAGATTTTGTAAATGGTTAACTAGACTTATGTAAGAAGATATGATAACCAAATATTCAGATTGAATGCTTTAATCAATCATAAGTTTTAAAACCTTTAAACAATGTCTAAAAGTTCAACAGAATACATTTAACATTATCAAGATGCTAACAATTTATAGATGAAAGGGACTTACATCAACATATTGTTTAGTAAATCATTCTTTATATAAATAATAACTTCATGAGGAATTGTAAGATGATTGAGACTCAGTTAATCTCACCTGGTTATCTTGATAACAATTAAACATATGTGAGAACAGAGTAATGAAAACAGGGAAAACTCACAGAAGGAACAAAAATGTATGAGACAAATTCAGAATCCTTCTTCTATTATTGATGATCGGAAAACTTGTACAATGTTGCTTACAAAAATTTTCTTATCCAAGGGTGCAACCCTTAATAACTCGTAATGAGAGTTATTTATACTAATTTCTAAAACTGAGAAATGTTTTAATTATTATAATAATAGAATAGAATAATAGGACGAAGGAAATAGATAGATGATGTGTCTCTATTATGGTGGAAATTGTTGATGTCTGTACCCTTTTTTATGGAAGATGTTGATGATTGGGCCCTTGAAAATATGTTGTGCTGGCATGTTGTTAATGTCAAAATTTTACTCAATAGTTTCACAAAATTTATCCCATTTTTCTTCACTTGGGATTTCTACATTCGTCATCTTTCTACAGATTTAATCCACCTATGTGTATCACTCAAAAGTAGGCTCATGAATGAAAAAATGCTTGATTTGATGTTCATTGATCAAATCAAACTGCAAAGCCTCTAAAAATTCCTTCCCTATAATCTGTCTCTTGATACCTGAAAATTTATACTTATCCACTGCAATAGTATATAGTTTCTTACGGTAATCCTATAATTTAATCAATTTGTCATCTAGACCTACCAATCCTGGTAGTCCTTTATGATTCAAAACATTAAACTTTGTATGAAACCGTTGGATAATAGTATTCTGAGCTTCACATTTTGTTTACAGTTGATTGATTAAATTCTTCTATTGTAAGACTTTCTTGATTTATAAGATTGTTTAAGTTCTGTCAAGTGTGTTTATCTCTTCCAATTCTCATTTTTTCTTTGATTTTAACACCTTGATCATATCAGTAGCTTCACTTGGATTTTTCTTTAGAATTTATTTTTGTTCCTCTATGGTTGCTTTGCACTTGGTAATGAGCTCTTGTTGTTCAAAAATTATCTGTATGGATGACCATACCTCTATCATGGATTTGTCGATGTCTTCCCAAATATTTTCCTTAGCTTTAGTCAATGTCTTTGCCATTAAAGATTCACTTTCCAATTCTTTAACCTTAAGTCCCAACTTGCGAGACTTTTGCATCTCTTCCATATATAAAGTATCATTTCTGATTTTCTGCAATTCTAGAATCTGAACTCTCTACTGCAACTTCTCATTTTCATTTATGTAAATGTCCAAATCTTGTGTTAATTTTGTTCTATCAGTTGATGTTGATGATGTTGAAGGCTCTACACCTGCAAAAGGTATTGAAACTATTTTCACTGGAGCAATAACCACCTGTGTTGTTTGTTTCTCCTTTAACAACTCTTCAATATCTTCTTCCATTTTTCTTATTTGTATGTTTTTCTCGATGATCAATTTGAGCATTTCCTCCTTGTTATATTCATTTTCTACAATTTCCTTTGAATGTGGATCTTCAGTTGAAGGAAATTTCAACTGCTTGCGCAGAGCAGAGATGTCTGCATTTTTCTTCATAATGATTTCTTCAACTGCTTTGCAATATTTTGGATCATATCCAACTTTAACTAAAGATCCTCCAAAATTTATGTTATTTTTGGCCAATGAAGACAGATTTTCAATCTTGAGATGAGATTGAACATTTGACAATGAAGTTTTGAGTTTGGAGAGTGACATAGTTGTAGTTGTCATAGTTGAAAAGAGAATTTCTGCAGATTTCTTGTGCATGTCCTTTTGATCAATAGGATGGATATGACTTGCGTCAAATGAAAACACAGACTTTTTATATTCTGAATGAGAGTTAGGAAAAGGAAATGTTGCCTGCAAAAAGGCCATTTGTGTTCTTCCTTTCTCACTGTCAAAGGCAGTAAGAAGCCTGTGCTGAGAAGTTGATGTTTGTTTCCAGAACTGGTTGTACACATTAGAATTTAAAGCTTCATTCTTATGTTTAATGTCTAGGAACCTAGAGAAAATGTTTTGTTCATCAGAAGAACTGGCTTCTGAGTGTTGGATGATTTCTATAGGTTCTCTAGCAGGTGATGATGATGGAGGAGTTACTGAAACATTTGTTGATGTAGAAAATTGAGTCTCTCCCAGATCAATTACCTCTATTTGTCCTCCTTTTGAAAGAATAGCTTAGCCAACCTTCGGCCTTTTTTTTTGCAAAATGAATTCCTTCATGATCTCTTTAGCAGGTGGGGGCTCTTCTCTCATCCTTTTTTGTTGCTTGCTCTCAGGGACTCGAGTTTTCACATTATAAGTTGACAAAACCTGTTCATCTGCCTCTTGAAGTGTTCCCTCGACCCATTGCTCTTTATTCATAATTTTTTCTATTTATGGTCTGGAGGTATGATTATATGAATTTGTTTTTAGTTCAAATCTCAAAGCAGAAATGATGCCATATGGGTCATAAGACCAGGTGAAACTTAGTTGGAAACCCATTTTCTTCAACAGTGCATCAGCTTCAACACTAGCTAATCTAATATTACAAATGAAAGATCCAATACTTGCTTTAAGCTTGAATTGTGCTTTCATTTTCCCTGACACAAAGTGCAGTTCATCCATATTTATCATATGTTGAATGTACTCTAGAGAAAAGAGTCTCATAGGAACATATCTGGGAAGCGTATATGGTGGGAGTTCACATCCATATACTCTAATTTTTGTATAATTTTGGTATAAATACCAATCCCCTGTTTTAGCTTTCTCACTCAAATGTAAAATCCTTTTGATATCTTCTCCAATTCTTGGTTCTATGTGATCGGTAATCAACTTCTTTACTGGGTGTATGAAAGAATCTATGAACTCTGAAAATGTAGTTTTTTGTTGATGTAGTCCTGACTAGTTCAGTCCAGTGAATCATTGATTGATTCACCCCTTGTTCATCCTATTTGTTGAGCCAGATAGGAAAAATATCTCCATGTTGAAAAAGAAACATGTGTATAATTAAATAAGTGTAATTAACCACACCCCGAGTTGTGAAATTATTGAATTTTTCATGTATATTTTTAGCCAAGAATTGGCTATAATTATACATGAACAATGGTGATTGATCCTTGCTAAAAATAGATAAGAACCCTATGATAGGTTCATCAACTATCTGGTCATCTGAGTATCCTAACAAGTAAGAGAGAAGGGAAATACAATGTTTAGAAGCTTCAGGTTAAATGGAAGATGATTATGGTGGATTCTTCTTAGGCAATTCGGCAACCTCAAGTAAGAAATTTTCAAAACATTGGGCTCTTTGTGGGAAATTCAACTTATGGTAGAGATCCATAAGTGCAGCTGGTGAAAAATGAGTCAAAGAATCATACTGAGGGATAAGAAGCATTTGGTTAATGGTTTCCGGAGAGATGGTGATCAGAATGTTCCCATTCTGAGCTACCACTTCTCTCTTTATAGGATCATATTGGGCTTGGCACCAGGAGATGAGGTCAGGTAACGGATGGGTTTGTGGAAAAGTGAAAAGGAGTAACAGTAATTCGCAAAACCTGATGGTTTTTTTTATCAATGCGCTATTGGTTAAGCCATAAGTGTAATTCATAAAAATAGAATTCACATTGCACATCTGCGATCTTGAAGAAGGCATCTGTGAGAGGAATTAAGTCCAGGTTGAGCTAAGATGTGGGAGCAGATCTTTCCTCTACAACTTGATTGGTGGACTTTGTCTCTTCTACAACCTATTTCTTATCTTTTTCTTATTTGGTAACCTGCCTTTTGGATTTTTCTTTAGGGGCCATTTAAAATAGAGAGATAGAATGAAAGGTAAGAATATGATGGTTGGGCGAGAGTAAAAATGGTGATAGAATGATTTGTTGATAGGGAATGTTGTATGAAGATAACTACCTATAATCAAAAGTGAGAATGAGCTAAAACTAGTAAAAGGTAGGTTGCGATGTGTTTTAGAGGTTATGAATGTGTTTAACGATTAGATTATGACAGTAGTGGTTTAACGGCTTGGGAGCGGACTTTAATGAGCAAGTGGAGTGAATACAAATAGTTAGGGAGTTGATGTGCAAGTGGAGAATGGTCTAATGACGTGGAGGATTTTAATTGGCTGAACAGACAATGGTTAAGGTGTGGGAGAGAAGACCCGTTGGAAAATTTTACCGCCAGTGGATTTGGGGGGGGGGGGGGGGGGTACCTCACGGTTGTGGTTTTGAGTGGAGGGGATGCGAAGACATATGGTGGCGACACGATTGTAGTGGTGGCGGCCGTTAAAACTGCTTTTCGGAGAGCGTCCCCCCCTTTGCCATGTTGAGAAATGGTCAGGGGGGGTGCGAAGTCGACCTTCACCGTTCAGCGGGAGAAAGATCCACTATTGCAACTTGCGGTCTTTTTATTTAGAGCGATAAGATCCTTTGTAATTTTGTGACTTAGGTTAAAAATAATAATAATGTGCCATATGATTTTTTTCAAATAACTAATGAAAATTAAAACTCCTTTTTACTCACCATTAATTAATTCTTAAACTTTATGGAAAATGGCGCATTTAAACAGGTAGCCATGCAAATTATTTTTGAGTACTAAAGCATTTATATATTTTTTTATTTATTTCCCTAACATTTTATTCACTTTGCCTTCATTCTTTAGGGGAACTAACTCTAACATTTTATTTGACATGGTTGTATAAAATACATAATTTGTCCTAACATTTTTTTATTTTATTTTTCCATCCATATCCTAACTTAACATTTTATTTTTTATTTTTTAAACTAATATGCTGACTTATCAAAACCAAATAATTTTACAACAGGTCCAAGAGGACCATGTTGGGATAGAACACCCCATATATTACTTGAGTCAAAATCTCAAAGATACCGAGACCAGGTATATGTATGTGGAAAAGTTGGCTTTGGCGGCTGTTCAAACCATCCAAAGGTTTCATGATTACATCTTGCTTTGAAAAACTATGGTTGTTTTATATTGCAACCCTATGAAATAAATTTTGTCATGTCAATTGATGGGGGGGAAATACTCGAAATGGATCATTATCCTGCAATATTTTGACCTTGTTTTCATCAAATCTAAGTCAAATAAATCCTTGGTTTTCGTTGAGCTTGTGTGCGACCTTCCTTCCCCTAATTATGAATCTACATCTGATGATTCTATCGCTAGCGAGTCATTTTTTTTCTGATTTCGTCATCTGACCTGTGGTATGGAGACATTTTTATTTATCTCCAGACCCAAACATTCTGGTCTAATACCTCTCGCTCCAAGCAGCAACGTATTTGATACCAAGCCAAAGATTATGTTATCATTGGCAGTATCAATACAATTTTACGTAGGTACCTCACTCATGAGGAGGTCGATAAATTCCCTAATGAATGCCATTTGGGAGCATGTGGTGGTCATTTATCTGGCTATGCTACTGCGCAAAATATCTTACGTGTTAGTTACTTATGGCCTATTATCTTTCTAGACTGTATGGCATGTAACCCTCACTCAGCTGGGAGGCATGGTTATATCATTATCAGAGTAGATTATTTTACCAAATGGTTCGAGGTGATGCCCACATATAAAAACACAGGCGAAACAGATGCATATTTCTTTTTCAATCACGTCATCACACAATTTGGTGTTCCACAAGCCACAGTTATGGATCAAGGAAATAATTTGTGAAATCATATGATGACCGAACTGAATTCCAAGTTGGGAATTTCTTAGTAAAGTTCCAATCCCTACAATCCTCGGGCAAATGGATAGGTTGAAGCTATCAATAAATTTCTTAAAACTATGCTTCAACATATGACAAGGGTCCACAGATCGTACTGGCATTTTCTTATCTATGCTTCCTTGTGGGCATATTGAACCTCAGTGAGGATTTCTACTAGATTCACACCCTTTCATTTGGTTTATGGTGTGGAGGTGATCCTCCCAATCGAATGTAAGATTCCATCTCTCAAAATAGCCATCGAACTTCTTCCTCCCACTTCTATAAAAGAGGAACATATTTTACATCTGACTCATTTGGATGAGACTTGGTGCGATACCGCTATAGATAATGAAGCTCATAAAAGACGTTTCAAGGCGCAATACAAAAAATGTGTCAAGCCTTGTATCTTCGTAGAAAGATATCTTATTCTTTTGTATGACCAATAGGCTGACAAGTTAGGTTTAGGAACGTTCCAACCAATGTGGTTAAGCCCATGTATTTTCAATTGTGTCCTTGCAAAAGGATCCTATGAGTTAGTTGATTTAGATGGAGTCCCTTTAGCACAACCTAGGAATGGGTTGTACCTCAAAAAATAATTTTCTTGATCTCATGCATAGTTCACTGTGTACATATTGTTTATAGGTGTGTTGAGTGTGTTTACGGTGTGTCTCTTCAGAGTTTTCTCCAATTTTTGTTGATCCTTTTACGTTTGGCTTGCAGATGTTGGCATCCCTTCAACCATACATCAATTATATTGATGGTGCTAGTCATAGTAATCAGAATCTATCCTCCGCGGCATGGGCTATCTTTGCTCCAAATGGCGAGTTAGTGAATCTACAAGGGATTTTCATTTTTCACTCTACCAATAACATCGTTGATTATAGCGCAATGGTCGAGCTATTGTCTGACGCTATCGCACATGGTATCTGCCATTTAGCCATTAGAATTGACTCACATCTCGTGGTACTACAATTAGCCAATTTCTATTCAGTCAGAAGTCCCACCATAGTACGCATGTTTCTAAGTGTTCACCTTCTAGAAATACATTTCTATTTCATATGATATGAACATATTTATAGAAATCTAAATACACTGGTGGATGTGCTAGCTAATCATGTTTTACATATACATTTGCAATGAATGTAAACAATTTTCAATATACATCACATAAATTGAAAACAGCAATAGAAACATGGAAACACTGAAGGTAGATAGATACATATAAAGTTTTGGTTTTACAAAATTTGTGTCTGAGACACAACTGGCCCCACGACCTACATCAAAAAACTATATGAAAATATATTATGAACCTCAACAGAATAATAGTGCTCATGATAATGTGTTATTGCACAAGCCATATTGTGCAGTAGCCAACTAATATGGCTAGGCACTCCAATAGTATATCGTTGAAGTTGCATAGGGATCTGATCGACCATGGTCTCATCAATCCCGTGTGTCATCCCTCCAAGTGGTGCTCCACCTCTACGGGGTCTCTGCTAAAAAATATCATGCAGTGCATCCCATCCTACTGCAACTTCCTGTGCTGGTACTACAACCTCCTATGGCTGCCCTGCACGACGGACATATGAAGCTCCTATAGGTCGAAAACGTCCAACATCTACATTAAAAAAATCAATAGTTTTGTCTCATGAACATAAAAAAACACAAAAAAAAATTGTTAAACTTTCTTTAAAAACTTTTTAAAATAGTTAAAATGTCTTACCCATAGCACCCATTTCTCTCCCTCAGGAAGTACGAGCTCAGGGTTGTTACAGAAATATTCTCTTGCATACGGATAATCCTCAATCGTGATCAATTTTCTATGCAGCCATCTAAAATTGGTTTGTGTGGAACTGATCGTTGATGGACCTGTGTGTCATGCTATAAGGTCTATCCACTTCCTCATCTGTGGAAACCTCATATCAATAGGCTCGAGTGTGATATGTTGAGGCTATAACAACGGAATCCACTCTAGGGAAAAATAAATCAAAATTGAACCATATCCAAAGTTTTTCATTTTTCCTTCCTTTGTTTTGGTCAGTTGTTCCTTCACGTTGGCTAATGCCCCCTCGCTCCATTTAAATATTGTCGGCTCGACGCACTATAGATCGTACTTCATGTATGATCTTCTAGCTACGTGAAATGTGATGAGGACCATCATTAGGTACATTTTAAGGGGTTAATTGTCACCTTTTTAGCCTTATTAGTCTCTCTTTCTCACATTTAATTGAATTATGGTCATATGTTGCTTAGTGTAGATGGTGTATTGAGGTTTTTCTTACTTCGAATGCCTAATCTGGTTTAAATGCAAAAAAATCAAGAGAATATGCCATTTTTTCTTAAGATTGCACAATCAAGGCTCGGGGTAGACAGCTAGGAGTGATTGTAGGGGGTTGAACACCTCCTTAACTCCTAAAGGCAACCAAGGGATCCTTGATATTCTCCTCCAAAATCTTGAAATCAAAGGCATCCAAGCAAGTGGAAGATCAAGTGGATCCAAGCTCCACTTCTCTCGAGTTCCAAGGAGACAAATTACCTACTTTTTAGTGAGTTGTTGGTAGCTACCCTTTAGGATAAATAGGGAAGAGTAGGAGCTCATTAGAATTCGAATTTTGGAGATAGATAGAGCACTATTAGCTCCTATAATAGAAATTTTTGACTTTCATTTTCTATGTAGCAGAATTGGTTATGAAATAAAATGAGTATTCAGTTTCTTCTTCACTGAGTTAGTTTCAGGGAGCTGATCTTGTGGGTTAGGGCCCAATCCATTGGCCTCAATCTCTCTTATGTATTTTTGTTTACCTTTTATGTTGTTGTAGTTAGTTTTCTTACATTTCATCTCATTGTATTTAGTTTTCTTCCATTTCGAGTGTTGTAGTTACTTTGCAACCATTTCATATTGTTGTAGTTGTGTTGCTTCCATTTCATTTTGTTGTCATTAGTATTTACCTTTCTTTTTGTAGTAGCATAGAAAACTCTAAAATTGTGTGTTAAGCCTCCCTCTCTCACCTTATCCATTAGGATTTGAGGAGGGTAGCTCTTCACCACATACCCAAATTTTCTTTCAGTTTATGATTTCTTGGAAAAGTTAGATAGGTTTCTTTGCTTATCATGAACATGTTGTAGATGCAGATTTAGTTTTCTATTTTAAGTGCATAAGTAGGTTTGCTTAAATTCAACTCATATTTTCCACCATTTTCATAATATATTTGTCAATGATAACTGCATGAACAGTTATTTCATTTTCAGGTTTGAGTAGAGCAACAAAGGAGGAATCCATCAACACCATTAGCTTTAGTTTCTACCCCTTATCAACCAACCTCCAACTAAATCACCTTCATCCCTGTTTTTGGACATCTCTACCACAACACCGAGAGCCACCTTGGATGTGTAAGACAGGCTTTGAGATAAGTTATGAGCTTGGCCAAAGGGTTGGCTACCTTCCATCCACTTAAATCCACCTTATTTTCACCTCTACTACCCCTTTCCTCACCATTTCTGGCCTCAAAATACTCTCAGCATGTTTCCTAAAGCATTTCAGGACATCCTATAGTACTATAGGAAATCCTATAGATGATCATGTAGCAGCGCCAGTCAATCACTTCTTCAGCCCAAAACCTCTCTTTCACCTCATCTAGACCTGGCACAACCTCCAAGACACCTTGAGCTCTAAAACCATGAGCCCAAGACCCTCTTAGGTCACCTTAGTGCCTCCTTCTTTTGCTGCAAAATAGATTTATTTACAAGCATATTTAGGTCATTGATAGATGCATTGCTAAGCATAGCAGTCAAGCACAAGGTAGATAGATTTCAATCAATAATTTGGTTCAACATGTGTGCCTAGATTAGTTTCCCTTTCTACAAATTTAGTTCAACAATTTAAATCTTGAATTCCACTTATTTTATGATCTAGAATATTTTCTTGTCTTGTTGATAGAGTAATGGTCATGCGTTATTTTAAGTCTTACTTTTCATTCAGAAGTGTGACAGACTTCATATCCTAGCAGTAACCTGAGTTGTAGCACCCCATCGTAGAACTGAGAAGAGGATGGCATGAGTAGAATGCATATGCTTTGTATATAGCACTGTCACCTCCAAGTTTGTACAAACCCTAGTTTGATAAATTAAAGTAACGTAGCCTCTAGGAGATGTAGCACTCTTGGTGCAACACCAGGGCTCACCACTTTTGGGCGTCGTTTCTGGGGAGGTGTCTAAGTAGATGCTTTGATTCTGTTTTAGCATTATTTTTTGCTTTTCTTTTGTATTTAGTTCCAAAATATTGAAAAATACAAAAACAGTTTGAATTTCATGCCTCGTATGAATAGGGATAACCAAGGATATTTTTTACCAAAAACCCCCCATATCCCCATACAGTCACCCTGCACTCTTCTTCGGTGACTGTGAAGTTGAAGACACCATAGGTGAGCCACTTGAAAACTTTGAATAACCTATTGGAGAAGAAGAAGAAATTTCTTCACCTAAGGAACCTACTTCACCAATTCAAGTCATGGCTGAGACTGGGACCCAAGGAGTATTTCCCATTAGGGAAACAGATATGGAAACTAGAATGAAGAACATCATTTCCTCAACCCTTCCAAATTTCCATGGACTTACTTCTGAGGATCCTGAAACCTTCATGTTTGAGTTCGTGGTTGTCTACAGGACCTATGACTATGCCTCAGATGACCAGAAGCTAAGACTATTCCCATCCACCCTCAAGGATGTCGCCTTGCGTTAGTTCATGGGTTTTCCTAGGAACAACATCACTACCTGGGAAAAGATGCAAGAGTCATTTAACAACAAATATAGAGACTATTGTAGGTCCAAGGAAACCAAAGAGGAAATATTTAGGATGACTTTGGGACCTTATGAATCCCTAGAGGATTATGAAGAAAGATTTCAGTTGAGCTATAAAAGAGCCAACTACACCCTTGATCCTGGATCACTTAAATTCGTACTTCTATGAGGGGTCAAGGAAGAGGTGATATAAACCTTTAATATGATGTCTGGAGGAGACATCTACCAGCTTCCTTATGATGACATCAAAATTGTCTTTAGAAATCACTCTAGGGAAGTTATGAAGAAAGGTAGAGCTAGCCAAAGCATGACCAACACCCTTTCCTCTTCCACCTCCATCAAGCATGAGATTGGAAATATGTTGGAGGAATTCAAAAGTGATATGTTGCACACCTTTTCTTTTCAAATGGACACAATGAAAATCAAGAGGAAGCAAGATGAAGCAGAGATAGCCTTGGATATCTTCTACCCTAGATGTACTAGAAAAATCCTCGGAATGAATGTCCACTAAATGTCATAGAGGTTTGCTTAGTTTGTGAAGAGAATCATGCCACAGATAAGTGTCCCTCCTTACCTAGGCTCAAATATATATATCAAGGTGGGGAAGGAGGGCCCAAGTAACTATGTTTCATAAATCAGAGGAGGCCTCAAGGGCTTCAGTCATATTAGTATCGTATGCAAGGTGCACCTTACTCCTACTATCATACAAACCAGAATGCACCTATGCAGTCTTGGTACACATATACTCCTCCATCATGGCCTACACCTCCTACTTGGCCTTACAACCCCCCATATCACCCTCAACCTATGAACCAACCATTCCAGCAATATATTCCTCAAACACCTTAATGGAGCAACCCATCACAAGGGTGGAGGACCCAAAATAATAAACCACCTGCTTTACTGCCTCCACCCCAACCTCAACCTCATCGCATCGATTTTGTTCCACCTAAGTTGCCTCAGATGTCTGCCCAACCCATTCTGGACCTGAACAACAAGCAGGTACAAAAGGTTTATAGCGGGGAAACATCCTATCCATCTTATGTTGTGTAGATACATGAGATCAACCTCAGGTCGGGAAGAGTACTCCCAGGAAATCGTCCTCCATCTCCACCTATAGAGGTTGAGGAGGAAAAGGAATAAATCAACACTCAGATACAACAGCCTCCTTTTCTTAAGCACCTGATCCACTTTAGTGAGCACACCCCGAAAGAGACTGAAATTCTAGGAGAACTTAAAAATTTGTGTGTGAAAATACCTCTTCTCTAGGCCATTAAGGATGTTCCTATTACAATAGGCTCATCAAAGAAAAATGCTTTAAGAACCCTGGGAGAAAGAAGAAATACACCCCACCATCAATGTAGTGGGACAGTTGTCTGACTTAATGTTAGGAAGGGTGATCTTCCTAAAGTACCTGGATCCTAGAAGTCTAGTAGTAGATGTACACATCGACGGAGTCATAGTCCCCAATACTCTAATTGATCTTGAGGTTTCCATCAATGTGATGACCAAGGAAACTATGCTTAAACTCAACCTTAAAGGAGCTTTGAGAAATACCACCACTGTTCTGCAACTTGCAAACAAGTCCACAATAGCTCTGGATGGAATTTTTGAGGATGTTATGGTCTCAATTGACTCTTGGGAGTATCCTACAAATTTCATGGTCCTCCAGCCAAAAACCATGTTTAATGGATATCCTCTCATTTTAGGAAGACCTTGGTTAGCCATTGTCGATGCTTATATCAGCTACAGGGCCGAAAACATGACTATATGGGCCCTTGTCTAAACATCTGGTATTATATCCTCCTGCCCAGTGTTCCATTGACCATGACCTACCTTTGTGGTTAGAGGATGAAGAAGAAGAACATGAAGTATACAGTACCACCCCCTACCCCATTTGTACCATAGATATTGTTCTTAGAGGGGGGCTGATTAGGTGATCATGTCCAAGTTGAAAAAATGCTCAAAATGGAACTACTCAGAATTGGTTGAAACCTGATGATCGGAAAGGCCTCGTCGCTGTGATTCTGGCGCCGTGAACGGGACTCAAATCCGACGTCGTATGTGAAAGTTATGTAGGTTTGAAGTTTTCAGTATCCTTCAAAAATCCAGTTGACCAAAGTTGACTTTTGACTTTGGAATTATTAAAAAAAGAATATTCCTGGGAATATTCCATTTGGGCTAATGAAGGATGGACAAGTGGCAGTTGCTGGTTTGACAATGGATTGACTTTGTTGAATTTTGGGCCAATCAAAGGGTGCCACGTGGCAAGCCTGGAGGCCGCCATGTGGCCCCAGGCCGAGGGAAATTTGGCATGTTAAAATTTTTAGTAGTTCATGAGGTTTGAACTGCAGACTTGCCTCCCGCTAACAATGTGTCTGACCGCTATGCCACGGTTTACTTCTTAACCGTTATGGCTGTGATTTGTATTTAAACTGTTCAAAATAATCAACCGGCAGTAAAAGGGGCTAGCCCCTAAGGGCCAGCCCCCGCATCATGAGACTTGGCGCTGAGAACCGGAGTTTATGGAACCAACGGTTAAGGTGGCGGTTATTATGACGACGGGGTTATGCAGCCATGTGTCTAGTAGGGTTAAAACATTAAATTTGATGGGTTTTAAAACCGTTTATGTTGTGGTTTGTTCCGACCGTTCCGGCGGGGGTGGGTCATGTGACCACCCCGCCCAACAATAAATGCTAATGTTTACTGTTTCGCAATTCTAGAGAGCAGGTCCGACAATTTCGGTTCGGTCTGCCATTTTAGTGCGTTTAACTAAAGTTGCTCCACTTTTAGTGGAGGTTTTTGGGGATAATTAGGCAGAAGTTTGTTTTTGACATAACTTCTCCAATATTGAACCAATTTGGACGAATTTTTGGTCAATTTTGGGTATTTTGAGCATTTTAGAGAGTTTGGGATAGGTTGTAGACCAACAGAGGTGTTCTTCAGTCACTTTTTCTTCAGGGAAGCTTGGAGAGCCACTAGGGCCATCAGGAAAATGGAGCTATATTAGGCTATACTTCACTGTTTGAGGTGAAACAAAAACCATTTTTAGCTTATTTCTGTCTTCTGAATTCAATTTCATAGCTGGTTTTTCCTGTTTAGGCATATTTCTCACTATATAACCAATTTGAGCAACTTAATAGAGAAAGGACATGCCCATTGGGAGCCTTGGACCCGGCAGATGTAGCCCAGGATGGGTGAACTGCCTCATCATGTTGTTGTTTGTTGTTATGGTGAAGTTTATCTACTGTGTATTTCTGATTTCAGATGTTAAACATTAATTTTAATTAACTCTCCCTCACACATAAACTCATAAACAGTTACCAAAAACACTTTGTTTAAATTGCAAGACATGGAGAATACTTTGCACACTTAATTTAATGGAAATGGATACTTTGCACAGCATTACAAATACTTCCATTTTCAAATCAGGGGCAACCCGATGAGGATGAGCTCATTGACCATTTCATTCAAAACCAGCCCCCCAATGACATTCTACTCAATGGCCTAGTCAGAGATTCTGAAATCCAACCTTGGATGGAGTTGCACTTAGTTGATTCAACCTCTGAAACCACCAAGGTTGTGGAATTTGGCCCATCAAAATATCTGAAGACTAACTCATCCCTCTCAGCCAAAGAAGAAGAGTAGTTATGTCATCTCTTGAAAGAAAACCTTGATGAATTCACTTGGGACTAAAAATACATGAAATGGGTGCATCCCTCGATGTGCACACATCATATTTATATTAAATAAGGATGCAATAGTGTGTGTCGGCCCCAAAGGAGGATGAACCCAACTCTAAAGGACATAGTGAAGGATGAACTGAAAAATTTGTTGGATGCAAGTTTCATCTATCCCATATCAAACAATGAGTGGGTGTCTCCTCTTGTTCTAGTCCCAAAGAAGAATGGAAAGTGGAAAATACGTGTTGACTACCAGGAGCTAAATAAAGCCACTTAAAAGTACCATTTTCCCTTGCCCTTCATAAATCAAATCCTAGATGGCCTTGTAGGGAATAAGTTTTTTTCTTTCCTATATGGGTTTAGTGGGCATAACCATATCCAAATTTGTCATTGAGGACCAGGACAAGACTACTTTCACATTTCCCTAGGGCACTTTTGCTTACACGGTCCTTCCCTTTGGGCTGTGCAATTCCCCTGCTACTTTCTAGAGTGCAGTCTTGAGAATTTTCTATGAAATAGTCCATGACTCTGTCGAAATCTACATGGACGATTTTGCACCTTATGGGTATGATTTCCAGGAGGCTCTCTCCAATTTGGGAAAAGTGTTGAGAAAGTTCATTGAAATGCATCTCTCCCTGAATCCAAAAAAGTGTGAATTCTTAAAAAGAGAGGGGATATTCCTAGGTCGCTCAATATCACAAGCAGGAATACAGGTAGACCCAAACAAAATCATCATCATAAAAAGGGTTCTTCTTCCTCAAAAGAAGAGAGATGTAAAAAATTTCCTAGGATTGGTTGGCTACAATAGGAGGTTCATTAAGGACTTTAGAAAAGTGGCTTCGCCATTATTTAGGTTGTTTTCCAAATATTCTGAGTTTTTTGTGGTCTCTTCTCTATCGAGAAGCTTTCAAGCTCATTAAGGAAAAGCTAACTACTGCCCCATTCTTCGAGGTCCAAACTGGGCTCTACCTTTCCACATCCACATAAATGCATCAGACAAATTTGTGGGGGTAGACTTAGGGAAATTAGAAGAAAAATTAACCTATGCCATCTATTTCATTAGCAAGAATATGTCCAAAGTTGAACTTAATTATACTGTCACATAAAAGGAGATTCTAGCCATTGTCCATTCCTCAAACAAATTTAGGCATTATATTACCGGTTATCAGACCTTTTTACACACTGACCATGCAACCATCAAATATTTAATGAATAAACTTAATGTTAATGCTAGAATAATTAGATGGTTGTTGTTATTACATCAATTTGATTTAATAATTGTTGATAAACCAAGAAAGGATAATTTTGTCGCAGATTTCTTATATAGGCTAAATCTACCTATAGATGAGGAAGGGATGGTGGAAGATCATATTTCAGATGAACATCTATTCACTATATCAGCACTCTCTCCTTGGTTTGTTGACATAGCTAACTACTTGGTTGCTAAAAATTTCCCTCCAAACCTTTCATTTAGATAGAAGAGAAATATTATCAGGAAAAGCTCCCCTTTCACCTGGATTGGTGTAAATCTCTTCAAGCTGGGTCTTGACCAAATTATCAGAAGGTATGTCAGAGAAGAGGAGGTTTTTGACATCCTCTCAGCATGTCATGATGGTCCCTATGGGGGCCACTTTGCTACTAAGAGGACAGCCTTCAAAGCTGTGCAAGAAGGTTCCTAATGGCCTACCCTCCACCAAGATGCCAAGAGATATACCAATATATGTGATCCAGCTCCAAAGGATGGGGAGACCTACACCGAGGGATGAAATTCCCTTGCACCCTCAAATGGCTTTAGAGCCATTTGACAAGTGGGGCATGGACTTCATTGGACCCATTGATCCACCATCCGGGTAGAAAAAGGTATATCATAGTCTGCACAGACTACTTGACCAAGTGGGTTGAAACAAGAGTTGTAAAAGTAGCAACAGAAGAGAAGGTAGTTGAGTTTCTGATAGAGAATGTGTTCTACAAGTTTGGAGACCCCATAGAGGTATTCACTGATCAGGGGGCTCAATTTACATCTCATCTCATTGAAAACACCCTGAGGCAGCACAAGATAAAGCACAAGACTTCCACTGCCTATCATCCTCAAGCAAATGGGCAGGTGGAAATGACAAATAAAGCCTTGGAGAACATTCTCACCAAGGTTGTGTGCAGAAAAAAAAAATATTGGGCAGACAGATTGGAGGAAGCCACTTGGGCTTACAATATCACTTGGAAGACCACCATAGGGTTTACTCCATATGATTTAGTTTATGGGAATAAAGCTCTACTTTCTATTGAGTTTGATTACAACACCCTGAGAATGGCAGCGCAATTAGACCTGGACATCACAAAGGCACAACAAGAAAGTATGTTGCAACTAAATGGTTTGGATGTGTTCAAAATGCAGGCCCTCCTTTACATAGAGGTAATTCAGCTGCAAAGGAAAGTTTGGCATGAAAATCACATCAAAGAAAAGAAATTTGAAGAAGGATATTAGGCGTTTCTCTATGGCTCTAGATTCAAGGACATCAAATGAAAACTAATTACAAGGTGGCTAGGACCTTATAAAGTGGGAAAATGCCATGAAAATGGGGTTTTTCAGATCATAACCATAGATGATAATGGGACCCCCCTAATTTTCAATGGTTATAGGCTAAAAATGTATAAGAAGCCCATGTCTAAGGTTGATTTTATCAGTTCAATAAACAAGGAGGTGAATGTCATTAGAAGCTCCATAGTTTCCAACCCCTCACCTTCCTGGAGAAAGAAAAAAATAGAAAATAAAGAGGCATGGGTGAAAACCTCTCTGAGGCATCCAAGGCTAACTTCTGGGTTGAAAACCTCCATAAAGCGATCCTCGAGCATAATATATATATATATATATATATATATATATATATATATATCTATATATATATATATCTGTATATGTGTATATGTATATATGTATATATGTGTATATGTATATGTATATGTATATGTATATGTATATGTATATGTATATGTATATGTATATGTATATGTATCCTCGAGTGAAAACCTCTATGATGTGCCCAAGGCTACTGGGTTTAAAGTCTCTATGGAGGAAGCCCACCTATCTTTAAAAAAAAGGAGGGGGGGGAGAACAAAGAGAAAAGGAAAAAATGAAATAGTGCCTATGCACTCACCTATTTTTGTTTTGCAGGTTGTTGATCAAGGGCAATTGAGAAAAATAGTAGCAACATTCTTTCTCTCTTCTCTCTCTCCTCAACCTACCCACTCCACAATCAACCCTAGTATGCATCCATCCATCAATTTCTCCCTCCAGGTGATAAGAAAAAACCCATGTTTTCTTACTCTCTGCAATGCCACAGGAAACCTAGGTTGCTACAGGATTTCCTGTAGTGCTATAGGAAACCATGTACTACTACAGGAAATTCATCCAAGATAGAACAAGATCACTCAAGAAAACTTAACCCTCAAGGAAGACATGAAAATAATTCTTTTACCCATATCTACCACTCCATGCACAAGTATTCACTCACTAAACCCTCTCTTTCGCCACTATGAGCTAGTTTAGCTAAACTTGTACACAGGGCCTCTCCCATCATCTCTCCACCACTCCATTCACTCCATAACTCCATCCCTAGCATCCCTACACTTCTTCTAAATTATCAACTAAGTGGAGCTCCAAAGCAGCAGAAAGGAGACTGCTACAGGAAGATGATCACTTTATGTAGAAATCTTGTACATGTCACAGCAAGCCAAAAATGCAAGAGGTGGCTGATGAAGATGGCTCCAGATGATCACCAGAGGACTCTAGAAGGAAGGCCACACCAGAAACATCACCTAAGAATCTCCATTCAACACCTGCAAAAAATAATTAGCAAACAAAAATAATAATCATCTCACTCAAAAATAAGCTACTCACTCATAAATTATGCATAAAAAAAAACACATCATAGAAAAAAACACTGATGGCTATCACCAAACTCCAGCTCCCTACATAAAATAAATTCTACAACTCCTCAATAGTGGGTAGGCTTAGGTATGGATCCCTCACCCTCTCGCTATGCATCATATTGCTAAAATGAATTAATGTTGAGAATAGAGAGTTAAAAAGGAAAAAAGGTGGTCAGTTAAGTTGGACACCCTCGTAAATTTAAAGTGAAGGAGAAGTGGATTTTTCATGCCACCTGGGTCGTAAAATTAGTTAAGGAAGATATCATGAGGAGATGGAGGTGATTCTGAAGCAGGTAGAAATGATTGGCTCGAGTGGGGCCAACGGTCCAAAAGAGGAAACCCCGTGCCAATTCCAAATCACCACTCCGCTCCAAGTCTGCTAAATTTGGAATAAAAATGTGCTTTGGCTCACCCTCCTTCATTCCATTGTGAATTTCGAAAATATTTAGAGAAAGAGAGGGAAAGGAGCCGTTGAATAATTTCGCACCAAGATCGGCGTTTGCATGCAAGCCCGTGCTACATGAAGTTTTTTGATGCTACATGAAATATACATGAAGGTTGCACAATGATTAGAATTTCCATAAGAGCCACTCACATATGGTATTGACACCCAACACCACCATTTCCCAAGCAAGAAACAACATAATGCAGAGTTGAGTGGATGCCACCCTACCATGTTATGAAATTTTTCATTAAAAATATTATACACATTCACAACAATAATTCAAAATTTAAGAGGCTGTTAAGAGAAGTAGGGTCAAGAAAGTCTGAGTTTGTGTTGAATTGAGTTCTGAGGTCCCATATCACCAGTGTTTTAAGACAAAAACCATCCAGCCATCTCCATAACACATTCATCAAATGGGGGGAGGTTTTAACATATGGGAACCCACAGATATCAAAAGAATTAGATTACACCCTCAGGTGGTTGATATTTTTATAAATCATCAATGGCTAGGATTATTTGACCTCCTCAAGGGGTTTGATGATTGAGTGGCTTGATAATTTGCAGTGGCTTTGCACTTACAAGAAGATGATAGGGCAACCCCTATGGTTAGAGGACTAGCCATCACCATAACCCCTGAATTGATTAGCAAAGTCATGACCTTGCCTCTAAGATTCAAGTGGAACAGAGAAGATAGAGTGTCCAATAATGCCTCTAAAAAGAGCTTTTTTTTTCCTAATGAGTACATTGAAGATAAAAATGGAGTAATAAGGGAAAGCCTCCCTTACCCATGGGATGAAGTGGCATATCACATCATGAAATACATTTCCTGTGAGGAAAGACTTAGTGTGGTTTATGAATTCCACTTCATATTATTACATGAGATTAGATTCAAAGGATATAAGCCACTAGAGCATAGACTAAGAATTCCATACTTCCTCCTACATTCCATTAGAGACATGAGCCACAGAGTGAGGGAAACGAAGTATCATCACTTAGCTCACCATGGCCTCATCAGACTTATAGAAGGAGATGCTCTCAATAGATTTAACATCCATGTACCTTGGTCCACATTCATAGATATGGATAATGAAGCATTCATAGGGACAGAAGTTGTCACACCTGGACAAACCCCTTCCTCAGCTTGGGGAGAGGGGTATGAAAGAAGAATAAGGAGAGACTAAAGGAACAGAGGAAGAAGAGGAGATGGAGGCATAATAAAAACACACAAAAACCCTATAAACAGAGGAAGTAAAAGAGGAGGAGGAAGAGAAAGACGAAAAAGGAGAAGGAGATGAAAAGGAGGGGGAAGAGCAAGAGAAAGAAAATGAAGGAAATAAGAGAGAGGAAGAGATATTAGACCCCATGATGAGCACTTACATCTTTCCCCAACAGACCAGCCTATCACCTGGATTCTTATCCCTCTTATACATTATTCAACCATGTCCATGTAATGTTGCAGTGAGACTGCGTTATTTCTTAGTTGAATAAATCAGATCTGCTCTTTTTGTACATGTGTCTCAAGAAACCCTTGCCGGGTTATCTCTATAATGCAATAAGGAGGCCAGATCTCTGTTTTCTTAGCATATTGTGCCATCAATCTCTAGATATATTTTTTTCTATTATAATGTTGCAGAAACCCTCATGAAATAACATTGTACATGCTTCAGTCTTTTCTGCATAATCAAAGTCATGGGATTTGGGTGTTTCTAGTTCATTGCAAGGTCGGGAGACCTGTTTAACATATCAAAAGGGATTTCTTTCTGATCCCCTTTTTTATGTAAGTTACCTAATCTATATGCTAAGGAATCAAACCGTTATTTCCTCTTGTTATCATGCAGTTACCTGGGAATAACGTTTTTGGGGTCTAATTTGCTGCTTTTCCCCACTAGGAGACAGTGTATAAAGGCATACTTTTGCTGATATGTTCATAATCTGATAAAAGGGTGTTTAAGACACATTTTATGAGATCATTTTCTGTAGCACTTTTATTTGTGCTCATGTATTGTTGTAGCTCCAACTTTAGAATATCTTAAGATATTCTCATTGTTGTAGAATTTCCCTATTTTGGGATATTATAGTGGTATCAAAGCTCCTTTCTTGGCACAACCTATGGATTTCAGCCATTATGCCATCAACAGAAGGGGAGATGTGCAGAAAAGAGAAGACTCCATTATGTGGAGGAATAAAGGAAGATAAGCTTACAAAGCTACTTCCAAGATCTATACAGAACTTTCAAGAAGATCTGAAGAAAATAAGGATGGAGATGGAATCTCCAGAAGAGTTTGGATCTAGAGCTAGATCTAGATTTGCACATGGTGAGTGTGAGCATGCAGCTACACTCCATGATGCACAGCGCAGCCAAATTCCTAGATCTATCATGAGATGGATGAAAGGAGGGAGAATACCTAAGAGGAAAAATCTTAGTGATCTGTTGCAGGAGTATGAATCTCAAACTTAGGGGTTTAGAGATCATACCACTTTCCAAGAGTTTTGCAAGATCTAGGTGAAGAGAAGCAAGCAGTAGAATACGGATAGATTCCTTCTGTCTACCTTTGATGGTTCACCTACTTGTTCAGCCACGGCTTGGGTGGAAGAGCTAGACACATTTTTGCAGCAGCATCAAATTTCTGAAAGTGAAGCCATCAGAGTAGCAGCGCTGCATTTTTAAGGTAAGGCTTATGCATGGTGGATTTTTGAATCGCGTTCTTTGAAAAATGAAAATACTTCCTCTTATGAAAGATTCATTAAAACATTGGTGGTGTTGGTATCCTGTGTTTTGACAGTTTGGCAAATCAAAAGACAAGGCAACATCAGAACCAATCTTTAGAGTTCCAGGATCTAGTCCTCCTGTTCTCAGAGAGGGATCTCTCAAATATTTGTTTGCAAAGGTTTATCTTGTTTGCTTTGGTTATGGATTTTAGACTAGTTATTACGTGCGGATGTTTGTTTGGTTGGGTTGAGTTGATACAACAAAATATGAAAGGTCTAGGAAAGATAGACAGAAAGAGGAAATATCCGGTTCATTGGGCAATGGAGTCAAAATAAGATCATGACAAACTCTTCAAGGGATATGGGATATCAAAGGGAAAATCTAACTTGGCCACGGGATCCTTTGTTTTGGAATGAGATGGACATTAATGATTTGGAAAAAGAAATTTAATTCTCAATAAAGGGAACTTGAGAAACATGACTTATCAATAAAGAGATATTTGATAGACAGGGCTAACCATAAATTCTACAAACATTCTTTAAGCAAATAATGATTTCAAGACAACTTTTAAAATGAAATCTAAGATTCGGGGAACACCCTATTTCCTCAAAGATCTTATTTTAAAGGGTTTAGAAAACATAAAAGATTCACTGATAGTTGCATTCATAGAAGAGGGAACACCTAAATAACATCTGTGTTTGCAACTATAAAGACCTTCAAAACAACTGTTTAAGCAGGGGCAAAGGGTAAGATCAGAACCGACCTCTTTGGTTAACTTAAGACAATGGTACTTCGAAGGGAGATTTCAATAATGGCTTTCAAGTGATGGCAGACAAGCAGGGAGAACCATAACATGCTGAAACCAACTATTTGAGCTATCAAGGAAATAAACGAGCATGAAGAAAAGAGAAGGTTTAAAGCCTCTAAAATACTTCAGCAGAAGAAAACATAAAACAATGAAGGGTGAACAGGTCTAAGGTGCTTCCAAGAGTCATTTCTTAGCCTAAAAATTTCAGCCTACTGTAGTAAGAAATTATGGAACATAATGAAAACAAGGAAAAAACATTTAACGGTTCAGAGCACTTCACCAACAGCCAAGCTCATGGATCAAATGATAGAGCCTTCTCAGGAACAGACATGCAACGGCATCATCAAGACATCCAAGACTCCAAATTATTTTCAACTTCAACAGACTTGTATATTTATTTCAGAGAGTTTCAATATTACAACTTGTGATCAAACAACAACCAACCTTCTCATCTTATGAAGAAGTACTTATAGGAAGATGAGGAGGTGAGAACTAACAAAAATATCTCGTGAACCATTAATACAATTTAAATGACTTCTCGGCCTCTTGAGGGGTTCGATGGAGAAGTGTACAGGTGGATCACTGTATTAATGTTTTAGAATTAATATCAAAGCTCGGTGGGAGCTTTATCTGACTTTGAGGCTCTATGCTCTGTCTGGAGCAACTCTCCAACTATTTACTATTACACTCCTTTAGCAGAATTAACTTCTTGGCAGCGCTGGAGGTAGATATTTCCTGAATCAATAACTTCAGCCTCTGTTTTGAATGGTTTGAGGCGACAGGTGGCTCTTTGTAGTAGCTGAGGAATCAATTCGCCTCAGTTGAAGCGGTGGAAACCTTTCTGTCTGATAAAACACTTTAGGTTTTCTTTAAACTGTGTTTTGAGTCGGGGATTAGGCTTTTGATAACTGTCTTAGCCGTAATCCCCGTAATACTGTCTTCAATCTTCTTCTGTTGTGCTTTATTCTCAAAACTGATACTCTTTAACTGTTCTTTCGAATAAAACAGTGTCTTTTCGATGTGCAGGGCCGCGCTGGGTTTTTCGGCATCAATGCTCATGAAACATTGACAAATCATTGAATCCAACCATGTGAATGGTTCCTTTTAACAGCTCGAAGGCGCAGGAAACGTCTTTCCCAACCCTCGGCTTTCTTTCATTATACAATGGAAAACCATTAAAACACCTGCAAAGCACAAAAATAGTTAAGAAATCCTGCGGAAATAGGTTTAAACTGCTTCAGATGGCGGGGGAGGAGCATAGCCGTCGGATGAAGGCAACCAACGGTGGAGATTTGCGTAGACGAGGCGAAAAGGAGAGCGGGGAGATGAACAAGTCGAAGTGATTTTGGACCGTCCGATCTGGACACGTGGACGGTCCAGATTCAATCGGAAGATCGTAATTGGGGGTAGCGAGCAAATGCACCGATTTGAAACATGCGATGCGATTTAGCGCAGACCGTCGATCTAAGATTCAGATCAACAGTGGGAAATGAATCGGGATAGTCGCAATCGGAGGGATGAGGAAAAGAGTGCGATTTAAACAAAAAACTCCAATGTGATTGCGCAATCAGGAGGGGAGAGGCAATTAAGCGATAGCCGTTGGATCCGAGGAGTAGATCAACGGCGGGGAGCGAATCGGAGGAACAGCAATCGGGGGGAAAAAAATAAATGCATGCGATGGAAAACTCCGATGTGATTAAGAGCTGGCCGTTGGATCACAGGACTAGATCAACGGTCAGGATTGCTACGACCTACGCACCGGCGGAAAAACCCTTAAACACATGAAAACCAAAGTTTTTTGTGAATAAAACAAGTTTAACGGATTGGGCGGAAAATATATAGGTAAGGAAAAAGGCGCCCGATTGCGGGGCCGGGGGTTTTTACGGAATGTAATATGCCCGGGAGTTATAAAGACAAGGGCTAATCGTAATCGGGCCATCGAGCCTGGTCTTTCCGATCAACCCATTTGTATTGTCTCCGATTGCGATTGCGCGATCGGCTCTTTTCAATCAACCCATTCATATTCAGCAAATGGTTTTAAGTCTTAACTTAGAACTTTCGGAAAGTGGGTTTTTGGGTTTACAAAGGAAAATGAGCTTTGTAATGGTTCAAAGTCATGCACCGTTTGGATATTTGCAATTAGCGCCGAAAACTTTGGCGTTTGGTTTTAACACATGGGCATGTGGGGGGAAGTGGTTTAGGACTTAGCCCAAGGGGCTTAGGTCCATAGCAATAAAACTTTGTTTTTTATGAAAAATTTCAAGGTTTCCAATGGATTTGGGGGTTTCGGCACAGTTCAAAAAGAAGTTTCAAACCATGTCAGGAAGATTTTTACGGATGGAGGGAGAAAATCATGAAAAGTAGAGGAATATATGGAGAAAAAAGGGGAAGAAAATGATGGTTTCTTCAGCAGTTCTTTATAGGAAATCAGCAGAATTTTCTGAGTATAAAAAGGGACAGCAAATGAGGATTTTGGACAGAGGCATGAGGCCTTAAGGAGACTTCAAGAGCCAACAATTTTTTAGTGATAAAATTTGTTCCTTGGAGGCTCAAAAAAGATCTTAGCCACCTTTTGGTATAAAAAAATATTATAGGTGGCTAACAGGTGGGAAGGTTTGATGGTAAACTTCCTAAGACACATGTATTGGAGCAAGAAAAACTTAAGAAAACAAAACCCTTGCATGTAATGGAGGAAACTATAGACCTCACTCCAATTTACAAAACCATGGGAGAAGCTAACATCTTGCATCATACATTGTTAGAGGCAAGACCTCTATCTCATATTCCTAAACAAGAGGGCATGGGGATCTCTTTTCCACAAGAGGATCCAATTATTGGAGGGTTTCCCATACACATTGATGAAGATGAGGGCAACAGCGCTGTCACATCTAGAGCACATCCAGTACCTCATGCAAAGGAAGGTGGAGCACATGCTCCAACAGGAGGGATTCTTGTATCCTTGCAAGAAGTTCCCCAGGATCTCATACATGGAGGTCAAAGCACAATCAATGATTAGCATGATTGTGAAGCATTGCAGATGGAAGGAGAAGGTAGGAAGGAAGAGAAACATCACTTGATGAGAGGCACACACCCTTCTCTATTTCAGAGAGCTAATGCAATGGGGAGGCGGACTGTTCTGTGTTGTGAAGGCAAGGGCAAGGTTGCCCAACCATATGTATAGTCTACTCTTGACATTGATGTCTCACTACATGGAGGCATTCCACCTGGGAGGCCACCCAATCTAGGATTGATGAAAGACATCTTATCTTTGGATTCACCACTCTTGGATTTTGGAGAGGTGAAAAGTTTGGAGGAATAATTTGGCATGGGGGATGTCAAGGTAGTAGGTAGCAGCATGAGGAGAGCTTCACATGCTAGATCACTAGCGCTGTCTCTTGGGCAGATTGTTCAATATTGGAGGTCTCAACTCTTGGTAGAGTACTCCAAGGATCTAGGTGCTTGCATGATTCTTGATGAACCGAATAGAGGTGATAGATATATGGTGGATGATATGGTCATCTATTTTTATGGCAAAGTCTTCTTGACTAGAGCTTCCAAGCTTAAGGAGAAGCTGCTACATGCAACACATGAGGACTTCTTTTCCATGCATTTTGATGCATATATTTCCTTGGCAGAGGAGTTCATTTGGGAGGGCAGCCAGCATGACATATTTTAGCATATGGAGAGATTCATAGCCCGGATGGTGATAGAGAGGATGTCACAGTCACTTCCCTACTCTTTGAAGGTGAGGGAAAATTTCTAGTTGAGCCATTTCAGCTCAAGATCTCAAGTACATGATGGAGGATGTACAATTTCACTTTATGTTTTGTACTTATTTCCTTTATATGAGCAGCATATTGTACCAAGGAGGATTATTCCTTCTTGCATATTGTATAATGATGTACTTGAAGCCATTTGTAGCATTGGGATTGGCTATCTCATTGGTGGTTTGTGGGGGAAGCCACATGATTTTTGGTGTGCACCATTGACACCAGTTTGTACTTTCATGTTGCTATCTTGTAAAATGATTGTGGAAAAAAACAAGTGGCTAGAAAATCACTTGTTATTGTTTGATTTGATGCAGGTAAAGGATGCACTGCACTGGTTCCATGTGTGGAACTATGATCCACTTTCCGGTTGTCATGTGACAACTTGTTCTCATTTGTTTTTGCTTCCATGTATTGTTGATATTTCTATGTTCATGGGAAGCTTTGTTTGGAGAGTGGGATATGAGATGGAGATGCCCATTGGGAGTATTATTCTCCCTACTATTCATGTTGTATGTTTCAAGAGGAGCAATGGGCAAACCATGATTTCCACATCACAACTCTTTTCTTCATATGGAGTAAGCCATTTGAAGAACTTGAGTGTTTGGAGGAGGCACTTCATGGCTGAATTATTTGATGGGGTAGCTTGGGCCATTCTTGGAGGCCATATTGTTTCAGCCCAAAGACATAAACATCCCCACACTTATCATAAATGGAGAGAGAAACAAATGAAGAGAGGAAAACTAATATCTCCATGCAGCCCCACTACATTACACAAACAGGGGGTTAATGATTGTTTTGATGAGCTACCTAGAACGGCTCATTTCATTTGGATGACAGCATGGGTGATGGAATCACTCATTGGGAATAATATTCCCCATGTTGTTCATCACTCCTACCTTGAGGAGGCCATTGGAAAACAAGGATATTTCCACTTGCATTACAAACTTGGGAGGGATTATTGGAGGACAAATTTGTTGCTGAGCTATGGTGGAATCTATTGATGAGTAGGCCACAAGAAGAGGGAGGGAAAAAATTTTCTCTACCTTTTCCGTTGCTTGAGGACAAGCAACATTTTGGAGGGGGAGGACTATAATATTCCCAAAAGTTAGACCTCATCTAAATGGAATATTATAGTTGGTTTTATCTTTAGATAAATGAATAAATGGGTAGGGAGGCTCATTGACAGAAAGAATAACATTCCTCATGTGAAAAGAGGAAGAAAGCAGTTGGAAGGAGCACATTTAGGTGTGAACAAGGAGGGTATCATGTTGATTCAGTCATCTTTGACCAAATCAACATATGTTGTCTAGATACATTGCATCTTCTTGATAAACTGCGCAGATTTGGTGGAGGATAACTTGCATGAGCTTGGAGGAAAATGTGGATGGGACCCAATGAGAAGAGGTTCACTTGCTATATATGGAGAGGATGGAAGCCTTTTCCATTCATGTTTTTAGATTATTTTTTGTCTGCTTAGACTTGGTTTCCTTTTGTTGTTTAGCAGGGTTGCAATGCTATTGAGCACTGAGTGTTCCCGAGCGGGAATCCCACCTCTTCCCTTGAGAGGCCTCTTGGTAGAGTATTGTACTAATTTTTTCCACATCCAGGTTTGAGGCCAAGCAGCAGTCTTCAGTCACAGTGTTATCTATGTAGCAGTGTAATGTTGTGTTGCAGTGTGTTGCAGTGGAAGATCAATCATTCCACTCCCGGGTCTGTTTCTCAGTAGAGGGTGCCTTCCTTCTCTTTAGAGATCAGAAAAGGAGATTTCTGAGCTAATTTTATATCTTTGCACTTGGCCAAAGCACATGTTATCTCCTACAACGTATTCCCTTGCAGGAACTGCGTCCTTTATTAGAGAGTTGTTGCAGCAAGGTTTTAGGCCTTTTTTCTGAGCTAGTTTCCTAGGGGAAGGGCCAACCCTTCTCCCGGAAATCTAGAACAAGGGATTCTTATCCATATTATACATTATTCATCCATTTCCATGTAATGTTTCAGTGAGACTGCATTATTTCTGAGTTGAATAAATCACATCTGCTCTTTTTGTACATGTGTCTCAAGAAACCCTTGCCGGGTTATCTCTATAATGCAATAAGGAGGCCAGATCTCTTTTTTCTTAGCATATTGTGCCATCAATCTCTAGATATATTTTTTTCTATTATAATGTTGCAAAAACCCTCATGAAATAATGTTGTACATGCTTCAGTATTTTCTGCATAATCAAAGTCATGGGATTTGGGTGTTTCTAGGTCATTGCAAGGCCGAGAGACCTGTTTAACATATCAAAAGGGATTTATTTCTGATCCCCTTTTTTATGTAAGGTCCATAATCTATATGCTAAGGTATCAAATCATTATTTCCCCTTTTTATCACGCAGTTACTTGGGAATAACGTTTTTGGGGTCTAATTTGTTGCTTTTCCCCACTAGGAGACAGTGTATAAAGGCATAATTTTGCTGATATGTTCATAATCTGATAAAAGGGTGTTTAAGACACATTTTATGAGATCATTTGCTGCAGCACTTTTATTTGTGCTCATGTATTGTTGTAGCTCCAACTTTAGAATATCTTAAGATATTCTCATTGTTGTAGAATTTCCCTATTTTGGGATATTACAAATTCCAAAACAAGGGGTGTGCAAGATGTAGGGATCATGGAAGAAAAATTCATTAAAATGGGGAGGGATTTGGATGATATCAGACTCAGGGAAGCAATGTTAAAAGAGAAGCTACAAGAAACAAAAGCAGAAAATGCAAGGTTTCAAAGTCAATTGCAGAAAAAGGACAAAAAAATTTCCACCATGGAATATTTGTGCATGGAGGAAATACAACACAGACATCCTTCAAACTCTTATTCCATCTACATGAAGCAATAGTGGTTACAGTTTCAGATCAAAACACTAGCATCCTATGGATCATTGCCTTTCCAAAACTGCATGCAGTTTATTGACTTTTGCAATCAATCCAGCTTAACAGATAAGGCCAAGTTGGCAGAAATTTATATGCGTAATATTATCTTCACTTATCTAAACATTTGGGATCCTAACCCTAGGATGGGGGATATGCAGTTGATGGCCCTAGCCTCTTGGATGACCAATGAGGAGGCAAGGGCAGAGGAGGTAAAAAGGGTGATGAGAAGAGAAGGAAAGGAGCCTATCCATATCAAGGCATAACTATTCAGCACTAGAGGGGTCATTAATAATCACCTAATGATAGCAAATGATGCAAGCCTTGCAAATAAATACCTCAACACCCAAGCACAAGCCATTGCACACTTTGATTACATTTCTAGACTGTTGGGAGAGGAATGTGTAATGGCAAGTTAGAGGAGATGGAATGGCATCCCTTTTAGCCTTAGAAACATGGAGTATCATACTCTAGAGAGATTGAGAAATTCCCTAGAAAGGGCACCTTTGTACAAGAGGGCTATACCAACAATGAAGATCCAATGGCCTAGCTTGAAACTCAGTCCACCTTTGCTGTTGGGGTTGGGTGAAGGAAAAAACCAAGCTGAAGAAAACATAGAATGGGAGGAGGTAGAAAAGAATGTTGGATTATACCCCCCTGAGGGGACTCCTTCACTAGTTCCTTGGGATGTCAGGGAATCCACTAAGGCACTAAAAGACATAAAGAAAGAGGACTAAGTTGCTTAGAGGATTAGTAACCATTTGGTAGGGGGGTGATGATGAGCACCATAATTAGGTACATTTTAAGGGTTTAATTGTCACCTTTTTAGCCTTATTAGTCTCTGTTTCTCACATTTAATTTCATTATGGTCATATGTTACTTAGTGTAGATATTGTATTTAGGGTTGCATACTTTGAATGCCTAATGTGGTTTAAATCCAGGAAAATCAAGAGAATATGCCATTTTTGCTGAATATTTCACAATCAAGGCTCAAATTAGACAGCTAGGAGTGATTATAGGGAGTTTACCACCTCCTTAACTCCTAAAGGCAACCAAGGGATCCTCGAGATTCTCCTCCAATAGCTCAAAATAAAAGGCAGCCAAGCAAGTGGAAGATCAAGTGGATCCAAGCTCCACTTCTATCAAGTTCCAGGGAGACAAATCACCTACTTTTTAGGGATCTGTTGGTAGCTACCCTTTAGGATAAATAGAGCGGAGAAAGAGCTCATTAGGATTCAATTTTTGGATATAGATAGAACACTCTTAGCTCTTGTAATAGACATTTGTGACTTTTATATGCTATGTAGAAAAATTGGTTATGAAATAAAATGATTATTCAGTTTCTGATTCACTGAGTTAGTTTCAGGGAGCTGAGCTTGTGGGTTAGGGCCCAATCCATTGGAATTAGTCTCTCTTACATATTTGTGTTTACCTTTTATGTTGATGTAGTTAGTCTGCTTACATTTCATCTCACTGTATTTAGTTTACTTCCATTTCGAGTGTTGTAGTTAGTTTTCTTACATTTCATATTGTTGTAGTTGTGTTGCTTCCATTTCATGTTGTTGTCATTAATCTTTACCTTTCATGTTGCAATAGCATAGAAAACTCTAAAACTGTGTGTTAAATCCTCCCTCTCTCACCTCTTCCATTAGGGTTTGAGGAGGGTAGATCTTCACCACAGACCTAAATTTGCTTTCAGTTTATGATTTCTTGGAAAAGTTAGATACGTTGCTTTATTTATCATGAACATGTTGTAGATGTAGAGTTAGTTTTCTGTTTTAATTGCATACATAGGTTTGCTTAAATTCAACTCATATTTTCCACCATTTTCATAATATATTTGTCAATGATAACTGCTTGAACAAGTAGTTTTATTGCAGGTTTGAGTAGAGCAGAAGATGAGGACTCCACCAACACCATTAGCTTCAGTTTCCACCCCACATCAACCAACTTCCAACTAAATCACCTTTATTGAAAAGTCAACAAGAAATGTGTGTCTAATTTAATTTTCCCTTAATTAAATTGGACAATAAAATGTAATCTTATCTCATAATCACTTGTAATAGTTAACTGAGTGTGATAAACACATTTAGCTCATGAATTTCAAATTGAGGGTGGTTGGTGAGGCATGCAGAGTGATTCTATTAGTTATGGAGTTCGAATTTAAGTTAGTGAATTATTTTAATGCATGAGAAATCAGTTAACTTAATTTATTGAGTTAAAGTCAGTTGAACTAGTTGTAAATGTTTGTTGCACTAGTGAGATATCAAGTGAATTAAATCATATTTAATTCACATGTAGTGATATGCCATGCAACTGATGATTTACTATTAATAGATGCATGCATGTCAATTCCAGTGGAGACCCAATTGAGACAAAGGTTAAAGTGATTTTAACTATCAATTGTATCATTAGTAGGTTGCCCGCATGCAACCAGACATCCATTGGATTTCCCATGATTCTTACGCAGTTTTGGAAGGTTGAAATTCCTAAAGAATAGGGATTTCATTCCACATGAATTGCACAAGCAAGGTGGGCTGATTAGAGGCAGGAAATTGGCTAAGTGTTGGTCGATTTTGTCTAGGTCAGTGTGAGACACTTGTGAGAGTGCAGGAGACTCTTGTGAGAAGAGTGCATTGTAACTATTTCGTGATTCCATGGTGAATATACAATAGAAGATAGAGGGGTTTTGAGCAGCAAGCTTTCCCCGAGAAAATATCTATGTTGTGGTTTGATTTTCTTCTTTCTTTACTTATTGTGATTGGCGATCATGTTTATTTTCCGCAATTGATTTGCAGAGGGATTTAGTATCTAGATTTAGTACATTGCTTGATCAGATTGAATCTATTGATACACATATGTTTGTATAATTTCTACAACCTTCAACCTTGTTTTTGGACATCTCCACCACAACACCGAGAGCCACCTTGGAGGTGCAAGACATGCTTTGAGAGAAGTTATGAGCTTGTCCAACGGGTTGGATACCTTTCATCCACCTATATCCACATTCATTTCACCTATCCTACTACTTTCCTCACCATTCTTGGCCTCAAACTACTCTCGGCTTGTTTCCTGTAATGTTTCAGGACATCCTGTAGTTGATCCTGTAGCAGCACCAATCAGTCATTTCTTTGGCCCAAAACCTATCTTTCACCTCATCTAGACCTAGCACAACCTCCAAGGCACCTTCAAATCTAAAACCATGAGCCTAAGAGCCTCTTAGGTCACCTTAGTGCCTCCTTATTTTGTTTCAAAATATATTTATTTTACAAGCATGGCTAGGTCATTGATAAATGCATTGTTAAGCATAGCAGTCAAGAATGAGGTAGATATATTTCAATTATTTATTTGGTTCAACATGTGTACCTAGATTAGTCTCCCTTTCTGCAAGTTCAGTTCAACAATTTAAATCTTGAATGCCACGTAGTTTAAATTTATTTCTTGCATTAGGTTAAGTGTGGATTTCCTTTCTTGCAAATAGCTAGATGAGTCTTTATGATCTAGAATAGTTTCTTGTATTGCTGATAAAGTAATGGTCATGAGTTATTTTCAGTCTTAGTTTTCATTCAGAAGTGTGACAGAATTCATATCCTAGCAGTAACCCTAGCTGTAGCAACCCATCGTAGAATTGAGAAGAGGATGTCATGAGTAGAATGCATATGTTGTGTATATAGTATTGTCACCTCCAAGTTTGTACGAACCACGGGTTGATAAAGAAAAGTAGAGTAGCCTTTGGGATTTGCAGCACTCTTGGTGCAATACGAGGGCTCACTGAAGTGTCAAGCTACCACCCAATCTATAAATAATTAAAAACATTGTTCTCAAAGGAATATGGGTCACATCTCTAATGTTTATCTTCCCATCCTTATTCGATTGTGCTTGAGGTCTACAATGAGTGGCAATGTAATCCTTTACTGACTCTCCTCTACTTCTCCCTCCTAAGTGAGAGATGGGAGCACCCCTCATATACAAACATGTCATAAATTATATATCCTCCACTTTGATCTCAAGAAGATGCTCCCCTAACCCGAATGCCTGCACCTGTACATACCATGAATGGACTAGGAACTTGAGTAAATCCATTTGCTGCCTCATGTCGGGTAACCAGAAGGATTTTAGCAAACCACAGTTTCTGAGTGCCTCAATGATGGAAGGATCGTTTTCTGCATTCAAGTCATGTTCTTCATGTTCTCTTTCTCTCCATACAAAGGAAATTTTTAATTGATGAGAACCTGAAACATCAATAAGACACTCATTAGGATCCTTTTCATGCAAAAAACCAGACATTTTTTAAGAAAAAATTGGCAATTTTAGTTGAGAAATTTTTCCCAATGCCACCCCAGAAGGGATGAAAGAGTGTTGCACCCTTGTCTGTAGTGAAATGCTTCTTAGGTGCAACATACTTTTCAACAGACTGGGCATGCATTGGTCCTAGGTCGAGTTTTTGGGACCCCGGGGCTCTCAAAAATCAACAAAACTTGCATGAAATCACAAAAAGGAACCACAAATTGAAAGAGAAGGGTCCTAGCTCCTACCTACAACTGACATAACTGAAAATGATCCATCGGATTGATCGCAATCAGCTACAGATGATCAAGGGAAACAATGGCTCAAAGCTCTTAATGTTGAAGGTAATTGTCAAATGGTAAAAATGAATAGTCATTTTCATTACTTATGGTCATTTTATCGCTATTTTATCATATTTAATGATTTTACCTAGTAATTGTTAATTTTTACAATGAAATAGGTATGTTTAATCCTTCTTCTAATTTTTTGAGCAAGTTAATAGTTGTTATAATTGATTTTGTCGTGTTTTCACAGACCATTTTGATCAAGGAGTACACTTTATCACTTTTTCGGACTCCATAAACACAAGAAAAAAGGAACCCCCTGGAGTCCTCTTTTAGCTCTTTTTAGACTCCCAAAACATGAAAATATTGTCGATCACTTGTCTTTTCAAACTCGTAAAATTAAATTCAAGGACATCTACTCAGTATAAGTTTAACCCTTTTTCGGACTGAGATGGTCTATTTAGGAAAAAGGAATACCTTAGTCAAACATGGCTAAGAGTTTCTCTTGAGTATTTTTTTCTTCCTTTTCAGACTCAAGGGACTACCTACGAAAAGGAACATCTAGATTTTTTTTTTGCCTTTTTTTTTAAATTCTCTAAACATGAAAAATATGTCAAGCTTTAATTACCTTCGTTGGACTCATTAAAACATCAAACAATGATGGGCTTATCGAACATGACAAGGCCAAACCACTCCTTCTTAGGGTTCGTTAAAAACACTCGAAGGGATTCATCCGAAGGGTGAACTTACAGATTAAACATATGTTATCCTCCTCAATATTGTTAAAAAATAAAAAGGTACTGACTAGTATGGTTGGGGAAATTGGGAAAACAAGGAAATTTGTTTTGCTAATGGCAATGAGTCGCTATTGAATGCGAAACTCTTCCACTTCATCTCCATGGTTGTTGGGTTGGTTAATCTACTTGTCTTTGGTTATCATATTGTTTTAAAAAGCCTCCATTTTCGGTTTTGGGTCAATGCTGCCAACTCCATTCAGTGTCCTCATTGTGTTCAATAGAATCCATTCAGTGAATATGTGTTGCAATAATCCTAAGCCTTAATTCCATGTCTATCGTTTTTTATCCAATTTAGTATCATCATATTTTTGTCTCAAATCATGATACTTATTCTATTTCATTGATGGGGGATACATCAAGGCCCTCCTAAAACAGGTCGCTTCATGTAGACATCGACTCATTATCTAGGAAGTTGACTTAGAAACACCCCTCGATACCTTGGTGTTTGCATACATCAATGGAAATTTTCCTCGCTCTCGGCAACACGTTTACATCAATGGACTTAGACCAAAATATTTTGTGTGGTGTTCAACATAAACTCATTTACTCACACCATATGGATTGTACTACAGTACCTTGAGAGCCATTAACATCATCTGTGGTTTCTCTCGCGTCTGTTAATGAATTACATCATTGGTCAGTAATCAGATGGTGTCTACCATGTTCGACTCTGACTCATTTATTCACATGGTTAGACTCGTACATTGGATGGTCGGGTGAACGAGAAAGAACACCCCGGATCTAGTTTCATCCATTCGGGCTGTGATTTTAGGATAAATACAAGATCACAACGTATGATGGCTATGGTCATATAGACATTCATCCAATCATGGGTCCACCATTTTTCATCAGTGGACATGTATTTTGACCATTTTACATGTAATTTTAGCTTATATGTTGAGTATGGGTATGTCTCCCTTAGCAAATATATCATGATGTAAATGTATTGTAATAGAATATTATCTCGTCAGTTGTTCTTGCTCCTGACTTGTCACAAGGTAAAGCACTTCAGTCATCAATCACCTTTTCTGACTTTGCAATTTAGGGGGAAATATGTTATAGACCCGTTTGTCACTTCTGGTCAATCGGCCTATAAACTAGATCAATCAACATCCTTTGACCCATTGACATCATCATAACACAAATCCCTATGCATGACACTCCCATTTCCGAGATTTTATGCTTGAAAACACCTTGTTTGAGTCATTTTAAGGACCAATACTCCCTAGCCTCCTATTGGACAGTGTTCACCTACAGGTTTCTCCATTGTGGCATGCGTTGATCACCTACAATTTGCTCTCCTTTGCACCTGTGTTAGTTCTATAAATTCAGGAAAAAGAGAGAAATTTTAGGAGCCTACTTTTCTATAAGCTTCCAGAATTTGTTACAACCATTTACCTCAGATAAAACATTTGGATCTTATCATATCCTAACTTGGAGTTTCCATCCCTTATCCTTTGATCCCATCCTCCCATAGGTGGATCTAAAACCTTAGATTGGTAATTGGAACTCCCAACTTACTCCCCTTACCTATATATTTGTGGCCATCCACAAGCAAAAAGTTAGATTTTGGAGATAGGATTCTACCCTTATTTTGTTGTTGTAGAGAGGTAACTTTCCATGCATTAAGGTGATTAGAGGTGAAATTTGTGACAAATAAGGAACAAGTAATCCCGGAGGAGCTCTTATACAAGATTGACATCTGTTTATGTTTGTAGCTCCTTACATTTATATTAATGCAAAGAGTTCTTTGTTTCCCTATATGTAACATTATGAATTCATATATTTCGAAGACAAGTTGATCGATTGAATGAATTGTTTAGATGATGCTACATAAATTTCGTAGATTGTTGGCTTGTGTTGTCTGATTGTGCAGTGGAAACGAGAGCTAGGATTGGAGCATTCAAACCAAGAAAGTAGTGAAGCATAGGATGGATTGCAGATAGGCTTCGACCTGTCATCCATTTACTTTAAGGAAAAAAACTTTTTTTCCTTTATGTTGTTCTAGAATTAGCCACCTAGTCTGGGAAAGACACTTATGTCCGAAATCGTAGATTTGGTATAACAGTAACTATAGCCGCATTCATAATAATTTTCATACACTATCTTCATTTTAGATACATTGTCAACACTAAATTCTATTCTTAAAATCTCCTAAATATATTTGTCTCATCATTATTTTCCACATCAAAATACAACAAATCATTTCTATAATCGTTACATTTCTACTCATTTCATTTTACCATCAATAATTCATAAAATACTTTGGAACTATAAAATAGTCAGAAAATTGTCAAACAACTAATTCTTAACAACAAATCTTAAGGTTAGAATATTGACTTCAAAACAATTGTCAAGAAAGTTAGTAATCAAGTACTTGACTCCTCCCAACCTTGACACAACAAAATAGCTAGTGTCCCCCCAAGCATACCAGGCCTGCAATTTTCTCATAGTATTCTACTTCTTGCTTCTCTTCAGTCTCTTCTTCTCTGAGAATGAGACGAAAGCACAAAGACGAAAGATTTGTATTCCCACCCATCTACCACTCTTTTGGAGGTTAATGATTTCCTCCACACCAACAGGTGGTAGGTATTTATTTGCTCATTAATGAGCTCTTTTTTCCCACTCTTGAGGACAACTCTTTGTCTTCTAAGAAACAATCAATTGGCCGATAATCATAATTCTTCAAGTAAAGCTAATCATTCAGATTAGATGCCTAGGAATTCTTGATGGGTAATAAAACTTCCACAATAATTGCAGTGTCTTCTTTTAGCCATCTGTACTCAAAAACTAATTTTCAATAATTTCTTATTTACAAAAATAAAAAAATCTTAATTACAACTTTATAGTCAGTTATTATCACTCATAATTTACTCATAATTAAAATTTCAAATGTTTTTTAGAGCAACAAACTTTAACCAGAAATACAAATATGTACATTTAGTTAGATAATTTATCAAGAAAAGGGATATCACACTTTCATATATGAACAATACCCTTTCCCCAAATAATTTTACACTCCAGTACATTAACAAGCTTGATGATTGAAAGTGGCATTAATATGTGTTGCAGTTCCCGAACTGACGATGCAATGATGTAACACAAGTGTCATAGAATGCTTGCGAAAATGCATCCTAGATGATGAGAATTGGGTTAAAACATGGTTGGAACTTTCATCATGACAATATAGGGTTTCAAAGGTGCACAAGCAGAGCAACATTTTCCTAAGCTTTAATGCAATTCACAGAAAAGGAACCCAAGATAAATCAAGGAGTAGATATACATGATAGGCATTGTGCAAGCATGAGAAACCAAAGAGCTTGATGATAGTTGGATCAATGATGGACTTGAACAACCCAAAGCACAAGCACATTTATTAAACCTCTAAAGGTAAAGCAAGGGCCCAAATTTTTTGGATATTGTTGAAAAAATTTTGGTGTTGTTGTAGAGGCTACAATAGAGCCCAATGGTAAAAGGTGAATATCAACTAATGTGGACATGTTGCTTACCATCACTAGGCATGATGCCACCATATATGTCACTTTCCTTTTGGTTCCCATGGAGAAATGAACCAACCACGATCTCTCATAGGCTTTCTTTGTGACCTTTGGGCTGACATAGTTGAAATTAGAACATGGGTCTACTAAAATATAAATAAGTTAGTTGACAGCCTTACCTTCCATTTCTATCACTGAGGCTTGATTATCTACTTGTCAGTTGTCCAAGGATGCATAAATTTGTGGCATTCTCTATGCCACATCATTCATCGTTGCAACTTCTTGTAAATTGTGCAATCTTGTGTCACTTTGTCATTATTGAGGACACTCTTTCTGCAGGTGGTTTTCTCCACATGTCCAACATTGGAAGGGCTTTGTAGTTTTTGTGGCCTCTCCTCTTGTTGTGTTAGGAAGTTAGTCCCTACTAGAAGTAGTAAAATTTTTCTAAATCTCACCCTTGGCATGAGTGGTGAACTTTTCATTCCTTCCTCCCGACTTATATCCTTGAGGATTTCCCCCCTTTTCCTTTGAAGCTAGTATTATCTATTAATTTCCAATTTGTTCGAATTAGCAATATTTGGCCTTTCGAATAGTGTCCTCTAGGGTTCTCGAATTATTAAAAAAAATTATTTCTCAATAATTTTGTGGCAGCCCACTGAGGTACCTTTGAATCTTTAATTTCTCATCTCTGATATACAAAACATAATGTGACAATTCCAAAAATATGCTAGTGTACTCATCAACAATAAGTTTCCCCTGTTGATGCTCGTGAAATTCATTGTCATAGTACCTCTCAGTTAAGTACTTTCCCAGAAATATCTCTCAAATATTCTCCAGGACAACTCTTTATCTCTTATGTCCTTTCCATTTCTAAAATCATCCCACCATATATCAGCCTTTTCCTTCATGCTGAAAATGGCCACTCTATCCCTCATGTTTTCAGAGTAGTCATGCACTCTGAAGTATTTCTTTATTCCCAATAGTAAAGCTTCTGCCTCTTTAGCCTTCTTAAGTTCTCCATCAAAGGTGAGGGGCTTGGATTTCTTGAATTATTTTGACATCAATTTCTTCTCGCTCCTCCTTCATTCGTGGTGTTTCTTGGTTGCAACACTATGCCACTAGTTATGGCTACTTAATTCTCTTTTCGAGGTATTAAGTGGAGTTTCTCCTCTTACCATGTCTTCGCTAGCTTTCCTGTGGTTTCCTTTTTCTTTAATGGCTCCCAGCCCTTGCTTTTGGATTTTGGAAAGGCCTCTCTTAGATTTATGCCAACCTAGATAGCTAGCACCAAGCTCATCCTGATTTTTTCTTTGTAGGTTTGAAAAAATCTGCAAGATCACTACATTCACCTCAACTTGTCTTTCTAGGGCTCTAACAATCCTTTCATTGTTTGCTTCACAACTTCTCATTGATCTGAAACTAGCTGCAAATTTAAATCTCACATTAGCATGCAGGTTAGAAAATAAATAACATGTTAGCACACCATCAATTTTCCAAAGCCAACAATTACACTAGTGGTAGTATTAAATTAATACACATATGAATATAGTAATCAAATCGTTAGATTTAAATGTTTATCCTATGTGTGTATGTCTCTCTAGGTATAGTTATTGAACCTCTTGCTCCTTTATAATACTACTTGGTAACATTTAATAGAGCTTCTCACTTCATCTCTTTGATATCCATCCAATCCAAGTGTCAACACTCTACTTCATATTGTGTATTTTTTTCCCTCCATATTCAAAATTTGAACCAACACTCACATACCACTATGTAACACTCCCTACCACCCCCTTGTTCTATCTAAGGTTGTGAGAAGTGTTACTTATTGATTAACCAGACATTCAAGGTATGTTATGAAGATGGGGTTAAAATTGTTGGGTATGTGTTATATTCTTTCCACGACTAAGCACGCGTGGGGGGGTAAGAGGGGGGGCAATAGCCCCCCCTTTGCGCTGGGCGCAACGGGGGGGTCACAGGGGGGGGCGGTAGCCCCCCTTGTCGAGGTTCGGAGCAGTGCCCCGGCGAAAATTTTTTGGTCCTTAATTTCCGGCGGTAGTTCGCGTCCATGGTTTTGTGCATGGTTTTGCACATGGTAATGGGGTACGATGGTTTTCGGCCCCTATTATTTTTGTAGATCCGGTCAAGGGAACTACGGTTATGTTCTAATCCAGAGTTTATGGATTGGGTTTTATGTATGCTTCGGCATGTATATATATGTGTGTTGTAACACTAAAAGGAATATAATGAAAAATCAAGTTGGTCGTCCTGATTTGGGATCCAGGGGAAAATCTCTGTGTTTATCTGTTTTATGTTTTATGCTCTCGCTATTGTTTATTTTCTGTTATAAGATTCGTGTGTAGATAATTTCTGTTCAGGGTTAAAACCTACAAAAATATATTCCTCCTTTGTGAATGTGTGCAGAATTAAACTCTAATACCACTGTTGTATTCAACTCGTCGATAGCTTTCCGATTATATAAATTTTATCTCGATCTGACTCATGGATTCAGAATTATGACCTATTGAAGTTAGACCAAATGTATGTTGCCACGTGGCATCCACATGTACCCAACATGGTAGCCATGTGTAATTCACGTGGAATTCACGTGGCTCTACCACATCCTTGCAGGTACTCCACATCACACCCTATTTCCCTTTTGGGTGGGGTTCCACGGTAATACCACCTTCCAAATCCTGTAATTTTGATGTTCGTGGTATCTAGTTTTGGACCTCCCTGTTAACCTACGATGGTCTAGGGAGGGCCCAAGAAAAACATAGGTCATTGATCAACCTTTACAACAATCACACTACTATGAGGTGGCATCCTTTTTAAATGTGGGGCCCTTGGTGGGAATCCCCATGTTAGACCCCCCTACGAACTCATGATGCAAAAGGGGGTCCTATAGAAATTAACAATCATTTATTTGGCCATGTTATGGTCCAAGGGTGATCCGATGGGTGGTAGTGTTCATGTTAGTTGATGACCTAAAAAAATGTAATAGCTTCACAATAATTTTTTTCACTGCCCTTCCGCCATGACTCACTCTTATTGCACTGTTCATAGGTTGTAACGATAAATGATGGGAAGTCGATGGTGGCAAGGTTCCACACTTGAAACACGGATGGGTCAGTTTCTTATTCCTTAACATGCCAATACTATACATTCAAACCTTTAAAAATGATTTTTAAGGTCGTGTTTCACCCTTAGGGTTACCTCCAAACCCCACCACCAATCTCTTGCCCACTTAAAACGAGTCTAAATTCCACCACCTGTTGGATTTGAAAGTATAGACATATAACACAGAAGACATATACGAGGTAGTGTTTGCAAATAATAATATGACCACCTCACTTCCACTGGAAATTTGAAGTCTTAAGGCATATAACGGTCGAGGGCATATTCATAAACACATAGTATCACTTCAACATAATTATAACCATGGACAACACAATCCAACATACTTCAGATTATTGAATGCAGAGAATATTATTATTCCAATCATCATCACAATAATGACAAGAATTGCATAAATCATGCATTTACGCTTATAAACTCATAAAGCATTACTTCATTGACATATTACAAGAATCAACATGGTTCATGCATACAACAAACCATGAATTTATAGGTCAATTTCCATCATGTTCATATCAACAAGCTTCAAATCTCATGCAATCATTCATATACATAATACAAGAGGTATTGGAATTATTAACAGCATAATGGAATTCCATAAGGTATTCATATGAGAAATGTACACTTATTTGTGTGTCTAAAGGCGACTGGAAATTGAGGGAGAGACTTCAACTCTCCACCCAATCATAGTCCAACCACACTATAATTATTTCCTGCAATTGACCACCCCTGAGCTAGATCCAAATTCAAAGGGGATGTGTATCTAGTGATGAAAATATAACAAGAAATTCCTAATTTAATTTTCCCTTGAATTAAAATTGGGAGAAAATAGAAATTCTGCATCACAAGACAACTTGAATGACTTAACTGAGTTGTTATCACTCATGATAACTTGAATGAGTTAAATAAGTTGTTATCACTCAGTTAGCTTAGTTAATTCGAGATGAGGGCTTAACTTGAGTTTTATACAATGATTCCTAAATTTTAGGAGCTTAGGTTGAGTTTATTTTCAGTTGTAACAATTTAATTCAATTAAAATGAGTTAAATCCAGTTAAACTAGTTCTAACTATTGGAGGAACTAGTATGAGGTCTAGCAGTGGGGTGCAACTTCAGTGTTCAACCAATTAACTAATAAATCAGTTAATAATTAACTCATGCATGCATGAAATTCGAGTTACCCAGTTGAGATTGGAGATCAAGGGAAGTGTACTATCATTTGTATAATTATTCAAGTTGTACATGTGGTGCATGCAGTCACAGAAGGGCCTATATGGATTGCGCAGTTCTAGATGGGGATTTCCCTAATTAATAGGGGGGTATTTCCTTGAGAAACAACACAAGTAAATAAGAGCTTTGAAGGCATGAAAATTGGCTAAGTGTTAGCCCAAGTCAATCTGTGAGGCAGTGAGATAGATTATACTTGTGCAGAGGTTGCTCAGGCTTGAGAAAACATTGTATTTCTTATCTATTTTCTAACTAATGCAATACAAATAGGAAGGGGTTTTGAGAAATTTATTTTCCCTAGATATATCCTCATATATGTGTATTTATTCAAGTCACATGTTTTTTATGTATGCTCTTAATTGTGAATTTATTTCCGAGGATGAGTAAATTAGATTGAGTCGTATGTTTTATAACATTACATTAGCATTATTGAATCTATAATTAATTTCTCCATGGTATCAAAGCTAGATTCATAATAGAGAAAAGAATTTGAAGTTTTCATTGCAGGAGGTTTGAATTTCAAGATCTGTGTTGCAAGTTTTCTCCAGGACTGAGAAGATGACTTCCAATGGACTCAAGCTCAAATATTCTTTGGAAGGAACTAAAAATTTTGTGGCATGGAAGATCCACATGGAGAAAATATATGATGACAATGGCCTGCTAGAATACATCAAGACATATGTAGAAAAACCCCCAACATTTGATGCCCAGGATCTTGTTCAGTGGAAGAAGGATTTGGCTAAAGTGAGGAGAATCATATTGGAGGGAGTTCGAGAAAATATTGTCTCAAATCTCCATGGGAAAAAAAAATCCATTCGGGATGTGGAAAACACTAACAAATTTATTTGAGAACAATAGTGACCACATGAAGCTGACACTCAAGGATAAGCTTCGAAGTATCAAGATGCAAAAGAATGAATCAATTTTGCAGTACCTGAGCAAGTTTACACAGTGTCATGATGAACTTGGTAGGGTCGGTGTTACTGTCCCTGAAGAATATTTGGTAGCTCTAGCTTTGTTGGGCCTTCCCAAGAGTTGGCACAATTATCAAGATTATGTAAATGGTAGAGAGAAACTACCAAGTTGGGAGCGGTTATGGTTTGATCTAGTACAGGAAGAAATAAGGCAGAGCAACAGAGATGGGACTTCATCCAAGGTTTAGGATGAGGAGAAATATGCCTTGGATAGAAAGGCAAAGAAATGGAAAGGAGATAAATCCCAATCCAAAGCAGAATCTGGTCAGACGAGCAAGAAGAAAGACTTGTCAAAAATCAAGTGATTTCATTGTCATGAACTGGGACACTATTCCATGAAGTGTCCACACAAGAAGGGTGGAAAGAAGCCCTCAGGAGGAGCAGCAGGTGAAGCTCTAGCTTCATAATTCGAGTTGGATTTAACCCTCATCGCTTGTATGGTGAGCTCGGTGATGGGTAGTGTGTGGTATCTAGATAGTGGAGCTTCATTCCATATGACATGAAACAAAGAATTTTTCAGTGAATTGGAGGAGAAGGACCTCCAGATAGATCAAGATGGGAGATGATGGAAGGTATAGTACAACCGATATTGGTACAGTTACTTTTTAGAGGGATTCTGGCTCCCCTCTCAAATTAAAAGATGTTATGTATGTTTCAGTTCTGAATAAAACTATCGTTTCAGTTATTATGTTGGAATATCATGGCCACGATGTGATATTTAGCAAAGGGAAGGCTTTCCTTAGACACATAAACATGGGACAAGTGAAGCAGATCAGGGTTTGACTAAAGAACCTCTACAAATTGGGTGTACAAGATTGTGCAGCATTGAGCACAAGAGCAAAGAAGTTGCAGATCCGAGACATCAGTGAATTATGGCATAGGATACTTGGCCATTTGCGCAATGGAGGTTTGAATATCATGTAGCTAATTTCTACAGGGCTTCCCAAAGGTGCACTAGAGCAGTAAGATACATGAAAAGGGTGTACTTTGGGGAAGTACACCAAAGCCACCTTTCATGATCAGGACAATAGAGCGCAAGCAGTCCTCGAAAGGGTTCACTCATATGTTCGGACATTTCTCCACAGCCTCCATGACCAAGCACATGTATTATGATATATTTGTAGATGATTTCTCACGTAAGTGTTGTATTTTCTTCATAAAGAAGAAAGACCATACATTCTCCAAATTTGTTAAATTTAAAGCAATTGTTGAGAACGAAACTAGAAGGAAACTGAAGTCTCTCAAGAGAAATAACGATGGTGAATATGTGTCAAATGAGTTTAATAAATTCTATGCAAAGGAAGGTGTTATATAAGGTTTAATAACACCCCATAACCCACAAAAGAATGGGGTGGTTGAGAGGAAGAACAAAAGTATTGTGGGATTTGCACGGGTGATGTTATATGACCAGGGCCTACCTCTACACTCGTGGGCTAAATCATTCAACAAAGTGGTACATGTCCAAAACAAGAGTCCTCATTGGATTCTCGAGATGAGTACACCAGAAGAATATTTTTTAGGGAAGAAACCAGATGTGTCACACTTCAAGATCTTAGGTTCATCAGTTTACTGTCATGTTTCCAAGGAATCAAGGAAAAAGCTAGAGCCAACAGTAGAGTTTGGAATATTTGTGGGGTACACTGATACACCTCACAACTATCAGGTGTACCTTCCATCTCTCAGGATGACAGTTGTTCGTAGAGATGTAATGTTTGATGAAGACAAGGCAATGAGGTGTTCCCTTGAGAGGGAGCTTCAGTTGCATGCAGATGAGGAGATTTTGGCTCCAAAGGAAGAACCTCGGGATGTTGTGGAGCAACCACAAGCAGAGGAGCAGAGAGTGGATGCACCCACTCATGCTTAGACATCCAAAGAAGGAAGGAAGTGCACCAGGAAAGCTAACAGATTATTGCATGTTGCTATAAAGAATGTGGGAGCACCCACATCACATTGCAAGAAGAGGTCACCAAATCAGTACACTGGGTACATGGCTCTAATGAGTGAGCTAGTTGACACAGAACCATCCTAATTAAACGAAGTAGTGCAGAAGCCGATATGGTTTGATGCCATGGTAGATGAATATGATTCCATAGTCAGCAACAATGTTTGGGAAGTGGCCTCAAGTCTAGAGAAGAAGTCAATGGTAGGTTCAAGTTGGATCTACAAGGTGAAGCAAGCAGTAGACGAAAGCATCAAGAATACAAGGTGATATTTGTGGCCAAGGGGTTCTCTCAGGTGGAGGGAATCTACTACGAGGATACCTTTTCTCCAGTAGCAAGGTACTCTTCTATTAGATCAATACTAGCACTTGCAGAGCAGATGGGATGGAAGATCCATTAGATGGGTGTGAGGAAAACACCCCTCAATGGAGTGATTGAGCAGGTGGTGTACATTGAACAACCAGAAGGCTTTGAGACCTTCGACACAGAGTCACATGTGTGCAGACTCAAGAAATAATTGTATGGATTGAAACAAGCACCCCGTTCTTGGTACACTAGGATCGACAACTATTTCACTAGGTTGGGCTTCACCAAAAGAGAAGAAGATGCAAATGTTTACCATATTATTGTTGAAGGTAAATTTTTTATTATAGTATTATATGTCGATGATTTGATTTTAAAAGGTGATGAGAAGTTGATCAAATCTTGCAAAGAGGATCTTGAAAGAGAATTCAAGATGAAGGACATGGGACTCGTGCATTATTTCCTCGGTTTGGAAGTATGGCAAGGAGATGGGGAGATATTTGTCTCTTAGGGAAAGTATGCCAACGAGATACTAAAGAAGTTCTACATGGAGAGTAGCAAACCCATGGACACACCTCTAGTAGGAAGTTGGAGGAAGGAGGATGCCACTTCATGTGAGGAGGTGGAGGCCATTATTTATAGACAACTTATGGGTTCACTTATGTATTTGGTAAACACATGAACATACATGTGTTATGTAGTTAATCATCTTATTCAAGCCAAGAAAATTGTATTTGAAGGTAAAAAAACATCTGTTGAGATACCTCAGAGGCACTAATCAGTATGGTCTTTGGTATAGACGGATAGAGGGAGTTAAGTTATGAGGATTCATATATGAAGATTGGGCAAGAAGTCCTTCAGACTAGAAGAGCACTTTAGGAGGAATTTTTAGTGTTGGGTCAACAACATTTTCTTGGTACAACGGAAAGCACATATCAATTGCACTTAGTTCAACAGAAGCACTCAGTTCAGCAAAACCAGAGTACATGGTTTCTATTCAAGCAGCCTGTGAAGCTATCTAGATGAGGAATATTCTTGTTGGGTTATTTAGTCAGATGATGTATCCCACTATGATTTAATGTGACAATAAAAGTTGTATCAAACTCTCTGAAAATCCATTTTTTCATGATCGATCCAATTATATCGATATCCGGTATCACCATCTACAAGATTGTGTAGGCGGATCATGTTGTCGGAATACATTCCTATAGAGGAACATGATGCATATATTTTTACAAATACTTAGTCAAGAGGAAAAATCGAGTTCCATAGAGGTAGGATTGGGGTATCAGATAATCCCTTTCTTGTTGAGAGGGAGTGTTGAAAACTCCACAAGAAATTTCCTAATTTAATTTTCCCTTGAATTAAAATTAGGAGAAAATTGAAATTCCACATCACAAGACAACTTGAATGAGTTAACTAAGTTCTTATCACTTAGTTAGCCTTGTTAATTTGAGTTGAGGGCTTAACTTGAGTTGTGTACAATGATTCCTAAATTTTAAGAGCCTAGGTTGAGTTTAATTTCAATTGTAACAATTTAATTCAATTCAATTGATTTAAAGTTAGTTAAACTAGCTCTAACTATTGGAGGAACTAGTAAGAGTTCTAGCAGTGGGGTGCAACTTCAGTGTTCAACCAATTAACTAATCAATCAACCAATAATTAACTCATGCATGCATGAAATTCGAGTTACTCATTTGAGATTGGAGGTCAAGGGAAATGTACTATCAATTGTATAATTATTCAAGTTGTGCATGTGGTGCATGGAGTCAGAGAAGGGCCTATAGGGATTGCACAATTTTGGATGGGTATTTCCCTAATTAAAAAGGGGCTAATTCCTTGAGAAACAACGCAAGGAAATAAGAGCTTGGAAGGAAGAAAAATTGGCTAAGTGTTGGCCAGATTCAGTTTATGAGGTAGTGAGATAGATTATACTTGTGTAGAGGTTACTCAAGCTTGAGCAAGCATTGTATTTCTTCTCAATTTTCTGACTAAACATAGTTACCAATCAAACGGGAACTATTACCTCAAAACAGGAACTCTAGCCCAAAAAGACTCAAAAAAAAATAAAAAACACCCCAAAAACAAAAAAGTTTGTATTCCAGAACGCAATTATTTTTTTCTCCAGGTCAAATTTCAACATTTTTTTAAAATTATGCTAAAAACTAAATTGTTTCTTGAAAAAAGGATTGAAAAAACACCCTCGAAACAAAACGAGTTGATGCTGGAATAACAAAAAAAAAAAACATTTTGTCACAATTTTGACACATTGTAACAATGGAATTAAAGACAACATATTAGGACATTGAAAAAGCAACAAGATGATGAGCTTAGTGGAAATAAGTCGCCTTCACTAAGTGGCCCGCAGGGTATTTTTGGCGCAAAGTCTATTTTTAGACTATGTCTATTTTTAGACATATGGATCATGTTCTATGAGTTGCAGGATGCTATTTGTGGATGGTTGGTCAAGTCGGAAAAAATAGATGGACTTCTATTTTTAGACATACTGGGCGGAATCTATTTTTAGATTGCCATTCTAAAAATAGATATGTCGAATATTATTAGCTCTTAATAATATTTGGACTATAAACATTATCTTATTCTCTTGGAGCACTTCAGTTAAGTGCACAGATGTGGCACAGGAGCTGACAGAAGGAATTACGCTATTCCTGAGGGTTATGTGGAGCTATTACATGGATACTTCAGTTAGAACTCATGTGACAGAGTTTGGTGGAGTTGATTGAGGAAGTTAGTGGAGTTGTATTCAGTTTAACTAATCTAAACATAGTTGAGCTATTTGTATTTAGTTTAAATAATTGATACAATTAGTGAGAGTGGTGTGAATTAATTATTAATCAATTCACTAATTATAAACTCATTAATCAACTAAAGAATGCATCAGTTAACTTCAGTGCATGGACAGTTTCAGTGGAGACCAGTGCAGAAATAGGTGAAAGAGTAGGTTAACTATCAGTTGTGACTATACTGTTGCTATTTGCAACACACGGATAGGTGGAGAAGCCCAGAAGGATTGCGCAGTACAAGCCAGGTGGTTTATCTATTTAATGAAGCCATCCCATAGCATTAATTACGCAATAGAGGCTGGCTATCAAGTGGAAAAATATTGGAGCATGTGTTTTGCTAGATCTAGCTTGATAGTGTGTAGCAATTGAGGGTGTGCATGAGAGCTTGTGAGGAGCTTTTGTACTATGATTGTTACATGATCTCCATGACATATAATATACAGATAGTTGGGGTTTTCAGCTTTAAGCTTTCCCATTAAATACTATGTTCATATGTGTGATTTTTTGTGGTTTTAATGTATGCATGCAATTGATTTTATTTCCGCATGTGATGATCAATGGTAGAAGAGATTCTGTATTATGCATGAAGCTAAAATAGTGTGTGATCAGGAGAATCTCGGTGAATAATATCTCAGTTATTCAAATTTCTACAAAAATTGATACATGATGTTAAAGATAAAATATCATGTCTGAAGGCCTTATGATTTCCAACCATTTTCATCCATCTTGTTAAAGATAAAAAAATTTGACTCCAAAAAACCCTAAAATTGTAATTGTTTTCAACCATAACATTAAAGATAAAATATCGTAGCGCATAAAAATCTTAATGGCAAGTTTTAAATCTTAAGTTTTCAACATACTAGAACCATGAAATTATGGAGAAATTATATGACATAAACAATTTTTAAAAATGAACAAGTAAATGAAATCTTTATTATTCCAAGAGTAATTTTTATTTTAAAGGATAAAAATATATCACTTTTCAAATCTTAGCTTAAGATAAATTTAAATCTAATTGCAACCAAAACCTAAAAATCAACCATCACAACAAAGTGTCCCCTTTCAATGAGGCATATAATTTTTAAATTTTTAAAAGTATCTTATACCAAATGGTAACAATACATAATATCATGGCAATATCACTGCATAATCTAAAAATTCAATATTAATTTCTATTTTCTTTTTTTTACTTTTAATCAAAATATCAACATTGGTATATTGAATATAACATAAATTATTTTTGTAATTCATTGTTGCGATGTGGATATTCTAAAGAGATGAATTCTTCATAATTAAAACATATAATCCAACAAACATTGAAATGCCTCATAAATTCATGAAAGATCATATTGAAGTCAAAATATTTATTTCAAGTTACCATGCAAACATCAATTACATAAAAATGTCTTAGACAGTTATTCAAAATCAACCATAGATTCTGACAGACCATCGAAACCTACATCTTCAGATGAATGACTTGACGCAGATGAAGATGATCCATATTCTTCTCTTTCATCAACTAGTGGTCCATCTGAGTCAACATGCATGCCCACCATTTCAGATTTCAAAAGTCTTCTAGATCTACGACTACACTTAGCAGAGTCCCATCTCAGCAGTATTTGTTCTGGTAGCAATTTCTTCAAAATATTTATGTTCTTCAACCAAAGATTTCCTCTCTTTGTCAAATTGAATTCATACACAAGTATGTCAACATCCTCCAATTTTAACACATCTATGCGACGATGATTTATATTTGTGCCCTTTATTTTTCTCTTTTTGCCAATTTTTTTTTAAACTACCATATTTGGCTTGTACACACCATTGAAAGGGTGGGTACTTGTGGCATACCAATGTACATCAACAATTGTAATATCTTCATTTTCATTAATGACCTTTATAACCTTGGAAATCCATAATGGATAGCCAAGTGGATCTTCATCTGCTAACATTGCTATCATGCAACCCTCCTTAACATCCTGCACAAAACCTCTATAAAGGCCTTCCATGGCTTCACGTTGTGCATGTGATCTTCTAGAACCAATATATATTTCTCTTTCCTCTACATGTGGAGAATTAATAATAGCTTGAGACTGTTGTTGTTCAACAATGTGTGTTTCCTCATGTTCATTTTGCACATTTTGTGGAAAAAAAAATGGAGTCTTCAAAAGCGTATCCTCATTTATTGATCTTGAAATCATATCACTTTGATTATTGAAAAAAGACTCCCACCAAACTGAATCAACAACATAAAAGTACTCATGTATCTCTAATGCATATTTTAATTTCCTCTAGACATTCAAAATAATTTATGTCTCTCTTATGCCTTTGCACATTATGTAGTTTAGCAACTGACTGTAATAACAATATCTTTGATGAAAATATTGGACGCTCTGAAATGAACTTCAAAAATTCTAAACCTGATGATGGCCCCCATTCTGCAGCAGTTGAATACTTCTTGCCCCATATAAGTGTTACCCCATCAATTTTTTTATACTAAATTGATGTTGGAAGCTAATGTCGTTAAGTTGTTCAATGCATTTCTCATCACCATGCGATCCCAAAATAAACCTTCCCATGTCAATATTTTCTCCCAACACATGAAAAACAGGCTCTGCAATGAAGGATTTCTTAACACATTCAATTAATGATGGCAGGATCTCAACACCTTTCCTCCTCAATGTTACTGAAAAACGACTAAACATTTTATCAATATGGTCATGAGTATGCCCAACAAGAAGGAAACCAACCTTTATCTTTTTTAAAATTCCTAATTCAACAAGCATCTTTAGATACCCAAAAAAAGAACTTGATTTTTGTTTTCACAGCTTCTGTTGTCTAATTGTACATACAAAACTTCATGAAGAATACCAAACCAATGAGTAACCACATCATGGATTATAGTTATGGTCAGATTTGCATCATTATGAATATTTGGAGCTGTGAAGAAAACCCTTGGAAACATCTTCTCATTAAAGACCATACAACCAACCAAGTGAAACTGAGTGAAATTTTCAGGCTCTTGTAATTTTTTTAGCGTGTGGAAAAAATGTGGCAGAAGTGTTTTTTTTTTTTTTTGTCCATACCATCAATTATCAAACCCAAATATTTATTTGGATTATCATAACACTTCTTTCGATGTTTATACAATTTTTTCCTTTCACTTGTTTGTTGATTGCGATGCTCTTGAAGTTCTTTGACAACAGAATCTCTACATAAAATAAAAGAAACATATGAATAAATATATTTTCATAGTTGATAACTATCCAATTTTTAAAAATAATGTTTTGAACACGTACCTTTTTCTACCCCTTGACATTTATCTCTTTTTGCTTTAAGAGAAGCACATGTGTTGCAAACCCCCATCCTTGTCTTCTCAGGAATATGAAAATTGTTGAATTTATTCTTCCATACCCTTGTAAAATATTAATATGTAATAAAATTACCAACTCCTTCAGCAACTTCTGCATAATCTTTTTATAAGCTGAAGATTTCTCGTCTCGAGAAATTATCTGGAATATGCATTGTGTCTTTATTTGGCATACACTCTCCACGCTTTGAAAAAAAGTCTTTCATCCATGACATAGTAGTATTTTCTAACGGCCCAACCTCCCTTTTATAACGTACTTCTGAATAATGTATGGGATCCTTTTCCAGTTTTTCTTGGATTCTTGACAAATGACAATTACCACTTGAATGCAACATTTTGAAAGCCTTTATGTAGAGCAATACATTCCCAATATGATAATCATAACCTGCTAGTGTAGATTGCATGCAACCCACTAAATATGAATTTTGCATGTTTTTATTCATTGACAAATATCTTTTCCTTTTCTCCAAAGCAAAGTTGAAATCCATATGTTTCAAGCAATCCCTTCGACAACATTCACTTGAAATCAAATGAACGACAAAACTTCTTTTTGTGAGATATGTTTTCCTCACCCTTGTATAACTGGAATGATTTGGATTGATATGAAAAGATCTACTCCTACTCCTAGTTACAATATTTGCTTGCAACGGCTTCATCATTCCATCATCCTTTGTAGAAGTAGTTTCATCACCATTAGGAGGAATATTATCCCCACTATCATCATTATCAACATAGTTAAGAAATTCATTAGTATCATTGCCTGGAAAATATTCATTACCATCCTCACTTGACGAAAACATTTCACAAGAATCATATGCGCTTTTTAACCCTGACTCGACGAAATTATTCACCATCTTGATCCATGCTTTCGAATTCTTCCCTCAGAGGATTCAATTATTCATCACCATAAGTGTCTTTGAAACGGTCACTTAGGGAAAATGCATTATTCATATTTGTGCCTCTAAAGTTATCATTTGCAAGAAACTCTTCATCCTCCCCTTCCTCAGTGGTGCTCTCATAATCCTTGCGATTAGGCCTAAGTGGAAGCTTTGAATTTGTATTCACTATAATTTCTTCATCTCGCCCCTCCCCTTCCTCACTGGTGCTCTCATAATCCTTAGGATTATGAATAAGTGGATGCCTTGAATCTATATTTATTGGAAATTCTTCACCCCCCCCCTTCATCAATGGTGCTCTTATAATCATTAGGATCAGGATGAAGTGGAAATTTTGACTCTGGAAATTCATCCCCCTCTTCATCAGTGGTGCTCGCATAATAATTAGGATTAGGACGAAGTGGATATTTTGACTCTACAAATTCTTCATTCCCCTTTTCATCAGTGGTGTTGGCATAATCCTTAGGATTAGGATGAAGTGGATATTTTGACTCTGGAAATTTTTCATTCCCATCTTCATTAGTGGTGCTCGCATAATCCTTAGGATTAGGAGGAAGTGGATATTTTGACTCTGGAAATTTTTTATTCCCCTCTTCATCAGTGGTGCTGGCATAATCCTTAGGATTAGGACGAAGTGGATATTTTGACTCTGGAAATTTTTCATTCCCCTCTTCATCAGTGGTGTTAGCATAATCCTTAGGATTAGGATGAAGTGGATATTTTGACTCTAAAAATTTTCATTCCCCTCTTTATTAGTGGTGCTCGCATAATCCTTAGGATTGGGAAGAAGTAGATATTTTGACTCTGTAAAGTTCTTCATTCCCCTCTTCATCAGTGGTGTTCGCATAATCCTTAGGATTAGGACGAAGTGGATATTTCGACTCTGCAAATTCTTCATTCCCCTTTTCATCCATGGTGCTCGCATAATCCTTAGGATTAGGACAAAGTGGATATTCTTCATCCCCCCCTTCATCAATGGTGCCCTCATAATCCTTAGGAATAGGACGAAGTGAAAATTTTGACTCTGGAAATTCTTCATCCTGCCCTTCATCACTAGCGATTTCATAATCCTTAGGATCCAGAGTAAGTGGAATAAATGACTCTCGATTTATAGAAATTTCTTTTGTTGCGCTTCATCAATTCTGTTCTCATCATCCTTAGGATTGCGAACAAGTTGAATTTTTGACTCTCTATTCATGGTTAACGGACTCTTATATTCATCAATCTGAATAGAGTTGTTGCATGACGAAGATGTTGATGTTGCAGAAAGAAAAACTTCTCTATCAGAAGAATCCATGGCTTTCAACAAGAAGATATTGAATGATACAAATGCACTCTCTCCCAATTACAATATATAGCTTAAAGACTGAAAATTTCCTTCTAAAATTCCCTCCCCCAAAATTATCGCTTAAAATTTTCCCTCCAAAATTTTCATTTCAAATATTTCGTACAAAATATTCGTCTAAAATGTATTTCAAAACATTTAAATAAATTGTTGGTCTTGAAATATTTCACCATACTTTCTATTCAAAATATCCACAAAATATTCCTTTCATGCATGCCTTCCAAACTAAAATAAATTTCTTATTTGAATGATTTAACATTGAATACGTATTATAATAAATTTTTAAAATTTATGTTTTATTTTTTGACGACATTGAATAAAAGTTAATATAAACCTATAATATTAACTACATGTAAATATTTTAAATTTTAAATTTTAATCCCACATTCGCGAAACGGTAAACCAATAACACAATCTTCACTATATAATAACAATCATTGTTTCTATTCCTCACATCACATCAAGTCTTCTGGGTCTTGTTGGAGCAATTTTGTGTAGGTGTTGCATTGGCATTGGTAATTTTGTGGAGGCGTTGTGCTTGCATTGGAGGCGTTGCGTTGGCATTGGTAATTTTGTGGAGGCATTGCATTCGCATTGGAGGTGATGCATTGCATTGGTAACACGAGTTTTTTGCATTTCAAAGGTTACTTTTCCTTCTATTTTGTCCATTTAAAGACGAGTGTGGGGAAAATCTGTTTTTTATGGTTTTTACGTTCCAAAACTATTTTCTTATGGTTTTTAGGTTCAAAAACCTTATTTTTTATATTTTTTTACCAAAGAAAATGGAAAAAACAAAAACAAAAAAACTCAATTTTTTAGGGTTTTTAGGACAAAAATTTACAAAAAAAATATTTTTTAAGGTTGTTGGGTTCCTCCATGAAACAAAAAACCAAAACCGACCATGCACATCAAAAAATAGTTATATTTATTCTATTTTTATTTTTTCTAAAAGCACAACCAAAAAATTTATATAAAAAAAAATAAAAAATAAAATAAAATAAAAATATATATATGATGATGATGATGATGATGATGATGGTTAACGTCCACTAAGACCAATCTTTGGTCTATCGGACCTAAAGAAAAGAGTTATTTAGTTTGATTTAAGATTTTATTCCTATGCTCAAAAAGCTTGGAGAGAAGCCTCTCGAGCTCACTAAAATTTTAACATCTTAAAAGGCTAGGAAGGTTAGTATTGCAACAAAGATTATGAAATTGAGCTCTAATGTCGTTGTACACAGGGCACTCTAAGAGGAAGTGATTTTCATCCTCGATGTTCATATTTTCACAGAGATGGCAGATCCTTTCCATCCATGGTGTTTTAGGAACTGTCCAACGACCTGTTTCACTATGGAGCTTTATGCAGGAACACAACAGAATAAACATATAACCATAAATACAAAGATGCAACGGAAAAATCACTTCATTTCATTAACATCAAAGAACTGAAATTTTCTTACAGACAGAATGGAAATAAACTAGCTAGGGTGCTAGTAGCTATCTCTGAGAAGAGATGTGGTGGCTACGAACCTCTGTAGGTACAATGGCTGGAGGCTATTTGTTAGAAACAATGAGAAATCCTAAACAGCCAAAACCCTAACCCTAGGAGATGAAGCACCAAAACTATGGGCCTCGTTTGGGTAAATTGGTGTTTCAACTTCCCGGGGACGTAACTTTGGCATACAATCTCCCTTTGACGCGTACCATACCTCGTTAGAAAGATCTCAGGGACTAAAAAAATTTTCATGGATAGTGTATACATTTTCCCAAAAACGTGGTTGAACTCAAATGACTCTTGAGTTCGGGACAGAAAAAGCTGCCTTTAAAATAGTAAGTTGTACCAAAGCTTCAAAAATAAATGGTGGACCAAGTCTGGAGAAATGGCCCAGTAATTATTTTAATATCCTGTCAGATCATTCCTCCCCATAAAATGACCTAGTTACATTCGTTAAGTTCACTTCATGAGATGAGAAACTTAACTAAACTTGGTCACCAGTGAACCACTTTCCTTGGTGCGGGAGGTGGGCCAACTTTGACAGCTTTGATACGAGTTCAATCTTGTTGGCGATGTTCTTGAGTGCTGTGTCCATGATGTCTGTGGAAGGTAGCATGTTCCATGCAGTCTGGGTTTAACTCTGTTGGTGTGAGTTGTTCTGCAATGTTAGAGGTGTCCAGTAGAGGTGGGAAGTAAGGACGAAGGAGGTCCACATTGAAAACTGGGTACATACCAAGGAATGGTGGAATACTGAGATCGAAGGCATTGTTCCCTATAGCCTTGGTGATGGTGTACAGCTCATATCGGAGCAGGTGAAGCTTGTGGTGGGGTCTAGTGAGGCGATCCTTCTACAAATGTAGCCACACTTTGTCGCCCACCTGGAAGTTGTGTGGCACCTGATGTTGATCATGGCATTGCTTGTACTTATCATTAGCTCTGTCCAATATGTCATGAACCTGCTGGCGGATGTGTTGAATGCGCTCGATGAAGCTATTTTCTTTTTCAACTTCTGACTAGACATGAGCCGAATCAGCCTGAGTAGCCGCAAATGGCATGGCTACGTCAATGGGACATAGTGGCTGGAATCCCCAAGCCCACCTGAAAGGGGCTGTGGCTGATTGAGTTGTGGAGAGCCCGGTTAAAACTGTGTTGTACATAGTGAAGGCTCTCGTCCCATGTGTGTGGATGCTTGGAATTGTACATGTGCAGAATGTGTACAATCATTCTGTTGATGACCTCTGTCTGGCCATCTGTTTGGGGATGGAAAGTTGTGGACTTGGTGAGCTTGGTGTCCAGCATTGACAGTGGACAAATCTTATGAACCTACTATCCGATCTGATACGATAGGCGCAGGATCCCAAAGTGTACCGCCGTTCGAAAAGAGTTGTGATGTCTAACTGTGATATTCTTCTTGCAAGTACGCCATAATAGCCATCTTCGAGGGCTCTGTCGACGACAAAACACGATCATTTCCATGCTTAGTAGAAGGTAGGCCCGACATGTAATCCATGGAGATGGATTCCCAAGGTCGACTAGGGGTAGGTAGCGGAGTATATAAGCCTTACTTCTTGATGGTCAGTTTGGCAATGGCATAAGCAGTGCAAGATCTTATGTGCTTCCTGACATCCTTTTGAAGGTTCGGCCAATAGAAATACATTTGTAGTACTGCTAATGTTTTCTCGACCCCGAAATGCCCAACGACTCGACTGTAGTGTGCTTCCCATATCATCTTGGCGCACTCGCTTGAAGGAACACAAAGGTGTCCTAGGTGACATAAAGTGCATCTTGGAGGTGAAAATTTGGAACTTGCGTACCCCCCAAGAGTGCCTTGTATGTGTGGCCGAATTCTGGGTTGCTTTTGTAGAGAAGTGGCCAATCAAAATTCTCATGCCCACAAGAGTTGAGAACGGTGCTGAGCGCCATGATCGGTGGTCGGCTGAGACAGTCAACAACATTATTGGTGCTACCCTTCTTGTACTTTATGTTAAAATGAAATTGTTGCAGATATATGGACCGCTTCTGATGGCGATCATTCTGCAAATTCCCTTGTGTCTGTATGAACTGCAGGGGTCAGTGGTCTGTGTGGATGATTGTTTCCTTCCCCAAAATGTAATGCTTCCATTGTCGACAAGCTTGCACAATGGAATACATTTCTTTTTCATAAGTGGGATACTTGCGAACTGTGTCAGACAATGTCTCACTGTGATATGCCATTGGATGTCCCTGTTGAGTAAGAAACACCCCAATAACATATTTAGACGTATCTGTCTCGATCTCAAATGGTTGTTGCAAGTCTGGTAATGTGAGCACTGGGGCAAAACAGAGGCGATTTTTCAATTCCGTAAATGCCTTCTATTGAGATTCCGACCAAATAATTTTGCTCTCGCTCCTCCCTTAGTGACTTGACTCAAGGGCCAAGTGATATGAGAGAATCCCAACATGAACCTATGGTAGAAATTAGCAAGACCCAGAAAGCTGCGAAGCTCTGTTATAGTGGTTGGGGCTAGCCAATCCCAAATGACTTGGATCTTGGTTGGATCCACATGCACCCCCCTTTCATCAATAATGTATCCCAGATATTGAACCTGGGTCATGCCAAAAGTGCACTTCTCCAAATTGGCACACAACTTGTGTTGCCGCGGTGTTTGGAGGACTTGTCGGATGTGGTGAAGGTGCTCTTCCCAAGTCTGGCTGAAGATCAGAATATCATCCAAGTACACCACTACAAATGAGTTGGTGAATGGCCGCAAGATGTCATCCATCATCCTCATGAAGGTGGCGGGAGCATTCGTCACCCCGAAAGGCATGACCAGCCATTCGAAAAGGCCTTCCTTGGCTTTGAAGGCAGTCTTCCACACATCGGAGAGTTCAATTGGTACCTGGTGATACCCGGACTTCAGGTCAATCTTGCTGAAATATTTTGCGCCTTTGAGTCGGTCCAGAAGGTCATCAATCCGTGGGATTGGGTACCTATTCCGGACAGTGATCTTGTTCAGCGCCCGATAGTCAATACAGAGTCTCCACGTCCCATCCTTCTTCTGTACCAACACGTTCGGGCTCCCACAGGGCGATGAACTTGGTCTGATGTGACCTTTCTGCAACAGCTCCTGAATCTGCCTCTTGATTTCATCATTTTCCAGAACAGAGCGTCGATAGATCGGTCCATTGGGTAGTGGCGCACCTGGGGTCAGATCAATCGGGTGCTTGACCTGGCAGTGCAGAGGAACCCCTGTGGGTGAGGTGAAGATGTCCTCGTACTCCTCCACAACCATGTCCATTTGTTGTTGTCGTGTAGAGGAGCCCTGTCTGGAGGTCATGGCCACAGTCTTCTTCTTGCCATGGGGGTGGATCATCAGGAAAACAAATTTCCTATTTTGGGAAATGAGCTTACTGCATTGTTTTGCAGTAACCAAAGAGATAGCGACAGGAGGTGGTACCTTTGGTATCATGTACAACTTATTTCCCAAAGTAACAATAACAACGTGAGGCTGAGACTCATACACAACATGACGCTTCCACAAGTATGGTTGTCCTAATAATACATCAGAAACATCAATAGGAGCAACGTCACATAATACCTCATCCATGAAGGGCTTGATGTTATAGGGAAGCCGGCACCGCTGGCTGATGCGGAGATCTCGTCCTTGGTGAAGCCACCCGATGGTGTATGGATGTGGGTAAGCTGTGGTCGGCAAGACCAACCGCTTCACGGCGTCTACTGAAATGAGGTTCTTTTGGCTCCCATTGTCGACAATGAACTGTACCGGGGAGCCCTTCCACATCTAGGAGTGGAAGATACGTTCCTCCTCCTTTGGATCTTCCCGTTCCTCCTTCTGGATCTTCGTAGTGGCAACAGTGGCATTGGGCTCCGTATCAATAATCTGTTTCCTTTTTTCATTCCCCTTTTCAGGTTCTGATTCAGATTCGGAGCATGCATTTGACTCAGAAGCCCTCATCTCGACTACTAGCGACTGCTTGGCCCGACACTCACTTGTGTTGTGAGTGGAGCTCTTATGGAACTCACACCACTTTCCCATGTCCTTCTTTGGATTTGCGGTGTTGTTCTTTGTTTGTGGCTTCGACAGGTTTTCTTGAGCCACCATTCCTTGGCTCTGTCCTTTGTTCTGCGGTTTGGGAGCACCTTTCCCTTGCTTTTGATTCGCAGATCCAAAGTCTCGCTTCTTCTGTTTGAATTTCTACTCAATCTTGGCAGCATACCGGTATGCCGTACCAAGTGAGGAGATGTCGAGGAACTCCATTTCCTCCTGAATGTATCTATGCAAACAACTGCGATACTTTAGCACCAGATGTTTCTCTGAATCTTTGATACCCAACTTTGTGCGCGGGGTATGGAACAGATTTGTCAGCTCATGCACATCTTGATCCCTTTGTTGTCGCAGCGTGGTCCATTGTATGTACTTGTCCTCATAGCTCCCCACGGGATAGTACTGTTCCTTGATGTTGTCTCAGAAATAATTCCAAGTTGGTATGGCCGAGAACAGAGAGGGTTATGTCTGGTCCTTGTTCTCACAATAAGTTTCCCACCAGTCCTTGACATGGGGGGTAGCTTTGAGGAGTGCAAAAATAATCTTCTCCCGGTCGGAAAAGTCATGAACCAAGAAATATCCTTCTAATAGATTCAACCATCTATATACGACATCTGCATCTATTTGACCCTCAAATATGGGAATGTCAAAATTTACTTGTACCTTAAAAGGATTCGCACCTCCAGAGTGGCTGTTGGATGCAGATGCGCTGCCGATGGGCAGCCATTAAAGGATCTAGGCAAAGTTATCTATCATCGCGTTCCTTTGTTTTTCTAGGGCCTCCTCGAGCAATATTTTGATAGGATCTCCTGCTCCCTCATCTTTCTTTTCGTCCCCCATGGGCGTCCTTCGGGGTTTGCAAGGTTGATCTTGCAAAGGTTCCACCAGATACATCCCTAACTTCTTATACCCCAACCTCGTTGGGGACATGCAAAGAAGGATCGAGAAAAAGCAGACTGCTCTGATACCACTAATCCAGATTTATGCAGGAACGCAACATAATAAACATATAACCATAAATACAAAGATTCAGCAGAAAAATCACTTCATTTCATTAATATCAAAGAACTGAAATTTACTTACAGACAGAATGGAAATAAACTAGCTAGGGCGCTGGTAGCTATCTCTGAGAAGAGATGTGGTAGCTACAGACCTCCGAACTGAGTTACAATGAGGCTCAAGGGCCTATTTATTATTTAGAAACAATGGAAAACCCTAAACATCCAAAACCCTAACCCTAGGAGATGAAGCGCCAAAACTATGGGCCCCGTTTGGGTAAATTGGTGTTTCAACTTCCCGGGGACGTAACTTTGGCATACGATATCTGTTTGACGCGAACCATACCTCATTAGAAAGATATATCCAAGGACTACAAATTTTGAGTGAGCAACATAGATGTCCATGGACCTATGTTGCTCCCGGTTTTCCCAAAAAACGTCGTTTAGGACCTCAAAACGGTCCAGAAGTTCAAGACCCGAAAAACTGCTAAAAATAGTAAGTTGTGCTGAAACTGAAAAACTGAAAGAGACAATGGTGGGGCCCCAAGTGGAATAGGCATGTGGCCACCAATATCCGCCTGGATCAGGAGCTTATGAGAGTTTGTTCTAATCTTGGCTATATTAATTTTCTTCTTTGAGCTAGTTAAAACAGAGAGATAATTTTGATCTTCCAGGATGGGGTTGATGACCTCCTTATAATATCTTAATTTTATTTTAGTTGTTAGATCTTTCTCACACCACATTTTTTCTTTGAACTTAGAAGTAACAATTTTTTTAATGTTATTAATGTTTTGCAATGCAACATTCTCGTCGATATCCCAATGGTTTAACCAGGCCCTAGTGTCTTTATACCAACCTCGTTTAAGCCTTAGGTGGTTTTGGCTAGAATTTAAAGCTAGCTTAGGAAGTATATGGTCTCCTATGCTATTGAGCTTGTGTTTTAACAACAAAAGCCTAGTCATAGCTAGGTTCTCGATAGGAGAAAGAGCCACTTATATAAGGAGAAAAGGATAGGGTGTATTGCTTTTAATTTTAAGGTTAAAGTTATAAAACGCTTCTGGATTTGCTCAATCTTTCTCCGGGATTCTCTAGAGATGCTGCAACCCCAAACCTCACATCCATATAAGATAACAGGAGTGACTAAAGTTTCAAAGAGGAACTTATTTCTATCCCACATTACGAGGTTTATCGTTTTACAATTATTTTCAAGACCAAAATAAGCTTTCCACCCCCCATTAATCCTTTTATGAATGCTATAGTTCCAGTTGAGCTTGTGATGAATATCAATTCCTAGGTACTTGTAAGAAGACAGTTCCTCCAAGTTACTATTGTCATACATAAAATTAGCGTAAGTGTCCTTCATGGATTTGATAATCATAACTTTTGTTTTGTCAGTGTTAACAGACATACCCATGGTAGAGCAGAAATCCTTAAGAAGTATAAGTTGCTTATCAAGATCAGATGGGCACCTTGCGAGAAGAACAATATCATCAGCATAGAGAAGAAGGATGATGACTATACCAGCTAAGATCATGCCAGCACATCCTGCTTCCTCTAAACAACCTTCTAGCTTGTCGATGTAAATGCCAAATAGGGTAGGGGAGAGGGGGAAACCTTGTTTAACTCCGATATTACAATTAATATCTTTTGACCACCCCTCATTGCTCTTTAACTTGGCAAATACATTCTCGTATAACCTTATAGCGACCGCTCTTAGCTCGAAAGGAACATTTAGGTCTTCTAATCTATTCCATAGGTTGTTTCTAGGAACCGTATCGAAAGCCTTTCTAAAGTCCACAAAGAAACAGAAGAGATTGGATTTATCATTGCGGCATTCCTCCACAATGATCCTAAGCGTAACGAAGTGGTATGTTGTTGAGTGCTGCCTTCTAAAACCCGCTTGGCCTTTAGCCCGCTTACCTTCACTTTCAAGCCAAATGCTCAACTTCTTTTCCAAAATAATACCATATAACTTGGCTAAGAGAGGGTTGATCATAATTGTCTGATATATATATATATATATATATATATATATATATATATATATATATATATATATATATATATATATATATATATATATTTTCAAACATGAAATTTTATTTTTAAAAATAGCATTACATATTTTAATGTTTTTTTTTTTTTTAAAGGAAAATACGGATTTGTTTTAGTTTATATTAAACTTGTTTTTTTATTATAAATATATTTGTAAATTAAAAAACAATTTAATTGTAAACTAATTTTAGTATTTTGTTTTTGTTTTTAAAATTTTAATAAAATAAATTAATTTAAAAAATAATTTTTTTTTTTTGTGCTTTTATTATTTAAATTGTTTTTTTTTTTTTTTAATTTTAATTTATTTTAACCATTTTATTATGTCGTAGTCTAACTAGATTGCTTTTTTGCCCTGAAAATTATGGAAATTCTAGTAAGATTTTAAGAAAATCCGGCAGTGATTTTTGTAAATCCACGTTATAACTATCAAACTTTAATATTTTGGATGTCTTAGAGGTTTTTGATGGTGCTGAATCCATTTCCACCATCAAAATCATGATTCAAACACTATTACTGTAAGATTTCTTAAATTTTTTTGGCCCGAATTCTGGCCAATTTTGGCCATCCGAGCAATTCCTCCATCTCGTTAGACAACTCCTTTATTATTTTGTTTGTTTTTTAATTTAAAAATAAAAATTGTTTTTTAAATTTTTTAAATTTAATTAAAAACATTTTCAATTTAATTATTTAAATTCTTTTCTTATTTTTTTATTTAAAAAAAATAATAATATTTTTTTATTTTTTATTATTATTGTAAATAACTCTTTTCTTTAGGTCCGATAGACCAAAGATTGGTCTTAGTGGACGTTAACCACCATCATCATCATCAATAATATATAAAATAATAGAAGAAAATATTTATTATAATTTAATTGTTTTAATTTTTAATTTTTAATTGTTTTATTTAATTTTTTTTTTTTTCTTTAATTTTTTTTTTTTGTTTTATTTTAAAATAAAAATAAAATAAAAAATCGATTTGGTCACCCGCCTGGGGCCGTAGGCCGACTAGGCAGCCCTCCAAATCGACCTCCGCCTAGTCGAGAGCCGGAGGCCGACTGGGCAGCCTTCCACGGCAGAAAATGGGAATTCTTTTTTTAAATAAGTTATAATTTTTAAAAATTAAAAACTAAAAAATATATATATAATTTTTGAAAAAGTTTTATAATATATAATTTTTAATATAATTTAAAATTTTAAAATATATTTTATATTTATAATTTTAAAAACATTTTGTATTTAAAGTTTAAAAAATATTTTATATTTTAATATTTTAAAATTAAATATAATTTTAAAATATAACATAAAATTTTAAAATATAAGTTTTAATTATATTTTAAAATTTAAAATTTAATATTTTTTTAGAATCTATGCTTCTGTGATCCATATAAAATTGTAAAATTTCTTTCAGTACTAATCATCATCACCTAGTCTTGATGATGAACCACACTGGTCGGTTCGAAACGCATCGACAACGTTCCATTATATGTGATTATTACCGAAAGAAATTTTACAATTAAAATTTAATTTATTAATTTTATATTTAAAATAATAAATAAATAATAAATAACATTAATTTTTTTTAAACAAACTTAATTTTAAAATTGGTTAAACTTTATTTTTTTTATTTCTTAAATTTAAAAAATAAACTTAAGTTTCAATTTAATTTTTGTTTTTTTAATTTTTTTTTTAAATGGTTTTACAAAAACAACTTTATATTAAAAAAAAAATTTAAACAAATTTTATTTTTTTTATAAAATGTATTATATATATATATATATATATATATGATTTTTAATATTTTGTTTTTAAATGAAAAAATTATATAGTTAATTTTATTTGTTTATTTTCAATTTATATAGCTTTACAAATTTTTTTTTTTTTTTAGACTTTATTTTTCGATTAATTTTAAATTTATATTGGCAAACTTTTTAAAAAAATGATTAGTTAAGATATGTGTTTTCTCATTAACTAATATATAAAAAATCTTTCAGTGATAATCACATCCAAGAATATTTTGTCAGGAAACTAATATATATATATATATATATATATATATATATATATATATATATATATATATATATATATCTTTTTATGAGGAAAATGGCATCAAAAAATATTTTTGTGAATGTTTCTGCACCTAGGGCAGCAACTGCCAAATCTAAAGTTGCAGCTGGATTCACTACGGATACTGTTAGACGCAATAAGGACATTGTTGCACACACTATGCATATTGTTGAAGAATCAAAAATTGAAAGACATAATAAAGTCAAGCAAGTGGCCCACCAGGTTCATTAAAGCTTTTTTCTGAATGGAAGAACGCAGAGGAAATAAATAAAACGGATTTTTCATAGTATCTTGAAGACAATGAAACGAAGAATGATATACATATCTATCTGATTTGTGGTATGATTGACTTAGATGAATCATATCAAGTGATGGCCAGAGTACGAGACATATGTTTGGTGCCAAATACAAACACTATATATGTTCTTGCGAGAATGGCTAATAAACGTGACAAGGTTAGATATCGTTTATCAAAGGTCAAGTATGACACAAATGAAACATCTACAAAGTTGTGTGCAGAAAGCATAAGCAACATTGCAAATAACATTTTAAGTATGATTATTTATATTTATGTTATGCATTATTGTAAGGATCAGTCAATTTTTTATAAATTATTGATCATTGACATGTTTTATTTTGTTTCATAGGGTTTTGTGGCGCTACCTTCAAACATGTTTGAAGGTATTTATTATATAGAGCAAAATTTTATGACTATGATCAACACTTTGCACACGGACAAAGAAGAGGAAAGGAAAATGAAGCAAAGATCAATAGCTTGTGACATTGCAATAGTACAAAAAGGGGATACCAATAGTAACTAAGGTGGGTCAAGCTAGTAAACCTAAACATGTTGCTTTTGAAGATGTGGAACATGAAATTGAAACTTATGATAGAAATAGTGAGGAGGAGATTATAATTGTTGTGAAAAAGGAGAAAACAAATCAGACACCAAAAAGAAAAATGGCCAAAGATGTCTCTCTTTTACCTGATGATGAAGAGGTTTTTTATAAAAAACTGATATGTTAACCAATAAGAAGAAGAAATCAAATCTTGGTCAACCTGTAAAAGTCATGAGCAATAGTGAAGAACAAACTGAAAGCTCTAAAGGAAGTAGAGAAATCATAACACCAGGTGTTGAGTTAGAGGATGACATTATTAAAACAAAATCCCATTCTATATGAGTTGAGGAAGAATAAATTAATTTGTGGTGGCCAAACATTTGAGCTTAATGTCAACCAATTTTATAGGCCAGATGAAGGACAATCTCAATATCAAATTAGAAAGGCCCATCACCTACATGTGCATCATCTGAAAACATTGTTCAGGTTCAATCCATATGCGCATGTGGTGGATTATGTGGTTCTTGTTGATCCACGTCAGGTTCCCAACAAACAAGCATTTGACAAGACAAGATGTTTTGATTAGAAATATTATGTAATTGGAGGGAACCATTCGGTAGAGGCTAAAAGACAATTGATTGAGGAATATCCCAATAACTATCTTTTTCAAACTGTGAAATGCATCATTTACGTTGGTTTAACAGAAATAGAATCAAAGTTATTAGCATGGGATCATAATACAGATAATATACAAAATGAAAATTAGTTTCATCCAAAGGGTTAGATTTATTCATAATGAATTCATAGAATAATGTGGTGGGGATAAGGCACAAGTTAGTCTAACATTTCGAAAGGAATGTTTAATGGAAACAGGTTATCAAATTGATGAAAAAATCAAAGCAAAAGATGGAAAAATGCATTCAAATATATTCAGAAGCATGGATAACATTTTTCAGTTGGTATTTAGAACTGGGGAGATATGGGATTTGATTGATGAGATTTTTGAGTAGTGGGAGAATATTTCCAAAAAAAAATCAAAAGGTTAAAAAAAGTAAACCCATAATCAGTACCAACAGTAAGACGAGTCCTGAAATGAAGCAACTTCCAGAGGATATGACTATCACACCTTGGAGAAAAATGCGAGTGAAGGATGAGAAACTAGTCAAAACAGTACTATCCCATGTGAAGTCAGGTGAATTATCAATGGATGAAATGTGCACAGAATTTCAAAAGTAAGTTTCTTGAATTACTTCTTATTTTCCTTTCATTATATTTTTCTTTTAAATAAAACATAATGTTGTTGGTAGAATTTGTTATACATGTCATTACATTAACAGTTTTAACTTTATTTATTCAGTCAGAATATTTATATGAAAATACAGGAACATATGGTTAAAATGTTGAACGAAGACAGTTGAGATGATGTTGTGCGCCAATACCCAGAATCAAGTTCTACAACAACACTTAAATATTTTTATATTGCATTCAATAAGGTATGTTGATCTATACATTCATTTTATTCATATGTAAACTATTTTTATTTTATTTCTTATACATATATAATTTTTATGTCATTAAAGATGTCGAAGAAGGATGGAAATGGAGTACCAGATACTTTCAAAATATTTATTGAAAAAATTAAGTTGGAAAAGATGAGATAGAAGCGTCTTATGAATGTTGAACTTGATCCTACTCTTAATCATTTCATTTGGAATGGGCTTGACAATATCCAATATCAAATAATACAAGGTGACTATGAAGACATTGAAAAAGTAATACCTCAAAGGGAATATGCCCCAGTTATTGCAGATATTCCTCATGGTTTCAATTTCCCAGACATTGAATATGATAGTGAACCATATACTTATTAAGCTTTTAGTAAAGTGGTTACGGGTTTTCAAGAAGTCACAACATCACCATTTTGGATATTTGTGACATTTCATTCAGACACACAATTTGCAATGTTATTAACAAGCTTCAAGGGAAAAACAAACTCAAGGATGTAACTTACATGGTAAGACTTTGAAATTGTATGTTCGATTACTATTTTTTTTATTTATGTACAATTTAATTGAAATTTTACTATAGTATGTTACAGGTAGAAGTCAAATCTTGTTTCTTCCGAAGATCACCCTATTATAAATGATTGTGAGTTCATCTATGTTGAATGTTGCACAAAAGAGGATAACTAACCGTATTCTTATGAATCGAGTAGATGGGAAGAGTCATAGTCAAGTATTGGTTCATGATGCAGTTGTAAGAAAAATAACATATGAGGATAAAGATACAAAAGGAGATATAGTTAACATTTATAAGAAACTACAAACATTGATTAACTATCTTATAGATCTATGTTCAAATGAAAGAGATTGGGTTTTGGATTTATTCTCAGGTTTAGGTAAGTTTTATTATACAAATTTGAATTTAAACATTTTTTTTTACTTTTATGTGCTTATACTAATTTGCTTATTTATTTATTTTGTGCTTGATGATTAGGTACAACACTAGTATGTTGCCTACAAAAATGAAGAAATTGCATTGCCATTGAGAAAGACCCAATGCAATGAAAATTTATTCAACAAATAATTAATGCTCTTCAATTTCTTCGAGATGTGAAGCAAGAAGTTGGTTTGAGGAAAGCGGATTTTAATGAATCACGTGTGGCAAAAAAAGCAAAGGAACCTCAACCACCATTATATGGAATGATTGGAAAATGACACTTTGGAAGATTTGCAAACATGAAAGATCCATTAAAAGATGAAAATACCAAAATGAAGCAGAAAACGTTGTCGAAGAAGACATTAATGATGTTCTAGAAGATGTTGAACATGGATTAGTTGATATTGTTGATGATATTTAAGTTATGCTTACAAATAAAGCTTAGTTTTGAGAGTTATTAATCAGTTTTACTTGTAATGTTTAGAATTTGATATTTTATGAGAAAAAACCTTATTTTTTGTAAAAAACCCTGTGATTACTAATATTTTTGACATAAAATTCATAAAAATTGCTATTTTCTTAAGTTTTTTTGTTAAGATTTTCCCAAAAAAATAATTTATTTAACATGTTTTTTTAACAAAAAGTCTCTAAAAGTGTATTTTTTGCATTCTATTTATATTAAAAATGTGTATTTTTTTGTCATATGGTGTTAGTATGAATCTTTCGTCGTAAAAGATCACTTCAGCTACGCATAACAAATAGCCCTAACATCGATTATGGCTGCAAAATATCTTTAAGTCTGCTGCACAAATTCAGATCTAAGCACAAAAGACATTAAGCAGATAATAATATGGCTCCATGCATCCAATAGACAAGACAAGAAAAATGTGTTTAAAATAATGTTTTATATTATATTAAAGAATGGGGCACCTGAGAGGAAAACAAGAAAGGTGTTTTCGGTTCTCCTCAATGGGATGGGTTCTGGAAAGTCCTCAGTGTTTCAGATCTAAAATTCTTCTCTCTTATTGTGGTAGAAAACCCTAACAAACATAGAACTCAATGGGAGCTCACAAAGCAAAAATTGAAAATGGTGACCAAGAGTAGATCCAATGTGATGTAATGAAATGAAGGTGACTAATGAATGGGGAAAACCCTCCTATTTATAACAAAATATTGGGGTTATCTAGAACTTGTTGCATGAATAACATATTAGTAATCAAATTCTAGAACCACCTTTTAGGAATATTTTATTATATTTGTTGGAGGGAAAAGGTCTTTTGACTTTGGTCAATTCCTTTATTTATAAATAATAAATAAATAAATGATTTATTTATTATTTTAGGAGATGATGGGGATATAATTAAATAAATAATGATTTATTTAATTATTTAAAAATGATTTAGTCAAATTTAACTAGGACTATTATTAAATAATGATTTAAATAACTTATTCCTAGGAAATATTTAAATAAATAATGATTTATTTAATTAACTTCCTTATTTTGGGTTAAATATGACCAGGAAATATGGACAAATGTTATTTGACATGGTGAAAGCAATTTTACTTAGGTAAAATTGGTCTTACATGGTGTATACGGGGGTTCATCTAATGATAATGAGTTAGATGACCAAAAAAATTGGTGTAACAGATTGCCCCTCAACGTACGAGTGTTAGGAGCAAATCGTATGACCGAAGTATGTTGTAAGAACTCAATCACTAGGTATCAAGAGGGAAGTGAGAGAGAGGAATGTAAGGTAGTCTTAATGTGCTAAAGGACTAGACCCGAAGGAGACGAGACTTACAGGTGCAACAAGTCTCTAGGTGATGAAGTGGTACCAGTGTTAAAGGCGGTGGGGGAGGCATACCTATGCCCACCGAGACAATAGTACACAGAATAAGGTGCCCGGAAAACCACGGAACACAATAATGAAGCATGTGTTGGCTTAAACATGAGCCAAAGAAATAAAATGATGAATCCCACATACATACGATACCTGGAATAACCGTCAGGACTTATACAAGAAGGTTTTAGTACATGAGATACAAATACACCCAAATGCCCCCTACACACGGGGAAGGGCTCGCAAAATCTGACTGATACATGCAAATCGAAGAGGCGCTGCAAGCGGTTGAAGCCGATATCATCAAATGAGAGGAGCTGCATCAAGGGTTGAAATGAAGAAGTCATTCGGGCATGTGGGGGGCTACCTGCAGGGCCACCCCCTCATGAGGGTTGAGACATCTCACACACGCCCAGGAATCACGAATAGCTGTTGCTGCATCACTGGACCATCAAGTGTATAGATCACGATCATGCTGAGAAGAGCTCGAACCAAGGTACACTGCCCCCTAGACCTGGCTTCTGGAGTAAATGAGATGATGTCGACAGAAGTAGGTCCGCCATAGGTGAGGCAATAAGGGAACCTCAACTAAGGCATGAGGGGAAAATAGTAGAGCGATGAACAGACAAACAGTAGTGATGATAATGAAATGGGGGGTGACCCAAAGGGGATCATAAAAAACATGAGTACAAAATGGTATCTCATGACGGAAATTGACACAAACAGGAATGAGTATGGAGGCAAGGTGGTGCCCCCAATGACATGTGTTGTAAGTGAGAAAATCGGATTTTGAGGGGAGGTGAAGTAAGGCTTCGTGGACAACAGGTGTCCTGGTGAAGTAGCGAAATCCAAAACAAACAGGTGCTGGCTATCTAGAAGAAAATAAAACACGCATCTCGAATGGGAAATGCTAAGGGTAATATCTCTTAAGATAGAGTGCATTGCGAGGATTAGGAAGGATTTGGCCTTCAAAGTCCTCTAAAAGATATGCCCCCTTACCAAGGTCTTTACTGATAATATAAGGACCTAGCCATAATGAGTCGAACTTCCCATGACCGAGGGTATCGTGGGCCTGGTCATATACTAGAACAAGGTCACCTTCATGAAAGGTACGAGGGTGGACTTTTCGGTCATAATGAGCTTTGGTGCGCTTTTTGGTCGCTTCAAGAGTTTGTAGTGCAACACGATGGTCTTCAGAGGCGTGCTCGAGCATGATGAGTCGTTGTTCTAGAGGTTGGGTATCAGGGAGAAGTTCGACGGCTAAGTGAAGGGAAGGGATTTCACATTCGATTGGTAAGACTGCCTCCTCGCCAAAGACAAGGTGGAAAGGAGTGAAACCTGTGGTGGGTTTAACAGAAGTACGATAAGCCCACAAAGCAGGGAAGAGCATGATATGCCAATTGGTTTTGTGCTTATTCACCATTCGTTGAAGCATGGTCTTAAGAATTTTGTTGACCGCTTCAACTTGGCCATTACCTTGGGGGTAATAAGAAGATGAATATTGGTGCTCAAAACCCAATAGGGAGGATAGCTCCTGCAAAATTTGATCTTTGACATGTCGGCCATGGTCCGAGACTAACTGTTTTGGAACTCTGAATCAAGCAATGACATGGTTAAAGAAAAAGAGGGCTGTAGTGGCTGCCGTATTGTTAAACGTTGGCATAGCTTCGACCCATTTAGTGAAATAGTCAACCGCCACAATGATATATTTGTGGTTACTAGTAGATAGAGGTCGACATTCCATAAAGTCGATGGCCCATTTACAAAAAGGATCGGCGGTGACAACAGGATGGAGAGGAGCGGGAGGAGCTCGCGCCTTGGGGGCGAAATGTTGGCAATTGGAATAGTGTTTGACTGCTTCAATGCAATCACTGAAGAGAGAAGGCCAAAAATACCCAGCACGCATGATTTTTTGGGCGGTGGCGAGGCCGGAGAGGTGGCCACCACAGGCGTCGCTATGACAGGAATTGAGGACTTGCTCGGCTTCAGCGTGTGTGAGGCAATGACGAAGGACAGTATCTACTCCGTGATGATAAAGGTCATCGCCGATTAGAAGGTAGCGAGAGGCTTGGTGTCGGATACGTCGTTGAGCATCACGATCAAGATGAAGGGTGAAATTTTTGGTTCGCAAGTAAGTAAGGATGTCACCGTACCAAGGATCGTCGGCGGTGATGAAAAAAAAATGTTCATCGGGAAGAGCATCATTAATTGGAGTATCTTGCGTTCTGGTAGGAAAATCAGAAATGAGTTCAGCGAGGGCTAAACCTTTCTTACTTTTTTGGGTGAAAAATTCAAGGTTGAATTCTTGGAGGATAATGACCCAACGGGCGTACTTCCCATTGAGGATGCGGCAACTCAATAGGAAAGCCATGGGGTTGGAATCAGTCACAACCTTGGTGGAACGCATGAGGATATAATGACGCATTTTTTGGACCGAGAACACGATAGCTAGTGCTATTTTTCTTCATGCGAGTAGGACACAGGTGGACCGGCAAGGCTCTTACTGACATAATAGATCACATGTTCGATATCGTTATCATCCTCTTGGATAAGGACACCAGCAACCGAATATGTGGAAGCGGAGATGTATAGGATGAAATCTCGGTCAAAGTTAGGGGGACGGATCAAGGGAGTGGATGTGAGAGCATGCTTGAGGGCGTCAATGGACGTATCCCAGACAAAAGGGGTGTGAGTTCGAAGAAGTCTAAGAAAACCATGTGCGGTAGTTACGTAGTCAGGAACGAATCGGCAAAGAAAATTAGCTTTGCCTTGGAGACTTTGAAGCTAGCGTAAGGTACGAGGCATAGGAAGTTCAAGAATGGCTTGAACCTTCAAAGGGTCGAGAGTTATCCCGTCTTTTGACATGATGAAACCAAGGAGATGACCGACGGAAACACAGAAGACACATTTCAATGGGTTAAGGCGAATGTTATATTTGCGGCATCGGAGAAAAATGGTACGCAGGTCATGAAGGTGTTGCGCCTGATGTTTAGAACGTGCAGTAAGGTCATCTAAATAGGCAAGGATAATATGGGATAAGTCATGGAAACAATAAGACATGGCTCGTTGAAAGGTGGCATCGGCGTTTTTAAGGCCAAATGGCATGACTCGGTATGCGAAAGTGCCCCATGGACTAATGAACGCGGTTTTAAGTTGATCAGCACGACGGATAACAATTTGGTTATATCCAGAGAAGCCATCCATAAAGGAGAGAATCTCGTGCCCCGCACACTCATCTATGATTTGGTCAATAAATGGTGTGGGGAAGTTGTCTTTAGGACAAGCTTTGTTCAAATCGTGAAAGTCGGTGCAAACACGAATGGTGCCTTGTTTTTTGAGGACGGGAACTGGGTTAGACACCCAAGTGGTATATTCGATGGGGTAAATGAAACCAGCTTGCCGGAGCTTATCGATTTCAGCTTTGATGGCTTCGCGTCTAGAAGGATGAATGGGTCTCAACTTTTGACGGACTGGAATGGCATCAGGCCATGTGTCGATGTGATGTTCGACAATGGCAGGATCGAGTCTGGGCAATTCTGAGTAGGACCAAGCGAAAATATCACGAAATTATTTGAAGAGTTTGGTGTAGGCTTCAATTTCTTTCGGAGTGCATTGGGCACCCATGGTGATATGTTCTTCAATACCTGGTTTGACAGAAATGTCTATTTTGATGGTAGGAGAGATATTAGCCATATTGCCTTCTTCGAAAGCGTCAGGTGCAGGGATGGGGTTTTTGAAACAATCAACTTTATCAGGAATGAAGTCTTTAGATTCGAGGGCATATTGATCATGGGACTGGTGTGGTAGGAAGTATGCAAAATGGTGCATATCGTCCCACGGAAAATCAGGTGCGGTCATGGCTTCCATGATGTCTTCATCGGTCTGAAAGATGGGAAGGGTGGGAGGAAGAGGAGGATCTGAGGAGGTAGAAATATGAGACACCTGATTTGGAGGGGGAAGGCTCACGTGTGTGTCGGCATGAGGGGTGACAGCGGAGCGAACAGATGAGTGATTGAGCGAACCGGCGAGGGAAGGCACTAAGGGGTCGGGTGCCGGGAAACGCGGGGATGAGGAAAGGTAGAAAATAGTGGCTGAAGTTTCGATCATTTCAGTATCAGGATGAGGAATGGTAATCGGGGTAGACATGGGGTCTGGTGGTAGGGAAGAAGGATGACGGGAAAGCGCGGCTTCGAATTGGCGGTATGCAGCTAAAGAAGCGTGATAATCGTTAAGGCGGGGGCAAAGATGGGTGTAATGTCCATGGAAATCGCACAAAGAACAAGGGTGATTGGTGCGCAAGTGTTTAATTTTTTGAAGAGAATCAGGTATGGTGACAGAGACTTCAGGAAGAGCAGATTAGGGAAACATCTCATTGACCATGGTTTTGAGATGTGGTAATTCAGGGCAAGTATGGGTAGCATGTCCAACAACATCGCACAAAGCACACTGGATGGGATGCTTTGGAGGTCGAGGAGGGGCAGAAGTTGTCGGGGCGGCTTTGTCCTTGGATGCCCCCTTGCGAGCTTGGCTAGTGGCACCTGACATGGTCGCCATAGGGGGTGGTTCCTGATGAGGGGACTAAGGTACAGGTGCAGTGGGAGAAGCCATGGGTATCAGTTGAACCGGGGTCAAAGCAAGATAAGGTTTGGGTTGGCCAGGTAGGGTAGGGGTTGGGGGGTCTAGGTACCAGACGGGTATGCCCAAGGTCAAGTTGGGGAGAGATAGGGTAGCCAAGATAGGGACGGAATGAGCGCCAAAAGGGGGAGCAAGGAAAGGAATCTGACCAGTAGGGAAATGGCCAGGAGGAATTTTCGGGGAAGGAGATTCCGAAGGAAGAAGGTGAGCTAGCAGGGGCGAAGGGCTAGGAGCTGGTGGAGTTGGGTGAGGGTGCGTTTGCTTACTAGCCAAGATGGGTTGTGCAAGGTCAACCCAAGAAGATTGCATCATGCAAACATTTTCCATGCTAGGATCGGGTACGGGAGGAAGGTCTAAAAAGGTTCCAAGCAAGGAGGAGTCTTTATAGACGCCAGGGGAAACACTGGTCAAAGAATCAACAGTTGGTTTATTGGTGACAGTAGAGATGGTGGACTCAGGGGAGGTCTGAGATTTTGGTTCATGGTAGGTCAACTGGTCAATGGTGACAATCTTTCCATTATGAGGGAAGAACATCTTGCGGTAGACTGCGGATGGGACGGCAGACATGGCATAGGTGTAACTACACCCCAAAAGAATGTTGTAGTCAAGAGGGGCGTCGATAACTTCAACGTCGACACAAACAGTTTTGCCTACAAGGGTGATAGGACAATTACGAAAGAGGCCAATGGGATGGGAGGCATGGCCATCCCACGCACGAAGGGTGATCATGGAAGGGGCCAACTCAGGGGATCCAAGTTGTTTCCAAACCGAAGCGGACATCACACAGGTGGATGCCCCCTCATCAATAATACACCAAGCGACAGTGGAATTTCAGATTTTGACTGGGATTTGGAAAGCAACAGAAGGAGGAAGAGGGGGAGGGTCTGACTGACGGGCGTCGAAAACAATCAATTGGTCATCAGCAGGATCTACAGCACCCACGGCAGATAGTAGAGCCTTCTTTTGAGAAGGACACGACTGGAGGAGTTCCAATGTTGAAATGGCAGTAGGAGATTGTGCCAGATCATCTACTATACTGTATGAATGGGCAGCCCGACCAGGGGCAGCATTTCGGCGTAAGGGGCCCTTAGGAGTCTTTTTATGAGCCTCAGCTTTGGGCGGAGGTATTTGCAAGGGACCATTGGGTGTCGACAGAGGCTCTGTAGGACCTGAAGATGGGGACTCGGGGATAGACAGAACAGGAGGCATGGAATACTAACGAGACAGAGTTTGAAGGTTGAGGTCAACGGTGAGAGGTGGGTCAGAGGCCATCATGATAATCTGGTAATCGGAGGAACCAGAAGGGGAAGATTGAGTGGTTACCGAAGCATGAGGTGGTTGAGTGGCCACGAATCCTTGTTGAGGGAAAGGATCGGTAAATACAACGGGTTGAGAAGTGGCTGGGGTGGGAGGGATAGTAGGGGAGGAGTGTTGTCCCCACACGGTGGCCTGAGACTCCCACATATGCTGCATTTGTGGTAATAAGGGAAAATCGTGAGTGTAGTGACCATAAACACCGCAACATGAACAGGGCTTATTGGTGCGAAGTGGCCTGTCTGGCTTGGGCTGAGAGCCCTGTGACTGGTTGGAGGTGGTAGAGGCAATACTGGAAGGATTGGGTCCATGATTACCAGAAGCAGATTGATTTCCTTTCCTCTTTCTTTGAGAAGGAAGAAGAGTAGTTGCCCCCTGCTACGCAAAGACTTGCCCTGGAGGGGGTAGTAAGTGCGGTGGTGGGGGTGGAGAAGGAAAGGGAGTGGGAGGTCCAAATGCTGGAGGAGCTGGGGCACCAGGGTGTGGGTATGGATAAAGGGTAGGATGGGCAACATTGAGGTAAGCAGGAGTGTGGGAAAAACGAGGAGGCATGTCATATCCTGAATACATGCTACCTGGAGGGGAAAAAGTGCCGGTGGGGCTGGCCCTTCCTGGAGGGAAACCATAGCCCGGAAGGGGTTGGGCAAAGGTATGTGACAGGGCTCCAATGATACCGTCGACAGAGTGAGATGCCCCCGAGGCATTAGGGCCACCGGGCTTGGGGAGGTCAGGAAGGACGGTATAAACATAACCAGATTGGGCATAGATAAGGTCATATTTCAAGGCTATTTGGAGGGCGGCTTCTTTGGTTTGGGGAAAATGGGAGGCGACATATTTGCCAATGGGAGGTAAGAGAGAGCGAAGGAACCAGTACATGTAAACCCGATCTTCAAAGGGGGGAGCGTGACACAAGCTCTGTCTTCGTCGCCATTCCTGGACATGGGCAGAAAGGCGGGTCGAAGAGGATTGATGGAAATAATTTAAGAGTTCAGTACCAGTGTCGTATCGGAGAGGGAGCTGGAAATACGATAGAAAGGCTTGGGCAATGGTCACAAAGGTGGTATGGGAAGAGGTGGCTTGATCAACATACCATTTAGAAGCTTCGCCAGTGAGCATGCGTTGGAACAATCGAAGACGAATGGAGTCATCAGTAATGGAATTGGAGGAACACCACATGTGAAAAGATTTGATATGGTTGGAGGGATCTTCACTAGCAAGGCCTTCGAACTTGGGAATGTTGGAGGGGAGTTTGGTTGGCATAGCAGGCCAACTAACATCGTGGCGGATAGGGTCATTGATCAGCTGATTGAAATCGGGGAGACTAAGGCCTGACATATAAGGGCGTAATGGGGCAGTCGAGGTAGGTCCCAAAGCGTTTCCACTGAAAACAGACCCAGCAGTAGTACTGGGGTTGTTGTTGGTAGTAGGCCCTGAAGTAGACATGGTGAAAGTGACAGGGGGAGAACCAGGAGTAGGGGGGGAACCCGAACAATCAAAGGAAGAGTCAGAGTGCGGACTCGGGGGAGGACTTACTCGATGACGACGGGAAGGAGGAAGTCGACCAACCAGAAACTGAGGGTGAAGGCCAAGAAGTCTCCGAGAGAGGCGCCTTGGGGGTGCAACGATGACGGGAAGAAGTAAAACCGACAAGGGCAGGGAGGGACAAAATCAAGTGAGGTCAAGGGCAGAGAGGTGTAGTGACAATTGATTTTAAAGTCTTTGCCAGGCGGTGTTAACCATGCGCTTCTTCACTTAGGGTCAGTGTGTGGCGTGCGTTAATTTTAATTGTTTAAACCCAGACGTTTTGAGAGCAAAAGAAAAAGTGTGCTACGTAACTGAAAATAAATCTGCAGTAAATAAGACTGAAAGAACAGAAAATTAACAGCTAATCAATGCATCAATCTAACCCAAGAAAGTGGGTCTCTCAAAACTAGTCTATAAGAGGGAAAAAACTAAGCCAAGCACGCGAAAAGGAGGCCAATAGATCTAATGTCAGGAGGGATTGGGATCTAAGGAGAAATCTGCTGAAAAGGGGTGCAGAGAACAGCAAAGAGGCAGAGGCAAGGTTGCTGTTAAAAAGAAGGTGATTAGCTAAAAATAGAAGGGACAATGAGGCAACTCTAGAAATGAACCCAAACAAAACTATATGAGGTGATTTGAAAGGGGGAAGAGCTGATCTAAAGAGATCTGAAACCGAGGTATCAGATCTAAAATAAATAAGGCTGAAACTATGGAAATTCAGACTTCTGAAACAGTAAAAACTCTCCCACAAAAAGTGGAGGGTACTAGAGCCCTAAGGGGAAATATTCCCACTTAGTTGAGTGAAACAAATCGGGAAATGTGTCTAAACGTTGAGATGTAGGTCGGAAAACCCCGACGTGCTTTAAACAAACCTTAAAAAGTGTTGGAAAATTTGCGTAAAAAGTGTGTCGAGGTTCCGAATTCGTTTTCGGCCCGATCGTGTGCTCTGCGTAAAAGTGCGACCTCAAGGCCAGGTCGCACTTTTTGGGCCGATAAGTGCGACCTGTAGATCCGGCTCTCTCGGCGGCAGATTTCAGAAAAAAATTTCGTCTCAGCTGCGGCTTATGTCTGTCACCTGCGCAATAAGGCTAGAAACACACGGAAGTTAAAAATTTGACTGTTTGAGGGTTTTAGAGGTGGAAAGCACCATAAAAATAGGAAAAACAGAAAATGGAAGAGAAACCCTAGGGTCCGAAACAACTGGATATGCAGGAATATATAAAACGACAGCGGTCGCAAAAGAAAACCCGTGTGGAGTCGCCAATTGTTAGTATGATTCTTTCGTCGTAAAAGATCACTTTAGCTACGCATAACAAATAGCCCTAACATCGATTATGGTTGCCAAACATCTTTAAATCTGCAATTAGATGATCCAAATAATACTGCACAAATCCAGATCTAAGCATAAAATACATTAAGCAGATAAAATACAATATGGCTCCATGCATCCAATAGACAAGACAAGAACAATGTGTTTAAAAGAATGTTTTATATTATATTAAAGAATGGGGCACCTGAGAGGAAAACAAGAAAGGTGTTTTCCGATTCTCCTCAATGGGATGGGTTCTTAAAAGTCCTCAGCGTTTCAGATCTAAAATTCCTCTCTCTTATTGTGGTAGAAAACCCTGACAAACATAGAACTCAATGGGAGCTCACAAAGCAAAAATGGAAAATGGTGACCAAGAGTAGACCCAGTGTGATCTAATGCAATGAAGGTGACTAATGAATGGGGAAAACCCTTCTATTTATAAAAAAATATTGGGGTTTTCTAGAACTCAGTGCATGAATAAAATATTATTAATCAAATTCTAGAATCACCCTTTAGGAATATTTTATTATATTTGTTGGAGGGAAAAGGTCTTTTGACTTGGGTCAATTCCTTTATTTATAAACAATAAATAAATAAATGATTTATTTATTATTTTAGGGAGATGATGGGGATATAATTAAATAAATAATGATTTAGTTAATTATTTAAAAATGATTTAGTCAAATTTAACTAGGAATGTTATTAAATAATGGTTTAAATAATTTATTCCTGGGAAATAATTAAATAAATAATGATTTATTTAATTAATTTCCTTGTTTTGGGTTAAATATGACTAGGAAATATGGACAAATGTTATTTGACATGGTGAAAGCAATTTTACTTAGGGTAAAATTGGTCTTACATGGTGTACTTGGGTTCATTTAATGATAATGAGTTAGATGACCAAAAAATTGGTGTAACATATGGTTCAAATATTGGTTTTTTAGCGACAATTATTTGATGTGCATTGAAATATTAATTAACAATACATAAACATATATAAAATATAAACTTTAAAATATTGACTATTTTTTAAAAAAATTATCTATGTGAAAAAATGAATATCTCTTTACAAATTTTTATTAAAAAAAATAATAATTTTTTTCTTTTTAAAACACAAGTACATAAATGCACTTGAAAATAAACATCTCAAGGAAGAAGAAAACATTAGAAAATGTATAGTGTTAAAATCAACCCTCTAAAAAAAAAGTGGGTGATGATACACCACCACTATTCAAAATCGACATGAAAATCATCATATAAAAAATAAAAATAAAAATAAATAAAGTGTCAAAAACATGCTCCAAAAAAAAGGGGTGATTCTGCATCACCGCTTTTCAAAATTAGGTGTTTTTTTTGCTACCTCAAAATAGTAGGTACCAGTTCAGTTACCTATTTGATAAGTAACTATGTTACTAATGCAATATAGATAGGAAGGCCTTTTGAGTAGTTTCTTTCCCCTAGATATATCCTCATGTATTTGTATTGATTCATGTTGTATGTTTTTTATATATGCTCTTTATCATGAATTTCTTTACGTAGATGAGCAGAGTATATTTGAGTCTTATGTTTTAGAACATTACATGAGCTGTATTGAATCTACAATTAATTTCTACATCCAGGGACATTCAAACCTAAGGCTTAACTCACACAACCATGAGAAGGAATCCATTATCCAAGTGGTTTCACATCCCCAAGGAAAGCACCACAATGACTTACTTTCTCTTTCGTTAAAAAATAAGGCTTCACCCAAGATCAAATGAGTTCTATCTAAGTTCTAGGAGGTGGAATCATTACTTTTGGTGGTTTAACAATTGCCTCTCTTGGAAAGCACCACAGGGGTTTGTGGTTCGATGTATGGGTGGTTTCATAACCCTAGGGAAAGCACCATAGTGACCCAAATTTCCTTGTCCCAGTGGTTTAATATCCAGCAAACCAACACCAAGTGGTTTCACAACCCCAAGGCAAGCAAAGAAATGGCACAATTCTCCACCAAGATCCTCTCAAGTGTTTTCACCCATAAATTTATCGCTCCACGGTTCTTAGCACTCTAAGTACTCTCTGCATAGTATACTTCTATGACAATCGTTCTGTGACTTCTTTGCTTGCTTCCCCCACATTATTCTCCACAACCACCCAAAAGATTGAAGTCTCTCATCTCTCCACATTTCATGAGGAGAGGGGATGGTATGGCACCGTCCTACACTCAGGCTACCCACTTCTACTTCAATGCTTCTTCGCACAAGCTAGTCTATCATTAGGTGGGTAATCATGTTAATTAAGGGTGGTTGGTGTGGGCTTTCTCACGACACGCCAGTCTATCATTAGGTGGGTAATCATGTTAATTAAGGGTGGTTGGTGTGGGCTTTCTCGCGACACACCATAAGGAAACCAACCAATACACAACAAACACTCAATGACCATGCTATAACCCACCACATGCTTTCCCTGTCAGAACTTTGGATTCATATGTCCCTTTATTTAGGGCCAATAATCAATTTATTTATGCATATATATATTTATATACATCTAAAATTTACATAGTTGGATTTACATACATGGGGTGTTATGGAAAAAGAATTGTTACACCAAGAGCCCCTTATTCTAATTTCAAGCCAAGTCTAAGACACATGAGTTGAAAAAAAGTATTTTATAATGGGTATCCTTCTTGAGATGACAATGTCTGAATACAATAAGAAGCATTCAATGGTCTTCATGTGCATGACGAATGTGATCCCTTTTACAAAGTAATATCTCACCAATTATGAACCTTTATCAACTAAATTTTCAAAAGCTTTTGCAAGGCTTTGGAACAAAAATTATTAAAATTTGATGGTATAACTATCAACCATATACCATGTTTACCAATTATGTCATGAAGGCACCCAAGTTTTCAATTTTGTTTCAATTAAATTTCATTTTTGCCCGAAAATAATGCCACTAAAGCAATAGCTCTCTCACCATATAATGAATTATTTTAATACTTCATTTACCATGCATTTTTTTCTTATTTATGCATCCTTTTAAGCAAAATGCAAATCACCATTCATTTAGATTGTGAGTCCCTAGACAATCACAAAATTCGACATATGCTGCCTCGACTCTCATATGCGACCTCAAATAATTTCATGTGCACGTCATGATATGATATGTTGCACAGTACAGTGGTTGGTAAGTGCAGTCCAGGGTTGATCTATGTACCACTTGGCAACTGCAAACATAAGAATGCGTTGAAAAAGTGGAAACTTTTTCGATTCTTTCATTATGGAGTTGGATGAACACCAAAAATGGAAGCAGTTCCAATTGCAAATGACAAAATTCATAGTTGAACCAGTTGTTTATCCTATCGAAGAGCTCTATCACACTGGAAAAGATGTTGGCTCCTTTACTGGTGCTTAGTCAGTTGCATCTCGAACTGCATCCGCCTCTGCAGGACCCTTCCGTGTGGATAAGGCCCCTTCCCATTGAGAGTAGTTGTAGGCCCCTTATGTTCTAAACCAATCGTTAACCACCCTCAAGCATTCATTCACCCGTCTGTTAGCCCACCGATTATTTTCCATCCTTATCTATTAATGGGATGTTGTCACTATCCACTTATAAAATTTAAGTGAAAACTAGATCTAAGCCAGTCAAATACATGTACCATAAATTAATATCATAAAATGAAAATATATGTTGATGGTTTAAAATCTTTTTTACCAAATTCTTGTTTTACATTCTATATCTTAACACTACATTGTTACCAAGCTTTCTCATTCGTGCTTTAAAAAAAAAACTCATTGTTATAATACTTTTTATCTCATATAAAAATATAAATAGCATTGCTCACATACCATTACTCATACACCTTTCTATCGAAAGGCCTTTATCTCACCTACTCCCTCTCCATCTCACCATACCACACGTATGCTTCATAACCATATTAATTTGACTAGCTCCCCATCCCACCAACATCCTCGTCATCACTGTATTAATTTGACTTACTCCCACCCTGCCACACTTCTTCTTCCTCGTCATCTTATTTTTCAATTAAACTTTGATATTTAAATATCAACTTAAATCTGGTCCGAGTATTGTCTTTTCCTTATGGCATGTCTTTTCATGGTTTCTCAACCATTAATATATTGTTTATGTTGAACCTTGAAAGACACTCGACATCCTTAGAGATATGTTGTGACCTTTTCACTTTGAATTTTTTTATTTGTGCGATGTGGGTATTCCACCTACGAAGGTGGATGGTGACATATTCCTACAATCAAAGTTTGTTCCACGCTATCTCTTCTCACCTACCCACTTTCAAATCATCCTTAGGACGATACAATTTTTTTTTTTTTAATAATCTTTAAAATAAAGGAAATCGAAGACAATAGAATATATATATATATATATTTTAATCTTCGGAATAAAGGAAATCTAAGAATGAGTTTGTTTTATGACGATAATCCGAGTCCTAAATTATGGAGGGGATGAGATGCTTAGTGTTATTTTGACTTGACTTTAAAATTGTTATATGAATATTAAGACAAAATGTTTGACATTGGGTTGAGTTTAAAGTTGTGAAATATATATATAGTTTTGATAATATATTTAATATATTAAATTGTGATGAATTTTTATTAGATATTATTAACTAATGCATATTTTAAAAAAAAAAAAAATATGAAGTGGTTTTTTTAATTTAATTGTTTTTTTTGTTATAATAAGAAGATGTGTGGTAATGAAATACTTATTTTTGGATGAAAATAAATTTTAAATTGTTTTTGATAAAAATGAGGGTATGAGAGTATTGAATTCTAAGATAGTTAGGAGTGATAGTAGAATTTTTTAGATATGGAGATAAGTACATTTGAAGAGAAAGTCTTTTTGGTGAAATCAAAGTATAATTTAAATATGATATATAATTGCTTTATGAAAAAATTGTCGATTTGTTGTATTTGTGAAGTATGACTATTATTTTGATTAATTGCTCACATATTTATGTTTTATCGATAAAATAATGAAATAACTAAACAAAGGTTTTGAGATCAATGCTTGTTAACACTATTAATTGGCAATGAAATACTCATTTTGGATGAAAACAAACCTTAAATTGCTTTTGATAAAAATGAGGGTATGAGAGCATTGAATCCTACGGTACTTTGGAGTGATGGTAGAATCTTTTAGATATGGGGATAAGTACATCTAAAGAGAAAGCCTTCTCGGTGAAATCAAAGTATAATTAAATATGATATATAATTTCTCAATGAATTTTTTGTAGATTTGTTGTATTTATGAAGTATGACTATTATTTTGATTACTTGCTTACATGCTTATGTTTTATCAATAAAATAGTGAAATAGTTAAACAAAGGTTTTAATATCAATGCTTGTTAACACTATTAATTAATAACCAAGTCCATTGTTGTTCAAATCTTGTACACTATGATAATAGACAATATGAATTGTAACTACCATTTGTATTTCATGCTACTTTATAATTTATGTGAACCAAAAATTTGGATAAATTACACCCATGAGATGAAAGATGGAATAAGAATAAACTTCAATGTTGCTTATATTATCACGTGAGATAAACATTTGGATAGTACAAACTTCCAACTTCCTTAGAATATGAAATTATGCCATGGTTGAATTACAAATAAAATAACAAAATTTACTAGCTATGTGTTTTTTACTATGAAATTTACTAGCTAGTTTTTTGTTTTCCATGAGAAATATCTTAATATTCCATACAAGGAATATATGTGTTTCAAGGACAGACCCAACAACAAGGCTCAAATCCATTACAAAAAAGCTCATCATGTCACTTGTAGGAATTGAACCTAGGTGGGGAGGATAACAATCACTCCTCCCAACTACCCAGGTTAAACTCAATTGACTTATTAGATAATAATATGTCTTGTTGTGCAATATTAACCCTTCCTCTACAACTAACATCCAATTAGTTAAGGTTCCCTCACAATAACAAACCAAATACATCTCACCAATAATGGAGACATTATCAACGACATTAACCATCTATAACCCATGCATGTGCTCAACAAGATGATCTGAAATAAATTATTAATAGACAATATGAAGTGTAACTACCATTTGTATTTCATGCTACTTTATAATTTATGTGAACTAAAGAATAGGATAAATTACAACCATGAGATGAAAGACAGAATAAGAATAAACTTCAATGTTGCTTATATTATCACGTGATATAAACATTTGGATAGTCCAAGCTTCCAACTTCCTTAGAATATGAAATTATGCCATGTTTGATTTACAAATAAAACAACAATATTTACTAGCTATGTTTTTTTTACTTTGAAATTTACTAGCTAGTTTTTTGTTTTCCATGAGAAATATCTTAATATTCCATATGAGGAATACATGTGTTTCAAGGACATGCCCAACAACAAGGCTCAAATCCATTACAAAAAAAATCATCGTGTCACTTGTAGGAATTGAACCTAGGTGGGGAGGATAACAATCATTCCTCCCAACTATTGAACCTAGGTGGGGAGGATAACAATCATTCCTCCCAACTATTGAACTTAGGTGGGGAGGATAAAAACAATTTCTCCCAACTACCCAGGTTAAACTCAATTGACTTATTAGCTAGTTATATGTCATGTTGTGAAATCTTAACACTTCCTCTACAACTAACATTTAATTAGTTAAGGTTCCCTCACAATAACAAACCAAATACATCTCACCAATAATGGATATATTATCAACAACATTAACCATCTATAGCCCATGCATGTGCTCAACAAGATGATTTGAAATAAATTATTATATAATTCATTATCTATTTTATTAGTTTTGAGTGGAGAAATTCTAGGTATTGGCTTGTAGGGCTCATTTCAAGGGCATGTCCTATTTTCATGATTTGGTGTCTAGAAACTTTTGAAACCCACTTGGAACTTTAAATGGCCTCTTTTGGGGTCAAAAATTTGTGAACAAAATTTGTGTCCTTCTAAATTTGGCTACACATCAATATCTTTCCAATGACACACTAACCACCTCAATTGGAGTTCATATGAGAAACTTCCACTTCCCATAAGTTGACTTGCATTGTTGACCACCATGTTATTAAGTGTATGTCATGTGAACTTCAAATACTAAAAATGTGGAGCTAGCCACATATAAGCTTATAAGAATATTCTATATGGTCTAAAATGTTCGGTATGTGTTATATTCTTTGCATGACTATCCCCATGCATGATATGTTGCATAGGGTGTGACGGGGAAGGGGGGGTGGCACAAGGGGATTTGTAGGGAGATGGTAGCCCCCTTGCATGAGGTTCAGGGCAACACCTTGAAAATAATTTTTGGGTGCTTTTTTACGTCTGTGGTTTTCAGACACATTGTGGTTTCTTACGTCTGTGGTTTTCGGGCACATGGTGGTTTTTCCCATGGTTTTGTAGATTCGGTTAAAGGAACTATGATTATGTTCTAATATAGGGTTAATAAATTGGGGGATTAAGAATTAGACAACATGTATATAATGTATTGTAATATTGTAAAGGAACATAATGAAAAATCAATCTGGGTTTCCTGGTTTTGGGTTCCAAGAGAAAATATTTGTGTATATTTTCTAGTGATTAACATTGCATGTTTTCTTATTTTTTTTTAAGAATGTGCTTGCAGATATTATTTATATAGGGTTGGAACCTACACAAAACCTTGACCTTAATTGAGAGTTGAGGCATGCAAAATCCCTAACACTAACCCTAGATGGTTATCAAGACATGTTAAATACTGAACCACTAAGAAAGGAAATAGTCCATTCTTATTAGATTGACTATTATTCCATAGTTGATAGGAATAAGGTAGTGGAATATTGGACTAGAATATATGAAGCATCTCCACACAAGCCACAAATTTCTATGGTGAGTTCATAGTGAGTTCACCTTTCTTTGCATTTGGATTTCATAAATGAGAAGAAAAAGCAAGGGATAGGTCCTTATCTTTCGACTATATTTTTTCATAATGGGTTTCTTAAGGTAAATATTGATCCAGGTGGATATTGGTGGCCACTCGCCTATTCCACCTAGACCTCTAGTTGGTTTCATCAGTTTCCTTGATTATAGTAGCATTTACTATTTTTAGCAATTTTTCAAGTCCTGAACTTCTGGAGTTTTTTTGACCCCATAAACAACGTTTTTTTGAAGTTTACAACAAGCCAAAAATCCTTTAGTACTCGAATAAATATTTCCCACGAGGTATCTGTTGTCCAGGTAAATCCCCTCCGTGGACAGAGGCGATCCCTCTAGCCCTAGGGTGGGTCTAGCAACTACGGGAACATACTAACATCTATCTTCCTAGATTGTAAATGAAATTCAGAGAAAGGAAGATGTCCTACCTCCTTCTGATGCTATGTTGTCGTCTTCCGTCGAAGCTTCTTGATCCGTCGCTCTCCTCCGGCTCGATACACGCTGCTACCAACGTTCAATTACCTGTACAGACAGTCAAGACACCACGAAAAGCGTAACACCACGACAAACATAAAACAATTACAACCTATCTAACTGATCAAGGAATGCTAGAAATCTCATTATAGATGTAAACAAGAATGGAAGATAAACATCAGATGCATTTTATTATAATAAAGACAAGGGGAGTTTACAACCAAGCCTTGATGTTGAGGCTCTCCTTTGGAAGGTTTGTATCCAAGCACGTTTGCAACACCCTCACACACAAAGGTCCAAGATCCCAATATTTTCTCAACACACACAAACAATCACACTCTGCACTATTCTCCCGAAGCTATGATTGCTTCTTCTCTATGCTAACTTTTTCAGCTATCTGTTCAACAAGAACATGTTCAACTCTTCAGCTATTCAGCTATTTCTTCAACTAGCACATCAATGGAAGATGGCTATATTTATAGAGGAGAGGAGGAGGTTGGGATCCCTACAATAGTGGAAGGGAGGCCTTATCCCTTGGGAGGTTTCCCCATAAGGTGGAAACAAGAGGCCAAAGGAGGAAGGCTGTGGTTATTCAGTCGAACCACTCCCTATGACTCATCCACGAAGTTGTTGTGATCGAAACTTCGCCTCTTTTTTTAAAAAAAATTCCATAAACAGATTGGCGCGGGTGCTTAACTGGGACAGAGTGCCAACTGGCGCGGGCTCAGTGTTAATTTTCCTCATTGGCGTGAGGGCATAACGAGCTACCAGCGCCAAGGCAAAAACATGTGTTTTTAGCGGTCTGCTCGAGAAATGGTCAACAGAGGGAATGTTGCTTTCATCAGAAGGGATGCAAGGATGTTTTTTGTAAGGCATGACACTGTTAATTAGTCACAGAAATGACCCTTCAATGGGCGAGATGGGAATTGCAGGGACAGTGACAAATTACTGTGTAACAGTATCGTACGCGCCAAACGAAGATCATATGACCAAGTTACGACCTCAGGAAGTTGGCTACCCAACTAACCCCAACGGGGCCCACAAACTCTTGGTGTTCTATCTCCTGAGGTTAGGGTTTTGGTTTTTTAGGGTTTAAATTTTTTGTTCAATAATAGAAAATGCCCTTGAGCCTCATTGTAATACAATTCAGAGGCATATAGCCACCACATATCTTCTCAGAGATAATCTACCATCACCTGAGCTAGTTTATTTCCATTCTGCTTGTAAGCATATTTTAGTTCTTTGATATTAATGAAATGAAGATTTATTTTTGCTGCATATTTGTGTTTATGTTTATATATGTATCTTGTTGCGTTCCTCCATAATTCTAGATCAATGGTATAAGAGTGGTCTGCTCTCTCTCTCTCTACTTTTCTTTGCATGTCCCCAACGAGGTGAGGGTATAAGGAATTAGGGCTTGAACTAGTTGAACCTTTGCAAGACTAGTCTTGCAAACCTCGAAGGCCTCCCATGACGGAATAAAATAAAAATGATGGAGTAGGAGTTCCTTTCAAAATATTGCTCAAGGAATCCCTCGAGTGACAGAGGAACGCGATGATGGATAAATTTTCCCAAATCCTCCGACGACTACCCACAAGTAACACATCTTCATCCAAAAACCACTCTGGAGGAGTCATTCCCTTTAAGGTACAAGTCAAATTTGACATTCCCATATTTGAAGGCCGGATAGATGCATATGTCATAGATAGATGGTTAAATTTGTTGGAAGGATATTTTTCGGTTCATGACTTTTCTAATCGGGAAAATATTACTTTGCACTCCTCAAAGTCACTCCCCATGTTAAGGACTGGTGGGAAACCTACTGTGAATAGAAGGATGGGAGGGAACCATCACTATTTTCAGTTACACCCACTTGGAATTCTTTCTGAGGCGCCTTCAAGGAACAACATTGCCCTATCGGGAGCTATGAAAATAAATACATAAATTGGACCACGATGCGGTAGGGATGGGACCAAGAAGTGCAAGATTTCACAAATATTTTGCATACCCTTCGCATGAAGTTGGGTATCAAGGATTTTGAGCGGAATTTGGTACTCAATTACTGCGACTGTCTACACAAGTACATCCAGTACGAGATGGAGTTCCTAGACATCTCCTCGCTTGGAGCCACCTATCAATACAAAGTCAAGATCAAGCAGAAATTTAAACAGAAGAAGCAAGACTTTGGATCTGTGAATATGAATCAAGGGAAAGGCCCCCCAAAATTGTAGAACAAAGGACAAAACCAAGACGGGGAGACCTAAGACAACCCGCCAAAGCCGCAAGAAAATAAAAACACCATGAAGGCAAAGAAGGACACATAGAAATGATGTGAGTTCCATAAGAGTCCTGCTCACAACACAAGTGAGTGTTGAGCTAAGCAGTCACTGGTAGCCGAGATGAAGGCCTCTGAATCAGATGCATGTTCTTACTTTGAGTTAGAGCTCGACAAAGGGAAGAAAATTATTGGTGTAGAGCCCAATGCCACCATTTCCACTACCAAGATCTAGAATTTTGAGCTCAAAGATCCATAGGAGGGGGAGCGACTCTTCCACTCACACATGTGGGTGGAGGGTTCTTTGTTTTAGTTAATTGTCGACATCGTAAGCCAAAATAGCCTCATTTCAACAAAGTTCGTGAAGTGGTTGAGCCTACCGACCACACCACACATGCAACCTTACACCATTGAGTGGCTTCACTAAGGACGAGATCTTCGTGTCAACCAACAATGTCTCCTTCCCTACAACATCAAGCCCTTCATAGATGAGGTACTGTGTGATGTTGCTCCTCTTGAAGTTTGTGATGTATTATTTGGCCAACCATACTTGTGGAAGCGTCATGTTGTGTATGAGTCTAGGCCTCTCACTACTATTATTTATTTGGGAAATAAGTTATACACAATACTAAAGGTAGCACTGCCTACCACATCTATTTGATCTCTATGAAGAAATGCAGTAAGATCATTTCCCAGATTAGGAAATTCGTCTTCCTTATGATTCACCCTCAGGGTAAGAAGAAGACTGTGGCCACATCCACAACCTCTAGACAAGGTTCCTCTGCACGACAACAACAAATGGAAAACATCATGGAGGAGTACATGGACATCTTCACCTCACCCACAGGGGTACCCTTGCACTATCAGGTTAAGCACTCCATGGATCTGACCTCAGGTACACTGCTACCCAACAGACCGATCTATCGACGCTCTATTATGGAGAATGATGAAATTAAGAGGCAGATTGAGGAGTAGAGGCAGAAAGGGCACATCAGGCCAAGTTCATCACCATGTGTGAGCCCAATCATGTTGGTACAAAAGAAAGATGACACCTAGAGAAGTTGTATTGACTATCGAGCGCTGAATAAGATCACTATCCAGAATAGGTATCTAATCCCACAAATTGATGACCTTCTGGACCAGCGTAAGGGGGCCAAATATTTCAACAAGATTGATTTGAAGTCTAATTATCACCAGGTGCTAATTGAACCCTCCGATGTGTGGAAGACTGCCTTTAAATCCAAGGAGGGCCTTTTTCGAATGGTTGGTCATGCCTTTCGGGTTGACGAATTCCCCCGCAACCTTCATGAGGTTGATGGAAGACATCTTGCGGCCCTTCACCAACTCATTCATGCTAATGTATTTGAACGAAATCTTGATCTTCAACTAGAGTTGGGAAGAGGACATACACCATATTCAGTAGGTCCTCCAAACCCTACGACAACGCAAGTTGTGTGCCAATTTAGATAAATGCACTTTTTGTATGACCTAGGTTCAATATCTTAGGTACAACATTGATGAGCAGGGTGTGCATGTGGACCCAACCAAGATACAAGTTATTCGAGATTGGCCAACCGTAACCACTCTAACAGAGCTACGCAAATTTCTGGGTCTTGAAAATTTCTATTGCAAGTTCGTGTTGGGTTTCTCTCGTATCACTTGGCCTTTCAGTCAAGCCACCAAGGGCGGAGTGAAAGCAAACTTCTTCTAGTCTGAATCCCAATAGAAGACATTTGTTGAATTGAAGCATCGCCTCTACTCTGCACGAGTGCTCACATTACCAAACCTGCAAAAACCATTTGAGATTGAGACATATGCCTTCGACTATGCTATCGAGGTAGTTCTTACTCAACAGGGGCATCCAGTGTCATATCACAGTGAGACTCTTTTAGACACAGTCTGAAAGTATCCCAACTATGACAAAGAGATGTATGACATTGTGCAGTCATGTTGAAAATGGAAGCATTACATTATGGGGAAGGAAATGGTCATCCACACAGACCGTCGACCCCTGTAGTTCATACAAACACAAGGAAAGTTACAGAATGATCGCCATCAGAAATGGTACACATATCTGAAAAAGTTCCATTTCAACATCAACTACAAGAAGGGAAACACCAATAATGTTGCAGATTGTCTTAGCTGACCACCGATTATGACGTTGATCACTATGTTCGACTCTTGTGGACACGAGACTTTGAGGTGGCCACATATTTACAAGAGCGATCCAAAACTTGTCAACACATACCAGATGCTCTTGGAAGGCAAGTAAGTTCCAGATTTTCACCTCTAGGGCACACTGTTATTCCACTTGGGACACCTCTGTTTTCCTTCAAGCAAGCATGCCAAGATGATTTGGGAGTAGCACTACAGTCGGGTCGCTGGATATTACGAAGTAGAGAAAACAATGGCAATGTTGTAGAAGTATTTTTATAGGTCAAACCTTTGGCAGGATGTTGGGAAGTACATCAGATCCAGCACTGCTTGTGTCATTTCCAAACCGACAATCAAGAAGCAAGGCTTATATACTCCTCTTCCTACTCCTAGTCAGCCTTAGGAATCCATATCCATGGATTACATGTCGATCCGTCCTTCTATTAAGCATGGAAATGACTGTGTTTTCGTGGTCGTTGACAGATTCTCTAAGATGGTCATTCTGGCGGCCTGCATGAAGAGAATCACATCGGAAGCCACTATTAACCTCTTCTTCTAAAAGGTGGGTACACTTTGGGATCCCAAAGTCCATTATCTCAGACTAGGATAACAGGTTCTTGAGTACATTTTGGTCGAACCTCTAGTCGATGTTGGATACCAAGCTCACTAAGTCCACGACCTTCTACCCCCAAACTTATGACCAAACAGAGGTCGTCAACAAGATGATCGTGCACATTCCACGCATGTACAACTCGAAGCATCCATGCACATGGGATGAGAGCCTACCCTATGTCCAACACACCTACAACATAAATCTCCATAGCTCAACTGGCCATAGTCCCTTCCAGGTGGGGTTTGGATTCCAGCCACATGGGATGAGAGCCTACCCTATGTCCAACACACCTACAACATAAATCTCCATAGCTCAACTGGCCATAGTCCCTTCCAGGTGGGGTTTGGATTCCAGCCACTACCTACCATTGATGTGGCCATATCATTTGCAACTACTCAAGCAGATTTGACTCATGTTCAGTCTGAAGATGATAGGGCTAAAAACTTCATTAAGCACATTCAACACATCCGCCTGCCAGTCCATGACATATTGGACAAAGCCAATAAGCAACGCCAATATCAACATTGGGTGCCACACAAGTTCCAGGTGGGTGACAAATTTTGGTTACATTTGTAGAAGGAATGCCTCATTGGGCCCCACCGCAAGCTTCACCTGCTCTGATATGGGTCGTACAACATCACCAAGGCTATAGGAAACAATTCCTTCGATCTCAACATTCCACCATTCCTTGGCCTGCACCCAATATTTATTTTGGATCGACTGTGCACATACTTTTCCCCATTGTTGGACACATTCGATGTCGTTGAGCACCTGACACCAACATAGCTCAACCCAAACTACATCGAACATGCCACCACTGACAGAATCATGGAAAAACATATCAAGAACACTCGCCAGCAAAATATCCAGCTATATCGAGTTGTCAAAGTAGACCAAATCCTTCACCAGGGACCAAGTTCAACAGAAATTTCCTCACCTCATGGAGGCTCTGCACGCAATGGGGACCATTGCTTCCGAAAGGGGGAGGACTAATCTAGGTGGATATTGGTGGCCACCCGCCTATTCCGCCTAGACCTCTAGTCGGTTTCATTTGTTTCCTTGATTATAGTAGCATTTACTATTATTAGTAGTTTTTTTCGGGTCATGAACTTCCAGAGCTATTTTGACCCCCTAAACAACATTTTTTTGAGGTGCACAGAAGGCCCATAGTCGTATGCATGGTATGATTATGGGCCTACTGCAAATCCTGTAGCACTTAGAGAGATATTTCCAACGAGGTATCGTACGCACCAAACAATGATCATATGACCAATTTACGACCTTGGGAAGTTGGCTACCCAACTAACCCCAACGAGGCCCACAAGCTCTTGGAATTCCATTCCCCGGGGTTAGAGTTTTGGTTGTTTAGGGTTTCCCTTTGTTGTTCATTAATAAAATTTCCCTTGAGCCTCATTATAACACAGTTCAGAGGTATGTAGCTGCCACATCTCTTCTCAGAGATAAGTTACCATCGCCCGAGCTAGTTTATTTCCATTATGCTTGTAAGCATCTTTCAGCTCTTTGATATTAATGAAATGAAGATTTATTTCTGCTGCATCTATGTGTTTATCTTCATATGTATTATGTTGCACTCTTGCATAAGTCCGTATCACATATTGTGTTCATTGTGTGGATGGTGTGACATCTGTTTTATATTTTTTAGTTTAGTCTTAGCTTATTTCAATATTTTGTGCCTAATTTAGTAATATAAAATTTGAATATTAAGTAAAACACTACATAACAATCAGTTTAAAAACTTGTAAGATCTACTGTGATGAATTGTTTTAGTGGAATATCCATGAAAATTTACAGATCAATAGACTAGCCATCTCTTCCTTTAGTGAAAGTTAAAATTTATAGTTTGGCCACAACTATGAATGTCACCTAAGAAAACTCTTAAGCACCCAAAAATGTTTATTTACTTGTAGGCAGACCATAATTAACTTTCCAAATATGCATTGTTGATTCCTTTCACCTCCTTTTTACACTTCTTGAAGAAGGCCTATGATTACCATAGATCCAACAATACTATCAAGATCCAACAAGTAATACAATTATATAATGTTGGCTTACTTTGGAGCATGTTAGAATACTCTACAAAGTCAAGCTTTTCATGCATAATATCTTCTAATTCAATCACCGATTACATAAATCTTAATCGACCTAATGAAATGAGAATAATATTCCTTTAGGAGCACACATGCAACCAACGAAAGTGATGCTTGTCTCCATAGAATAATCATTTCACATTTCCCTGACAATAAATTAAACAACCACAACACATTATAAAAAAGCATTTCATTTAAATGCTTCATACTTTGACATAACCACAAACCCTTCGTTGCAAACACATTTAATTCAAGTTGCGAGCACTACCATAAAAAATAAATCTTAATGTTTACACTCTACTCCAACTCTGTAATCTATGAGGATTGAGCTTGTGGCAATCCTCTAACTCTAAGATAGTAGAAACCTTTGAATGGGACACAAATTCATCTAAGGGATAGTACAAACCTTTAGAGAATATGAAATGGCATACCTTATTTCTAAATAAAAACAAAAGAAGTATGTTTGTTGGTTGGATGCCTAAATGTACAATTTTAACCCTCCTTTTATAACTAACATCTGACTCATTATGATTCCCTCATAACAAAATACTACAATTTACCCAACTATTGACTACCAATAACATTGAACCACATGCACCTCCTCCTCCAACGAGAAACTTAGACATGTGCTTTGCATTATGTTTGCTATCTTTTCCATTAGTGGAAGTTAAGATTTATAGTTTGGTCATAAGTGCAAAACTCATCTAAGCAAAATCTTCAACACCCAAAACTATTCCCATGGTCGAAGGTAAATCGTAATTACCTTTTCAAATGTGCATTGTGATTCCTTTATACTCTCACTTGTCATTCTTCCTTGTCATTACTCTCAAATTTTATTTCATTAGTTTTCATCATTAAAGTTAATTTACAATATTTATCATCTCAACAAATTGAGGTAACTAAGAAAATTTAAAATTAAAATGACTTGATAAATCTCAAACATATTTATCATATTTAAAATGGTTATATTAGTATTAGCTGTATTTACATATTATTGATAAAATTAATCATATGTTCCTCATATTATCGATAGATTTTCCCTAGTCGCACACGAGTGAAACCAGCCTAGATCCTTTTAAACTACAGATCTATCAAGCGCCGAGAGGGATCAAATCTCTCGAGGTGCAAACCTTTCCTCAAGTTTTGCACTCAAAAAAGAGGTTTTCACCTCAAGAGATTTGATCCCTCTCGGCGCTTGATAGATCCGTAGTTAAGATGGATCTAGGCTGGTATAAATCCAACTCTACTCTTCATTGTCACTATACAATAAAAAACTATATAATGCTAGTTTATTTTTAAATGGATCCAAATATCATGCATAATAAAAATTTGCACACACATTACCTTATGATCCAATCATGGATTGCAAAAATCTCGATCAACCAAACTATTTGGAAATTGCTATTCCTTTGAGAGCATAAATGCAACCAACGAAAATATGACACTTATGTCTTTGGAATAGTCATTTCACATTCTCCCAATAGTAAAACAAACCACTGCAACACATTCTAAACATTGAATTATTTCACTTAATCTCTTCTTGCTTCAACACAACTACAAAGTTTTTTTTGCGAAAACGTTCAACTCATTTTATATAAATACATTCAATTAAAACCAAAATACTAATAAAATATTAAATCTTGAGGTATATACTTTACTCCAACTCTTTAATATATAAGAATTAAACTTTAACAATCTCGTAACCACTAACCATACATTATTTATCTTTAAGATAGTATAAACTTTGATACCATATTAAAAAGATAAAAAATATTTCAATCACTAACACATCAACAAACAAAACAAAAAATAAATTTCGAATACACCTCCAAATTGCATAGAAAAGAAAATATATACTTTACTCCAACTCGTTAATCTATAATAATTAAAATTTAACAATCTCATAACCACTAACCATGTACTCTTTGTCTTTAAAATATTATAAACTTTATTACCATATTAAAAAGATACAAAAAATATTTCAATCACTAACACATCAACAAACAAAACAAAAAGTAAATTTAGAAAACACTTAAAAAACAAAAAAGTAAATTTAGAATACACCTACAAATTGCATAATTGCATAAGGAAGGAAGTAAAAAAAAAAAAAAAAAACATATCTAACTTTGGAAAGAATATGAAACACCACCCAAGGAAAAAGTTAGGCCCATTGATATGCAATGATTGAAATTTTAACATCATCAACTAGTAGTGTTTAATAAATAACTATGTAATATGTGTAATATGTGCACCACCTAAGAAAAAAGTTAGGCCCATTGCCTCATGAAATGTCCAATAATGGGAGAACTTAACAATCAATCCAGGTACTTCACCATACGAAGTAATGGGAGAACTTAACAATCAATCCAAGTACTTCACCATACCAAGTAATGGGAGAACTTAACAACCAATCCATGGTGGAGTATTCATTCACATTATGATGAAAATGCTAGTCTTGTCCATTTATAAGCATTTCCTATATAGCATTGCCTTCATTGTTTTGCTGGAGGGTCTGGCCTCCATGTTCACTTGAGAAGATTCTGTCCAACTTCTCACTCGAAGTTGCAACTCAATTCCATTCGTCCTTGTCGAATATTATGTTTATCATCGTGCCTTCGTGGCCTTGTCTTCAACCTGGGCATCGAAAGACGTAATGAAATTGGATACAGCAGTTAATCATTTCCCAAGAACTTAAATACGTTTTAATCAAGAACTTATACCGTCATCAGTGACATAATCATTGTCATACTTTGAAAAGCTGCCCCCTTTTTCAATACCCGGGTCACCCAAATTTATCCAATCCACTTTTGTTCAGTATAGCATCCTCCCATTTGCGTTTTTTTGGAAATATTTAATATGCTACAATATCCATGTTTGTCCTTTTCACTTTGTCATTCAGTCCGAATCAGCGAATCAGGTCTTATTAGTAAAACTATGCAGCGAACCGTCTTTTTACTTCTCTGTTTCCGCAGTTTTTCTCAAAATTCATATTGTTTATGCAAATGTGTTGAAACTGTATGTTGAATAGGATTTGTCTGAAGCAGGATACAAATTGGGTCCCTCCATAGGTATATATACGTGTGTTGAAAGGAAGTCTTATCCCCATCTGCCTCCCATCCCATGAGATTACCAACCTCCTCCTAAGCTCGTGGGGACTGAAGAGTTATTCATCAGAAAGTCAAGTCCAATAACCTCTACCCCTCCTTACCAACTGCCCACCACAGATCACATTTCAGCGGATTTCTCAACAACCTCCCACTGCCCTTGAACACCCCCAAAGTGCCCTTAAATGTGGAGGCACCTGCATTGCTTGAGGCCATTCTCGCCTCCACGTTCGGGGTTTGCTCCAAAGCAGCGCCCCCTGAATCCCACGTGTCCTGTCCAAAGATTTCGGTGGAGTCGTAGTTGATTTTGGATGTGTTTTGTTCATCTTGCGGAATTGATGAATCAGCAAGTTCTTTCTCGTGTTTCAAGCAATACCCGATTTATTTCTAACGAAGAAACTTGTAATTTGCTAGAGTTGAATCGTGGATTAGCGGATAAATTTCTGATAATCCAATTGCCTGTCCCAATCCGAATTTTTGGGGGCTTTTCTTCAATACTGTTGGCCCCTGGAAGGGTATTGAGGTTTTATGTGTTTATTATTGGGAACCTTGTATTCTGGGGACCTTTAGACCTACATAACTACTCATTATCTTGTGGGTTTTTCTGGAGTTTGCTCATAGACCCGTTTTGAAAATTTAGGTTGGCACCAATTTGGTGTTCTCTGGGTCTTCCATGACAGTGTTCAGCATGGAACTGGGGAGAATTGAATTGGGTAGTTCATGGAAGGTCCAGTCCCATACTTATTGTCCTCTCCAGGATGCAAGCAGGCGGAAGAACAGGTTATCTGTGAAGTTTCCTGGACAATGGAAGGGAGGAGAGCTTCAGAGATGCAACAATCTGCAGGTGCTGGTTCCTGAGAAAAGAAGTGTTTTAAATGATGCCAGATTGCCCTCATTCAAGCCTCTTTCCTGCACTTCTAATGGAAGATATGCTTGTAAGTTCCTTTATATGTCCAGAAATTAAACAACAAAACTTTTTATGTAGTAGGTATTGTAACAATGATTTGAGTTTTCAATTTTATGTCATCAGCTTTGCTCCAGGGACTCGGGCTTTCTTTGAAGTACATTCCTATAAATTAAGATATAAAGTAGACAAATCTATTTAAATTCGGGTTCTATATTTAGAGTTGTAATAATGCATACATCGGCCATTTGTGTGAACTAGGGATATTCATCCTTGAATTTCGTTACCTCCAGGTGCATATCAGATCCTGGTTTAGATGAGCATGGGTTATATCCAATGCACCATGAAAGAGTTACTGGATCACCCCATTCCAACGAATGCTGTAGAATGCACCTCAGTTCTCTTGGTGCAAATATTATACCGATTCCATGTATCTGAGTTTACAGATTTTTTAACATGGATCTGAGATTGCCCTTGGGGATTGGAAAAATTTAAAATTCTTTCAACACGAAGGCAATGTTAATGCCCAGAGACAGGGAAGGAACCGGACTGCCTTTTGCATTCTCAGGACTAATGGACTCTGTCTCTTGAAATTGATTTCTAATACTAGATCTGATCCCCACAACTTTTTCTTAAATTCCAGGGAATATTATGGAGGAAATTTATAAGTTTTTTGAGTACACCGATAATTTTTGGTGACATTCATACTGGAAGATCACCGATACTAAATTCTACTGCAGGTTGCCATATTGTATTTTGTTAATATTTGGGTTCACAGTATTCTCCGTACTCTTACTATATGTTGTCATCTGGTCTTTTCTCAAAACATTTGGCCTCAAAGTATCTGTTTCTATATCTATCAATGGGTAATGAATTTAGGTCTTCTGGTCTAGATTTGGGGGACATATCTTGTAGTAAACTCTGGAAAAATCGACGGAGGGTAGTTGCTTGTCTTTTCAGTGTATCTATTTGGCATGTTTGGAAATTAGTGACATCAACATAAACCTTTTGGTACTAGTTATTTTGTATACAGTAGTCCTGATATATACTCCTTTTCATTCCTAGCAGAATAGTGCAAAGGTTTTGGTATGTTTACCCCAGATATATTTCTCAGTGTTAAATAAAAGGTACGGGGTCACATGTAAACCAGGATTAAAAAGCTCTGTTTTTGTCAATTACTTATTCCTATTAAGAGCAAGGATTGGCTTGCTTTTGATGAGTAATTATTTAATACCATAGAAACAGATTGTTAAATTCAATATGATTAGATCTAGAAGAAGGATAAGAGCGATGTGGAAGATAGAAGGTTCTTAGATGACAGTTGAATACAGCAGAAGGTAGAAAAATGCACAAAGCTAGTTGCAGCATTGACTTCAAATTAATCTTTTTAACCTATAAATATAGGCCTTTTGTTCATGGTTTAGATCATCGAAATTGAATGAATTTCTTAGTTTCAGATTTCTGCAAGCAATTGTCTTGTTTGTTAATCTGGTAGTCTTACAAATTTGTGAGGCCCTCTTATGTAGTATCAGATCTGGTAGTGATCCTGCCTCTGTCCTATATTTGTCTATTTCAGAAAATATTTGCTCATCCTTTGTTTATGTGCCCCCATACTTCCCCTTGGACTTGCCTCCTTGGATGTGTTTGTTGTTGAAGTTGGTTCTTCTCTTTGAGCTCCCTCATCTTTCCTTAAAGCAGCTTGTGTGTCACCTTGAAGCTCTCTGCCAGTAGCAACCTGTGTATTGCCTTGAAGCTCTGTGTAGTGGTGGCCTCTGTATCACCCTCCCAGTTTGGATCCGGGGTGTTGTCCGCTTTCCAAATAACCAGTTAATTGTTTCGATGGTCCACACCATGAAAAACAGGTGTGTTAGATACAATAGTAATATTTTTAGACTATAGATATAGGTCTTTTATTCAGGATTTGGATCATCCAAATTGAATGAAATCCTGAGTTTCAGATTTCTGCAATTAATTGTCTTGCTTGTTAATTTGATAGTCATTCAGATTTGTTAGGCCATAACATGTGGTATCAGAGCTGTTTTTGATCTTCCCCCTTGTCCTGTATTTGTCCATTCTGAAAGATATTTCCTCTTCCTTTGTTTTGTGACTATACTGCGCTCTTTCCGATCTTTGCATGCTGACATACATTCCCTTGGACTTGACTCCTTGGATGCATTATGTTTAAGTTGGTCTTTCTAGTTGAGATCCCTTATCTTCCCTTAAAAAGAGGTCTGTGCATCACCTCGAAGCTCCCTGCCAGTACTGGCCTGGGTATTGCCACGAAGCTCTCTGCTAGTAGTGGCCTGTGCGTTGCTCTCACAGATTGGATCTGTGGTCTTGTCAACTTTCCAAATAACCTGTTCATTGTTTCGATGATCTAAACCATGACAGTCATGCCTATATTTATAACTAACTTTGTGCATTTTCTTACAGCACTCTTCTATGTACTTTCTATCTTCCAGATACTTTTTATGTTTTTTCTAGATATATCTATTCTAATATGAATTTAACAAGCTAGCTCTATGGAACTACATAAATAGTAAATGCTCATCAGCTCTGTAAATGGATTCCTTTGTTCTGTACATGATTTGGGTTTTCTTTCTGTGTTAGGTCCCGAAGTGGGTACACAATGCTTATTGACTCAAGTAGTTTGGGTTACACATTACATGCTTTACCATCCAGGCATTCTCATCATTTTTATGGTTTATATATAGATGCAAGACTCACAACCTAGATTTGTTTTTGGTCCATAAGAGCTTCAATCCATTTGTAATTCATTCAGGGTGCAGCAAGGCACTGTGCAAGGAAAAGGAACATTTACAGTGTCATATAAGTCAAACATCTGTTGGAAACTGACAATTCTTCATATTTCTAGAGAGTGTGCTTAAAACTAAAAGTTCATTCAAAGGGAAGAAAATCTGATTCAGTTAAATACTGTTTCAGTGATTGCAAGTCCTAGATTGTTTTATTTCTTGTTAAACTTCTTTTATGTTTCAGAACATTCAAAGCTGTTGTTTGGTTGTTATACATCATCATTAAATTGTAAACCTCTGAATACTTTATATGAAAATACTTCTTTTATAGAAGTTTTGTTTGGTATAATGGTATGTCACGAGACATGTAACAATACATGACATGCTATTCTCACACCATTGTTGTATTCAAGTATTGCTTTTTCCTCTCTATTAATATTATTTTATTTTTGTACATGACAAGCAGTGTCTGAAGTCAAAACAGATGAACTCAGTACTTGGGATCAAGAGACATTGATATTGAAGGTTAGTTTTCAAGTTCTGACATATGCAGTGCGTGTGAATTAGGAGTTTAGTAGCAAGCATGCTATTTCTTTGTTGAAATGTTGCTTCACTCCTAATTTTATTTTGTAAGTCCGATGTGCAATTGTGCTTAGCTATCATGAGTGCTACGATTCGAGTGCCAACGTTCGAGTATGTGAAGCAGTAATGAATTTATTGAGTTTCGTATTCCTAATAAGAGATTTTCAATGCAGAAGAAGGCCGAAGAGATTATCCCACATTTGAAAGGAAAATGTATATATCTTGTTGGTAAGTTGTTGGTAATTAGAGACCTGTGGGGTCTACCCAGGAAAGGCAGCTTGTGGTGGCTGGTTATTCGGACAATATATAAGCTATTCCCTCTTTACATTGTGGGGTAAACCAAAATATTCCTTTTGCAGGTATGATGGGTAGCGGAAAGACAACTGTTGGAAAGATTTTAGCAGAAGTCTTGGGATATTACTTTTTTGACAGGTTTGTTTCCTGTAGACTTTTAGGTTTCTATTACCATTTCACCTCTCTGATTATTGCGGTGTCTTTGTCATTTGCCCCAATTTCACACACCCTAGATAAACTTTGTTACAGTGACCAGTTGGTGGAGGAGGCCTCAGGTGGTGCGTCTGTAGCACAGATTTTCAAAGAGCGCAATGAACAGGGCTTCAGAGATTCTGAGGTAGTTAGATTACAAATATTTCACAGTTCTTATAGCACCATCCTCTAGAGTCTATATGACTCAAAATTATGCACTTTCGAGGCAGTGTGTTCTATGTTGTTCAATCTGCCAGTTCATATCTAGCAAAGATCCTTAAATTGTTTCACTGAAGTACTTTGCATAAATAGAAAGAGGATTGATTCTCTTTTGTTTTGTGTTTTGGTGTCAGTAATTACTAATTTCATGTTGATTTAGAAAATAGCAACTACTTTATTTTCTGTTTGGTGCTTTCCTATATTACAAATTACCAGAATCATTAAATGTGGTATTCACAGTTAGTTAGAATCTATAATTTTTAATGTTGAACTGATTGGTTTTAGTGTCTGGTTGACAGAGTGAAGTGCTGAAACAGTTATCTACTATGTATCGTCTAGTCATTGCGACTGGAGGTGGTGCTGTAGTTCGTCCTCAAAATTGGTTAGGAATCTGTTCTGTTCTGATACAGATTTCATATTCAGCCTTTCTATTTTTGTTACTATATGGTGGATTGATGCAGCCCTTGTATTGTTAGTAACATATAATGGATCCAGTGAGTGAATGCTTTCCCTTGTTTTGTGTTGGACATCAAAAGGCACTACATGCGCCAAGGAATTACTGTTTGGCTGGATGTGCCTCTGGAGGCTTTGGCTGCACGAGTTGTAGCGGTAGGGACAGAATCTCGACCTCTTTTAGGCCAAGCATCTGCTGACTGTTATTCACAGGTGCACTTTCTTCCTTCGTACTTTTTGTGTCAAGATAGTTAACCTTCTCAATCTCCATGACTGTTTGGATTTGATGCTAATTTTGATCACATCATGTCTGAAATGTATACAATACAATATATAAATATGTATGAATTTCATTAGCAATATCCTCTGATTTCCAACTTACATGATCAGTGTTGACAGAAGCAGCAGGACCATTAGGAAGGGCAATTGGTAATATTTGGTTGTAAAGAACCCTTTGATTTTTAAATTACATGATTAGTGTTGACAGAAGCAGCAGGACAATTAGGAAAGGGAAATTGGTAATATTGGGTTGTAAAGAATCCTCCCTTATCTAGAAGGAAAGGAGAAAGTAGGAAACTATTGTCTCCTCTTTCTGTTGTTACGAGTTATGGCTTTTATTTGTTCCAACTGATATGAAATACTTACTACTCTTGTATGGTGTATCAGTTTTGACTTTCTGTTTGTCAACTAGGCACAGATCTACTAAGAAATACTGGTGTATTTCTTATGCACTAAGTACACCAGTGCGTATATATCATATTATCTCTATTATCTCATATCCAAAATATTCCAATGCATATAAATATGTGATGAGAAGCTAAGATTTATATCTGGAATGTATTCAGATACTGTGAAAAAGTGGATCAATCTTTGGTTAACGATTGCAGTTTTCTGAATTAAATATGTTGGAAACATTTATGGTGTGCTCAATGTTTCATGCTTTTGGTGGATCTTGCAGGCTTTAACAAGGCTCACTAAACTTTACGAGGATAGAGCAGAAGCATACGCAAGTTCAGATGTAAAAGTATCATTACGAAGTATATCTCACTCTCTAGTTTTTATTCATTTTTTAAAATGACTTTGTGGTGTGCACATTTTCGTATCTATGGGTTCCATGTGTGTATAGGATTTAATACGTATGACTGCCAAATAATTTGAAGAACATTTTTGATTTATTGTGTTATGCTCTTACTGCCTCTTAGTAACACTCGTATAAATAAATAGTAGGTCAGCATGGAATGGGTCTTCGGGTCTTCATGAGTATCAAGTGAGGATTTGTATGTATACAATATTATTATGGCTATTCAGAGTCCAGACACACTTGTATATGATTCTTTTCCATTCTTATCTCTAAGGGTCAATTGGGAAATATTTTTCTATTTATTAGTAGTTGTAGGTGCAACTTATCATTATTATACTTGGGATCCATGCTTCGTGTCTATATTTGGTTTTAGTAGAAGTTTGGTTCATTATGAATTCATTAATTTTGAGAGAATAGTACAAACAAATTGATAATTTGCTGAAACTGCAGACATTGCAGTAGGAATTGGTAACAAGGATGTCTCGTGCCTCTCCCCCACGGTTATAGCTATTGAGGTATGCATTCCCAGATATCAACATCATATTCTCTTCTTATTATTGGGATTTTTTTTCTGTTTTATTGGATTATAGGCATTTTAATTTCTGCTTGTATTTCAACTGATCTAGCTTCCTTTGCCTTTAATCTTTATTTTCCCTTATTTTTTAAGCCCAATTTTCTTAATTTCTTTTCTGTGTTAATTAATTGTTGTTCCTTTGGGCTTTGAATGCTTGCTTTTCCTTTTCATTCATGATTCATTAGTTGATGCCAGATGGGATTCTGCCCTTTTAAGATTATGCGAAAACTGCACTAGTGTTTTATGGAATGATGTACTCTTGTCCACAAACTGCCTTAAGTACATATAATCACAGGGAACCACATCACTTGGTATTCTTTTCTAAAGCACTAGGTAATTCCCTGAAGGCTTCCAATTATTTTGTTGTATTTTTCATTTAGTGCTTGATTGTAACACCGAAATTTGAAGGTTTTACTAGCATAACTGTGCTAGGCTTATATTATCCAAGGTTCTGTAGCACATGCCTGTTAGCACCTACAGACTTATACACACTTGTTGAAACCATTGACAAATAATTAGCATGAAAACGTAAGCAAAGGCACATAGTATGGGGAAAGTTGTATCTGGTTTGTAGAGGGTGGAGATGGCTGGGAGAAGAGGTTTTGAGAGATAAGATTGGTGTTGATGGGTGGCAGCAATATTGTTTGGAAAGTGATTGACTGGGATTTGGGAGCAAAAATGAGAGTGGTTGGATTGGGAATTGATTGGTTTAGTTTAGTGTATTCAGTTGGTTAAGACCCAATAGGATGATTTCTTGTAAATTTGTACAGGGGCATATGTGCATATGAATTTCTTAATTTTTTATTGCTATATATACTATTGTAATCCAATGTAGCATGGAAATGTCTTTCTTTGTGAGATGAAGCAATACCCAGGATTCCCCTGTTAGAGGAAACCTGAGGATGGGAACTAAACGTCTCAGATTTGGTGGGAATGCCATTGGAATGTTGGAAACATTCCTGACATTTTTGTTGAGATCCAGGCCTGTGTCATGAACGTCCCTGAGATGTTTGCAGATGCCCCTCAATAGGTAATGGGATGTCTGGTGTTCCCAAGCTATGACAGGCCATGAGATACCCAGATGTTCTTGTGCATCTGAAGGCTGAGTCCTGTTTCTGACATTGTAACAAGCTTGTAAAAGGACTGTTTCAACACTGAACCAGCCAAGGAGCTTGTAGTGTTTCATGCTGCAATATTTCGATTTATTTGTCTATGTCCGCTTGATTCATGCAAATTATATTTGCAATCGAATTTTCTCTATGAAATTGTGTTCTGTCTCCCCCTGGTGTCTGCTTTGTTCAAATAAAATTTGTCCTGTGCTCCAACAGAGCAAGTGATCTGTGCTATGTTGCATAGTGGCCTTGTCATCCATTGATTCAGTTCATCTCTTTTGATGGTGCTGTTAAGGAACTGTGGTTGATGATGGATCACAAAATATTATAAAAACCCTAACATTGCTTTACTTAAATTATATTGTACTTGCCATTTTTCTTTTAAATTTGCCCTTGTGTATTAAATCTTTGTTCACATGGGAGGATAATTTTTAAAAAGGGTTATATGTTTAACCTAAAGAGCTATTAATTAACAAAATTTTAAAATATATACAATTGTTGTTCAAGGGGAGGTCATCATTTTCAAATGGGCTAGCATTATTGTTTTTTGAGGGGCTATGCTTGTTTATATTTTGTTATATCTATATATATATATTTTTCCCCATTCCTAACTTGTCATTTGATAGGAATTTGGGGGAGCTTCCAGTTGTTCCAGACATTTGTTCCCATGTCCCTAGTTCCTTTTGGAAATTCATGCAACATAGACTAGTACAGAATCATGGAAAAGTGATTTCCTTGATGACACCCGTGATTGATCTTAGTCAAAATTAATTTGTGGATTTTAAGAATTATTTGCAAATCATTCGCATTATTTTTCAATATCTCTTGCATCGGGAAAGGGCCCTTTCTAGATGGGAATTCTGTTTTCACTGATCTCCTTCTCTTCCATCCTTTGTAGCACCACTTTTTTCTGCGTAGCAAGTTTCTCACCGTGCTCTTGTAAGGTTATAACAGCTTATGCACATGAAAATAAACACACAATATAGCTTAAGTTACCGGATCTGCTGGTCAAGGGTCCAGGATCCATGGATCCGTGTATCCGATCCGGATCTGGATCCGGCTAGAACTGGCAAAAAAATGCCTTAGTGGAGGATCCATGAAATTCAGAAATGTATCCCGACGCCCAGAAATGGATCCCGATGACAGAGCCAGATCCTTAAAAAAAAATCGACGGATTTCAAAAATTAAAAACCGGTTTTTACAATTTAGGTTTTGTCTTGTTTTGATTTGTGTTTTGTCTTTATGCTCTGTCTTGGTTGGGCGCAACAGAGAAGCAGCAGCGGAGGAGGAAGCAGCAGTGATGAGGCAGCGGCAGTTTGTAACTTGGCTGCAACAGTGAAGGCACTAGTTTGTAGAGCTTTGAGAGGAGGTGAGCTTTGTAACTTGGCCGCAACGGTTTGAGCACTGAGCATGCAATGGTGAGAGCAAGTGCCTTGTCGATTGTCGACCCCACCCCGCACTCCAACGACTGTCGAGTCTCGACTGTAACTTGGCCGCAATGGTTTGACTCTTGAGCACTGACACTTGGCCGCTAATCCTTATATAAGTAATAGAAAGGCTTGACTTCAAGCATGGAAGATCAGCATTGAAGGCAGGTAACAAACAAACAAAAGGTGTCAGTTGGATTGATGCCTTTGACTAGGTGATCGGAATCTTTCTTTTTTTCTTTTGTCAGGTCAAGCTTGGAAAGCCGGTTCAATTTGACTCTTGAGCACTGACAGTGACTGTTTGAGCACAGGGACGGATAGGGACTGTCGACCCCTGTAAAAAATAAAAAAAATTAAATTACAGGGACAGAATTTCATTTAAATTATAGTGACGGACAAATTTCAGTTATAATATATCTAGTGGTTTCAGTTCTTAATATTGTGATTTATAATTGTATTTGATTTTTGAACTCTAAAAGTGTTTTTTAAAATTAAAAAAATATTATTATATTTTTTTCAATTGTACTTGACGTATCCTTGCCATATCTGGATCCTGGATTTTAAAAGAACTAGCGAATCCGGATCCGAATCTGTATCCGTATCCAAATCCTGGTAACTTAGCAATATATTGAGAGAATAATAAATGCCATATTATATTAATGATACTGCAAAAATACATTATAGGGTTAGCCCAAGGTAGGTTACCCAAGTAGACAGAAGTGGCGAATATATGTACCACCCGCTCATCTGTCATGTTATACACTACATATCGTGTATAATACCCTAAGATGGTTAAGGTGGTTTAAGCATGTAATTAACCTTTAACACTAATTGTCTGTACTGTGATGTTATCTTACAAAGATGGTCACTGTAATATACAAGATATTAACAATAACATCTACGTTGGAGCTTGCTGTTTTGTTCTGTTCAAACAAGAGCTCCAATAAGGCTCTTAACCTGCTGATCCCCTTGAATCTGCTAATTGTGGGTTTGAGCTGAATTACCCAAAAACCAACTATGATGGGTTTTAAATCAGATTCCCTTAAAGCCAGTGTTACAAAATTCTCCAATTTCACTGGACTTTTTAATTTTTTTCCTAAGCTTTTCAGGTTACTGAGGCTTTGGATTTTCTTTTCTTTTTTTTTCGTATTTTGCAGGCTTGAGATTATGCTTGCCAAGTTTTGCTGATTCTTTCTGATTTTGCCAATTTCGTGAGTTGATGACCCTAGGCAATTTTCTGCCAACGCCGAGATTTGCAACACTGCCCTTAACTACCTGGGAGATTTACTTCCATCCTCTCACATATTCCGATAACTTGATGTGCTACCTGACTTGGCCTACCTTGAAGCAAAAAGGGGTGACCAGGCATATCTTTTTGGGGGGCACATTCATTGTCTAGTGGTGAGATTGCCAATCTCAACATCAAAAAACTTGGAACAGTCATCAGGCCAAATACTACAATACATGTTGAACAACTCTTGTGACCAAATTCAATACATTCTTAGGGATTCCAAAATTAAGGTGCACCAAAACTTCAAATCTTACCAGTTCTCCTTCCTGGTAAATCTTCTGAGGAACACAAATACTTTTTCTCTGCCCTGATGTTCTGTTTGACGTGGCTAACATGTCACTGATTGTGCCACATTTCTGTATGTGCTTTGAGTGCCTACCTTCGTTATGATCCTGTAATGCTATGCTTCTACCAAATGGCATGAGTGTTTCTGATTTAGCCCAGATATATTCAAAATGGGCTAATAAAATATTGAAAAGGTGAACTGAATAGTAATTACGCTTTAGAGCTAAGTTGCAGGAAACACCTAGTTTGGCCATGTCCTAGTACCTGAAATGCCTAGAAATACCAAAATGGGTACAAAATGCCTTGGAAACCCCGTTGGCTGTACCATACTGTCAGCGGTGTTTCTATGTCTTTGCAGCCACTTCTAGTGTTGTTTTGGCACTTTTCTGGAAGTTTCTGGACCCCCCTAAGTGTCCATGATGGCCTTGTGGCTTATCGGCCATTTCCAGTGATGTTTAGGGCATTTTCTGGAAAGTTTCCAGGCCCACCCAAGTGCCCATGAGGGGTGTGGGACTCGCAGGAAAATGCCATTCTGTCTGTGTTAACGGCCCTTTAAGACAGAACGGAGATAGGGGATTGAGCTCTGAGGAGTTTGTCACCTTGGTAATTAATGGTAAATTCGTAATATAAAAGTCTTGAAGTTAAAGGATAAAGGAGAATGTTGATAGAAAAAGGTAAGATTAAGGAGGAGGTCAATAGAAAAGGTTAGATAAAGGAGAATGCTAACTTTACTTAAATTTTTAATATCGTCATAAATTGTTTCAGGATGTTTGAGGGTTCTTCCAACCTAATCATGAAATTTAACATCACCTTAATTATTTCAGGATGTTTGAGTGGTTCCAACCTCGTCAAACTTAATATAGATAAAGTACAATTTAATATCCCATTCGGAATTCAGTATACTTAACAGCTTTCAGGATTCTAGGATTGGCAGAATTATAGTGTTCCCACTGGATTCTATCATGGATGAGGTTATGGGATTGGCATTAGTCAAGACCACCAAGCTATGGGATTGTGCATCATGTAAATAATCTGAGAATTAATATAGACATGGGTTTCCTTCTAAATTGTTATGTTTATCATTCGTATCCTTGTAAGATAATGTGTTACTTAAAAAAACTATATGTCTATATTTTTTATATTTTTGTATATTGCATTTCCCCTGCTCACCCATTTTGGAGGGATCGTGTTTCTAGGTGTTTTTGTTTCGAAAACTTGTACACGTTTCATTTTTTTGTGCAACTTAGCTTTAGAGTTATGTGGATAATGTTATCCTAGAAACACAGCAGTTAAATCTGATATTTAAGTAATGTTTTTTAAGTTTTTAAGATTGTCTCTTGCTACAATTAAATAATGCATGCATGGATCATATTCTGTCGCTGTTTTCTACTTGAATCTCAAGGTTAGGTTATTGACATTACTAATGTTAAAATTTAAATACTGATTTCTGGTATGGCTAAGAGGGACATAGATACTTTGTCACTATGTCCCTGTGAACTATTTTGATCTTCTAATTTGCAACAGTTCTTGAAGTTTCAAATGCTTCATGGAAAATTATCATCGCCTGTATCGTGTATTCTCAGACATCGAGAAAGTTTTGAAGCAAGCACTTCCCTTTAACCTAATGAGATGACTTGTTTTAAATTTATATCTGTAAATTCTCTAGAGTTCTCTTGTATGGTTGTTTATCTATGATTTGTAGGTATGTTTCATTTTATAGTTGGAAAACCTTCTATCTTTCTTAAAAGTTCAGTTTAGCTTTTATGGTAATTTGACTTTTACTGTTGTTTTTGTCTTTTTGCTATGACATTCTTACCTATCTCCCATTTATCCTACTTTCCTTGCAAGCATGCTATGACTCGTATATTTCTGTAAACAAGCGTTTGTATTTTCCCCAATGACTGTTTTTTGTTCAACTCTGCAACTGTAATTGCTGTAGATTTTTGTATACATAGCAGAATCTCTTAGAGGAATACCATGTTCAATTCTCAATTTTTGTGGTATGCCTTGAGAGCTCTAAACAGAGTGTTGCTGTAGAGCTCTTATTTTAATTAATTTCTTAAGTCTATGAGAGAGAGCTGCTTTTCTTCAACTTTGTTTTTATGTTTTTAAAATTTTAGCTGGCGAATCTCAGGGCCTCAAACGTAACTCCATGCTTTTTCATTTTATTGGGGATAAATTGCATTTATTTTCTGAATTCCGTTTTTTCAGATTTTCCACAAGTCATTAACACGCACAAGGGCACTGCTTTATATTTTGTATTTATTTATGACATTTTCGTAAACCTAGCTTTTAATTTTGTCTTTTTGATAGATGTTTTGTGGTGATATTTAATGTTCCGTGTTCTCTCTTATAAATAGATCAGTTGCATGGGTAAATCTAATATTTATTTTTGGTGCACAGGCTCTGATGGAGATGAGCAAACTTATGACCTACAGGAAATTGAAATTGATGAATGCTGCTGCTGGATCATAAGCCCAAGAGCACAAATACATCAACGCAGCCCAGTATTAGACGCTGTGTAGCAATACAAAGTTATGTTATTTAGGAATCCAATTGAGTGAAGCTGGTACATTCAAATTAATTCTACAATAGCAATGTTCTTAGATAAAGCTGAAATGGGCAAATGCTAGTATGTCTTCCATTCTTGGTTTCTTCATACCTGAACAAAGAAGGGGCAACTGTGGTAGAAATCACAGAACCTATGGTGATAAGATCTACAAGACTGATCTGTGCTTTGTGGATCTACAAGACTGATCTGTGCTTTGTGTAAATAATATTGGGTGAAGCTGGTATTCAAATTATTTTTATAATGGCCATGTTCTTAGATAAATAAGTGAAATGGGAACAAGCTGGTCTGTCTGTTTTGTTCTTGGTTTCTGCACACCTGAACAAAGAAGGGGTTCTTGAAAATAAAAATATAATAAATCTGCACTTTTGTAACTGTTATTAAGTTTTAGGAATTTAGAAGTTTCCTGTGTTGTATTTGGAAAGCTTCTTCTATTATAACTGATATAGGTATCGAGTTAACTGATATTTGGTAGTGCATCATAATCGATGGGGATGAGTGGCAATGGAGGCCCTTTGTGGGTAGATTTATTCATTGTCTGTTGTAGGGAGAATTAGTGCCACCAACCTAACAAGTAATTTGTCTAGGTTATTCTCCCTCCCCTTGTTTTGTGCATGTGTGGTTGAATGTCTCTTCCATGTCATTTGCTGGTCATCTTTTGCCTCGTGTAACGCGTTGCAGCACAACTCTGCGCTGTTTTCTCTTTATTCTGTTTTATAACAGGTCCACGGTGGTGGTAGAAACCAGAGACGACCAAATAGGATCTCGTCTCCAAGACTGATTTTTTGTGCTTTTTTTATTCTGTTTTATAACATGTCAAAACAGGTCCATGGTGGTGGTAGAAACCAGAGACGACCAAATAGGATCGCGTCTCCAAGACTGATCTTTTGTGCTCTGTAAATAATATGTTTATGCTTTCCACTTATGTAGGATGGTTGTTGTTTCCTTTAAAACTCCCCGAAGTTATCTAACTTTTTGGTAAAAAATCAGCATGCTTTGCGATTTTAGTTGATATCTTTCAACTGGGTTATCTTATTAAAGTCAGGAGGAGACACTGTCCGCTGATTAATATTCGCAAGATGTTGAATGCTTGTCGCCCGAGGAATCAAATTTCCCTTCGTACTCCACATTTTGAATCTGGTATTTGTTTGATTTTTTTTTTTTTTTAAATTTTTTAACTAGAGGAATCTGTAAACGGGTTGGGTTCATATTTGTGTGACATAGGGTCGATTCTGACTACTACCACTATACTTTTGGGATTTACAATTGAGTCTGTTCATATTTGCATGACATAGGGTTGATTCTGATTATTACCATTATACCTTTGAGATTTACGTCTTGTCTTCCTCTCTTTAGATCTTCCTCTCTTTAGATCTTGTCCTCCTCTCTGTAGATAAGAGTACTTCGAGGATTTGAACCTTACATTTCTTAGTTTACACCATACTTCATATCACAGCGATCACCAACATCACCAACTAATTTCATATCACAATACTTCATATCACAGCAATCACCAACGTCACCAACTAATTTCATATCACAGCAATCACCAACATCACCAACTAAACTGTACCCAGAGACTTTGTTTGCAACTGTTTATATCGATAACACATTATTTGTTTTCGTCTACCTCGTCGTGAATATATTATAGAAAGAAATAAAAATCCTCATATTCTTGTGCTCCCATGAATTTACCTCCTTTGGAAAGGATTTGTTGTGGAAATAATTAAAGAATCTCATATCCTTTGGGTCCAGGATTTATTCATTGGAAGAGAGTTGTCAGTTAATTTCTTTAACACATTATTTGTTTTCGTCTACCTCGTCGTGAATATATTATAGAAAGAAATAAAAATCCTCATATTCTTGTGCTCCCATGAATTTACCTCCTTTGGAAAGGATTTGTTGCGGAAAGAATTAAAGAATCTCATATCCTTTGGGTCCAGGATTTATTCATTGGAAGAGAGTTGTCAATTAATTTCTTTGTTGGCCTAAAGAAAGGAAATTCTCGATTTTGTTATAGAAATACGGTCCAAGGAAGTTCTCGATTTTGTTATAGAGATACGGTCCATGAGTCTATCTGCATGGCATGGACTTGTCTGAAATGACAGTTTGAATTTGAACATGTCATGGAAGATGTCAAAAATAACTTACATGCTTTAGACTCTGAGAACATGGAAAATTTTAACAATTCGAAGATGTCAAAAATAATCTACATGCTCTAGGCTCTGAGACCAGGTCTAAAATAACCTACATGCTCTAGGCTCTGAGACCTAAAAATTTTAAAGCAGTTTTTTTTTAATTATTTAATTATGGATCAGCTTTTATAATTTAACAATTTTTCATTTATTTTTTCTAAAAAAGAAATATTGTTTCGACTTATTGTGCATTATGTAGAGTTATATATTAATACAACACTTCCATCTTAAGAATTAATGGATCAGCTTCTCTAATTTAACAATTTTTCATTTATTTTTTTAAAAAAGAAATATTATTTCAACTTATTGTGTAGAGTCATATTTTAATATAACACTTTCATCTTAAGAATTGATATTTTAGTTTTAACTCATCAATTAATAATGAGTTATACATTTTTAAATTAACGAGTTATACATTTTTAAATTAATAAAGTATTTTCAAAAATAATAGAAAAACCAAAATTTTTAATTAGTTAAATATAGATCAGCTTTTATAAAATTTTAACTTGCCACTGAATATTGTTTTAATTTATTATTTAAAATTATGCATCAATATAATATTATTCATTATCTAAATTTTTAATTTTGATATTAATAAAGTATTTTTTATGGAGTCTTTCATTAATAATTTATTATTTAAAATTAAACATCAATATGAATTATTCATTATCTAAATTTTTTATTTTCATATTAATAAAGTATTTTTATGAGTCTTTCATTAATAAATTACTTTCTAGAGAAGTTTTTAATTTTAATATTAATAAAGTATTTTTATGAGTCTTCATTAATAAATTACTTTCTAGAGCCGAAATATCTGTCTGATTTAGAGTGAAATGGAGAAAAATTATAATCACATTCGATATAATTACAATATCTACATGTTTCTGTAAAGTATGGAATCACTTGGTGAAACCATTCACACTAAGATCAATATATCTATATAATTGGACAAAAAAATATATAAATACATTAATTAGATGACAATGAAAATGATTAAAGCTGAAAAATATGAATCAGTACAAATTAATCTTGATGTAGCTGCTTAGTGTTTTTATTCTTGACATATCCAATAATGAAAAAAGGCATTCAAGTAATTGAAAGTTAGCTTAGATAACATGATAGGAGAACACCACATGCATTTGTACAATGTTTCATTGGTATGTGTAGCCATGGTATGGCGTGCCTCCATGTTTCCAACATTCCAAGAGCAAGGGGTGCTTAGGGAAACATTTCTTCATGTTCCCCTTTAGGGAAAACTAGGGAAACACATGGAGACATGCATCCCCATTGTGGGGGAATGTGTTTCCCCAAAAATAGGGGTGAATGGGGCCTCCTTAGAAGGGGGACCATTTGGCACCTTGCCTTGATTTTTTGTCTAGCTACTCTTTAAGATATAACAAAGATATCCTTGTGGGGCGATTGAGTAGTTGGCAGAATGGGATGTTATCTTCTCCACCTAGTTTCAAAACCTACGAGAGAACATCTTTGGCCCATTGTGATAAGGCTCAAGGACTAGGCTCACCCACCCTAGTGGAGTCTCGACTCTTGCTAAGTCATAAATTCTTGGTATATTTAGCTTATGGGTTGTTGGATATACTCTTGGTATTATAATGGCAGTCACTAGGTTTGAACTAGAGCTTGGCCTAGATTACTCCGATGAGTCACTGATTCACCATGGTAAAAAAAGACACAAGATATAACAAAGACATGGGACAAAACTTTGAAGAGTTTGTGACCTTTGTAATTAATGGTAACCTTGGTAATAAATCGTAATATAAGATTGTTAAAGTAAAAGTTTACTTAAATTTTTAACATTGTTATTTGTTAAATTCACACATAATAATGGACATGATATGAATGATAAGTCGTGAGTTGCATTTCTATTAAAAAAGATATACATTTATATACATTCTTATGACCACTGGTTTCATATTTCAAGGTGGACTCTAGTGACTGTTCAACTTACACATCATAACCCTTAGCGAATTAGGCATCCAATATTCCCTCTTTAATTTGAAGGGGTATATAAGAGTCCATGAAGAGAGCTATAATACAAAAATACAACAATGCATGACAACAATAGGTTGAATGTGCTCTCTGAGATGATGATATAAGGTAGGAGAACTTGAGGTCTCAACCGACAGTGGTTTAAGGATGACCACCAACACTGGAATGCTCAATGCAGTTCCTAGAACTCTTCCAAATCTAGCAAGAAGCTGAAGTCTTCTACTAGAGGAAGTGTTCCCTATTGTTTTGAAAAACGAGACCATTGGGGTCTCAACTTGGAATGCTTAGTGTTCCTAGAACAATTCCAAATCTAGCAAGAAGTTGTTAGTTTTCTGCGAGAGGAAGTGTCCCTAATGCTTTGAAAAGGGAGACCATCGACATGGGAAAGGGAGGTTTCAATCTACAGAAAAGGGAGAACCTCAACCTGAAAAGGGAGGTCTCAACCTGCGGTGGTTTAAGGAAGACCACCAACCAAAATGCATGCTCATGGGCTTCTCTGTTTCCGGATACAACTCTGAATTTGGGTATGAATATATTTGGTTGTAGGCTTAGGCAACAAGTTTAGGTTGTGGTTCAAGCTCGCTTGATTTATCTTTGAAGCTTGTAGATGACCATCAATTCCCCCCTTGTCAGGTACAAGGTGAGAAGATGAGGAATACTCAATTACAAGACTTGTCAATATTCGTGAACAAATTCTTTGGTATGAGTGAGATATCTTCTTTTTTGTTGAACCCATTGCTAAGAAGCGATCCATCCAAGGCGAATCTTTGTTTTTGCAGGAGGCTTGTTTTTGAAGCATTTGTTTGAATGATGAGTGTGTTTATGACAATGCTTACAAGGGTGAAGATCAAAACAATGATCTTTCACATAGCCAACTCTGTCACAATGTTGGCATTTGACAATCTGTTGTGAATGTGGATGAGGAGCAGGTGAAGATGAGTTGTCTTAAATTAACTTAGCACTTTGAATGTGAATGAGCTTGGAGTAGGCTGGATTATGAAAGGACACCTCCTTGTCATATCTAAGACCACTTCTGTTCCTTTTGTTGACAAGCTATTCCGAAGGTCTGATGATGGGCTTCGAAAGTGTAGCCTGAACTTCTGCATCTGGATGCAAATCTGCTCTTGCAAATGGCATTGACTTAACCTCAACTTCACTGATCTGATTAGGTTTTGGCAGCTAAAGGGAGTTTGTTTCAAATTCAAACAAAGAGTTGCTCTGAAAAAAAAACAAGTTTGGAATGAAGATTGTGCTATTGTAAGTCATCTTGTTGTCCCTGTTACTCAAGTTATAAGAAATCAATTTTCTCTTAGGCACTTTGCAAGCAACTGTGAATATTAGAGAGTCCTTGCTTATTTTAACTGTGCTTTCAGCAATAGATACAATTAGTGCTTAATAATCCATGAATTTTCACCATTATTCAAACAACTCCAGTCAACAAATGACCAAGAATGTACTTGTAGAGGCAAATATATAACAATACTAGATTACTACAATTTTGAATATAGTCAGTGACAACCTTCTCACTATACTTTAGCTTTGACACACTTTCTTAAAAAAACTCTCGAAATTAAGAAAATTGGTATGAAATATGTATGAAAGTTAAATTTCACACTGCCAAGCGAGTAATAGTAACAACTTTTATTTCTTCTAATACTCATATGTAATATTTAATTGAGAATTTGAGGCTCACTAGTGATTTTAATCAATTTATATATTTCGAAAATCAAATGTTGAAATCACTGAATATACGCCATTCTTCAGGGGAGGCCTTTGAAGATGTGGACAAGACAACATTGGAAAAAAACTGAAACTGAATTAACATAACTCCAAACAGCCACACATCAAATGGAACTGGATTAACGCAAATCTTTTATCGATGAAGAGTATATTTAATACTTTGGTCACATCTTTCTGGAGATTATTATCAACTCACAAAATAAACGAGACTTGATTAAAGCATGGAAAGGATGGTATATGAACCACCTTAAATGACACTTTCTGGAACTACTTCAAGCATTGCCACGAGGTTGTGGGTAGTAAGATATTGTGATATCGAAATACCATGACTCCTCATGGCTTCGACTTTGTGGTCTTCTCTAGTTTGTAACCTTCAACTTCTCCAAAAGGTGATTCCTCAACGACCAGGCCTGTGAGAAGAAGTCCCATAATGAAAGCAGATGAGAAATAGAAAGAACTAAAAATCCCCATATTCTCTTGGTCCCATGAATTTACCTCCTTTGAAAGGATTTGTTGCTGAAAGAACTAAAAAATCTCATGTCCTTTGATCCAAGGATTTATTCATTGGAAAAGATTTGTCAATAAATTTCTTTGATGGCCTAAAGAAAGGAAATTTTCAATTTTATTATAGAGATACCGTTCATGAGTCTATCTGCATGGCATGGACTTTTTTGAAATGACAGTTTGAACATGTCAAAAATAACTTTGCATGCTCTAGGCTCTCTCACAACATGGAAAATTTTAACAATTCGAAGATGTCAAAAATAACCTACATGGTCTAGGCTCTCAGACCATTTCTAAAGTAAGGGGAAAAGTTTTAAAGCAGTTTTTTTCTATGGGAAAAATTAAAATTTCAACGCAGTTTTTTTCTAATAAATTAATTATGGACTAGCTTCTATAATTTACAAATTTGCTAAAAAGAAATATTGTTTCAACTTATTGTGCATCGTGTAGAGTTAATATAGGAGTCGTCTAACGAGCCGGAGGAATTGTCTGGACGGTCAAAATTGGCCGGAATCCGGGCCAAAAAAATTTAAAAAATCTTGCAGAAACAGTGTTTGAATCCTGATTTTGACATTGGAAATGGATTCAGCACCATCAAAAACATGTAGGACACCCAAAATATTAAACTTTGATAGTTATAACATGGATTTAGAAAAATTCCTGCCGGATTTTCTGAAAATCTTATCGGAATTTTCATGATTTTCAGGGCGATTCCTCTGGCTAGCTAGACTACGGCGTTAATATATATTAACATAACACTTTTATCCTAAGAATTGACTTTAACTGGTCAATTAATAATGAGTCATACATTTCAAATTAAGAGAGTATTTAAAAAAATAAAGGACAAACCAAAATTTTTAATTAGTTAAATTTGGATCAGCTTTTATAAATTTTTAACTTACCTAAGGAATATTGTTTTAACTTATTATTTAAAATTATACATTAATATAATATTATTCATTATTTAAATTTTTAATTTTAATATTAATAAATTATTTTTATCTAATATTTCATTAATAAAACACTTTTTAGAGCCAAAAAAATCTTTCAAATGGAGAAAAATTATAAGCACATTAGATATAATTACAATATCTATATGTTAATGTAAAGTATGTAATCACTTGGTAAGATCAATATATTCATAGATTTGGACGAAAAATATATATAAATATATTAATTAGGTGACAATGAAATGATTAATGCATCACTAAATTGAAAAATATGATTCAGTACAAATTAATCGATGCAACTCGCTAGTGTTTTTATATTTGACATATCCATTATGAACAATAAACATCAACGAGGGTACACAATTGTACCTTGTGCATGACTATGATTGGTATAGTTATGTAATGATGTGCATTTGGTTCCAAATAATGAAAAAAAGGCATTCAAATAATTGAAAGTTAGCTTATGGGGAAAAATTTGAAAGTTAGCTTAGATAACATGATAGGAGAACACCACATACATTTGCACAATGTTTCATTGGTATGTGTAGCCACGGTGGGGTGTGCCTCCATGTTTCCAACATCCCAAGAGCAAGGGGTGTTTAGGGAAACATTTCTTCATGTTCCCCTTTGGGGAAAACTGGGGAAACACATGGAGACATGCTTCCCCATTGTGGGGGATGTGTTTCCCCAAAAATGAGGGTGACTGGTGCCTCCTTAGAAGGGGGACCCTTGGGCACCCTGCCTTGATTTTTTGTCCAAATACTCTTTAAGGTATAACAAAGACAAGTCTCATTGTGGGACGACCGAGTGGTTTTCTCGATGGGATGTTATCCCCTTCACCCAGTTTCAAAACCTACGAGAGGACATCTTTGGCCCATTGTGATACATCTCAAGGAGTAGGCTCACCCACTCTCGTGGAGTCTCGAATCTTGCTAAGTCATAAATTCTTGGTATATCTATCTTACGGGCTGTTGGACATACTCTTGGTATTGTAATGTAAGTCGCTATGTTTGATCTTGGGCCTGGCCTAGATTACTCCAATGAGTTAATGACTCACCATGGCAAAAAAAGACACAAGATATAACAAAGACAAGGGATAGAGCTTTGAAGGGTAGGTGGCATTCTTAATTAGTGGTAACCTTGGTAATAAATGGCAATATTAGATTTTTAAAGTAAAAGTTTACTTAAATTTTTAACATTGTCATTTGTTAAATTCACACACAAATAATGGACATGATGTGAATGACAAGACACAAGTTGAATTTCTATTAAAAAAGATATACATTTGTATACATTTTTATAACTATTGGTTTCATACTCCAAGGTCTCTTGGACTCTAGTGACTGTTCAACTTCCACACTGTAACCCTTAGCGAATTAGGTGTCCAATATTCCCCCCTTTAATCTGAAGTTGTATATACGAGTCCAAGAAGAGAGCCATAACACAAAAATACAACAATGCATGACAACAATAGGCTAAATGTGCTCTCTGAGATGATGATATAAGATGAAAGAACTCGAGGTTTCAAACGACAGTGGTTTAAGGATGACTACCAACACTGGAAAACTCAGTGCAGTTCCAATAACTCTTTCAAATCTGGAAAGAAGCCGAAGTCTTCTACTAGGGGAAGTGATCTCTATTGTTTTGAAAAAGGAGACCATTGGGGTCTTAACTTGGAACGCTTAGTGCAGTTCTCGGAATAGTTCCAAATTTGGAAAGAAGTTGTTAGTATTTTGCAAGAGGTAGTGTCCCTAATGCTTTGAAAATGGAGACCATCAATGTGGGAAAGGGAGGTCTCAACCTGTAGAAAAAGGGAGAACCTCAACTTGAAAAGGGAGGTCTCAACTTATGGTGGTTTAAGGAAGGCCACCAACCGAAAGGCATGCTCACGGTATTCTGTCTCCGACTATAAATTTGAATCTGGGTATGGCTATCTTTGGTTGTAGGCTCAGACAACAGGTTTGGGTTGCGGTTCAATCTTGCTTTGTTTATCTTTGAAGCTTGTCGATGACCATCTATTTCCCCTATGTCAGGTACAAGGTGAGAATATGAGGAAAACTCAACTACAAGACCTGTCAATATTCATGAACAATCTGTGGTATGAGTGAAATATCTTCTTAAAAGTTGAAGCCCATTGCCAAGAAGCGATCCATCGAAGGCGAATCTTCGTTTTTGCACGAGGCTTGTTTCTGAAGCATTTGTTTGAATGATGAGTGTGCTTATGACAATGATTACAAGGGTGAAGATCAAAACAATGATTTTTCACATGGCTAACTCTGTCACAATGTTGGCATTTGACAATCTGTTGTGAATGTGGACGAGGAGCAGGTGAAGATGAGTTGTCTTGAAGAAACCCAACACTTTGAAGCTGAATGAGCTTGGAGTAGGCTAGATTATGAAAGGATACCTCCTTGTCATATCTAAGACCAATTATGTTCCTTTTGTTGATAGGCTCTTCCCAAGGTCTGATGATGGGCTTGGGAAGCACAACTTGAACTTCTGCATCTAGATGCAAATAATTTCTTGCACATGGCATTGAATTAACCTAAAATTCACTGATGTGGTTAGGTTTTGGTAGCTGAAGGGAGTTTGTCTCAAATTCAAACAAAGGATTTCTCTGAAAAAAACAAGTTCGGAATGATGATTGCATTGTTGTAGGTCATCTTGCTGTAGCTCTAACTCAAGCTCTAAGAAATGAATTCTCTTTTGCATTTTGCAAGCAAGTGCCCTTGCTGATTTTAACTATGCTTTCAGCCGTAGACACAATTAGTTCTCAATAACTCTAATAATCCATGAATTTTCGCCATTATTCAAAAAAATCAAGTCAACAAATAACAAAAATATACTTATAAAAGCATATAGATAACAATGCTCGATTACTACAATTTTGAATATAAAGACTCACAACATTCTCCATATACTTTAGCTTTGACACACTTTGTTAAAGAACTCTCAAAATGAAGAAAATATGTCTCGAAGTTGAAATTCGTAGTGAAGCAAGTAATAGTAACAAATTTTATTTCTTCGAATGCTCATATGTAATATTCAATTGAGAATTTGAGGTTCACTAGTGATTTTGATCAATTGATATATTTTCTCAATGTAACGTTGAAATCATTGAATATAAGCCATTCTTTAGGCTAGGCCTTTGAAGATGTGGAGAAGACAACATTGGAAAAACACTGAAACTACATTAACAAAACTCCAAACACCCACACATCAAACGGAACTGGATTAATGCAAATCATTAATCGATGAGGAATAAATTTAATGCTTTGGACACATCTTTCTGGAGATTATTATCCAACTCACAAAGAAATAACCAAGACTTGTGTTGATCATTAATTAACATGAGTCATTTTTGAATTAACCCTTGAGAAGCCATGTATCGAATGTTATGACAGAGGGTGAAACATTTAAGGGATGGTTGAAGAGAAACGATGTAAGACAAGTCACGTGCCTAAAAATCGAAGCATATGTACAAAAAGGGTCCAAACATAAAGTGAAAGGGAAAAGGTAATACAAGAAGGCAAAGGTATGGTGTAAAGGACGCAAAGCGAAATTATTAAAAGGCTTGCCGCTTTCATAATATGCACGTGAGGGAACTATTCGTATGGCAAATTCCGAGGGGCTCAAGGAGCGGAAGGGGGAAGAGACTCATACCCTAGCGGAATTATGGTGTCGTGTCACGGGGTGGCCCCAAGGTAAAGGCGATGTGGTAGAGCAAAGCGCGGGCAAGGGTGATGTGGCAGAGTGAAGTGCGGGCCCTAGAGGTCTGTATGCTGTGTATTTAACCAGTCTTACGAAGAATATGTTTCAAGAACCGTGTGGTTTATGCGGCAAAAAGGTAAGGTAAGTCTATAGGTGAGCTGGTACTGAGGCCCGTACCAGTATTAAACCCGACACACGGTGTTCACCAACTCCCAGTTAGCACCCAATCCCTATACGTCGTGTGCTCCACTGTCAGTGTCCTTACGACACTCACCCCGCTTACTTCACCTCTCCGCATTTTACCTCAGAACTCTCAGTCTTAGATAACGGTCCTCCCGTATTTTACTGCAATGTAATTTACAGGTTTTCCAGCTATGGTATAAACTAAGTGGGAGCTAGTGCCCGGTCTACCCAGTCACTGTCAGTACCCCTGCGTCGTTTTCCCAAGAAAATTTCCCACTACATAGGTATTCCGTTCCTCATATTCCCTCTACTTTCCTTTCGTTTTTAAAAGTTTTGTATGTCAGTCATGGGAAAGGGCACCCCCAAGAAAACTGAACCAGAGACACCTCAGGTCCATGAAACCAGAAACCCTCCCGGGTTCGAGCTCTTCATTGACCTGCAAGCCAAAATCTGCGATCCCCAATACCCTTTTCCCATCAGCAGCATAAAACCCGAGCTTTTTAGGCGACATGTCGAGAATAGGGATCGATATCGGGTGGTTGTATCAGGTTTATATCATCAGATTACCCCCCCAGTCTACCCGGTGGTCGAGTTTATTTGCTGGCTCAGAGATGCCTACGATGAGTGTCGAGGCACGTTTACCTCTGCTCAGGGGAATAAGATTTTCTCTCTTTATCCCGACATCATCAGGCAAGCCCTCCGCTTTCCCACCAGCACCAGCTATACCAGTTTCAGTGAAATGAATTTAACCTCCCAGTTCACTAAATTGCCATGGGAGCAGCAAAGAGACTTCATTTCCTCTATAACCAGCAACCAAGCTACGTCTCTTCCTTCTGCAGAGCCGTTCCCGTTGAGTCTATTCAAAGAAGAAGTGCAGCCCATCCTTGCTCTCATCACAGGTCTCTTAGGTGTAGGCGGTTTGGGGGAAGTTTCCAGGGCATGTGTTTGTTTCTTGCAGTTAATGTCTCAAACAGGGGTAGCTCTGGATATCCCTGGCTTCTTGGCCGCTAACATTCAGACCCAGTTCCAAGAGCTTTTGGAAACTGGTCACTTCCGCTTTTGTTCGATGGCCTTCTACCTCTTCTTATATCAACATGTTGATAAGTTCGAGGGTTTGGGTTTAGATAGGGTATACGATGTAAATTCTCAACCCTGACCAGTTTTCGACTGGAACTTTGCAACACGCCAATTACCAAATGGGGTGGGTTATTCTAGGTTTCTAAACGAGTTCATTCCTATTGCCTACACTATCATCCATGACTCACCCTCGCCCAGGGTTTTTCCTGAAATGAAGAGCTGGCTACAAGCTAGTAAAACCTAGAGCACTGGGGATTGGTATTTATTTGACAATTACACTGAGATTCAGGTCTATGGAGCTGAGGTTCCCCCTTAACAGCTGCCTGTGTTTCCTGTTCGACGAGTCTATGCTCTGGAGTATATTCGGCAGACTCTCAAATCTGACCAACTCCACTTTGTCCCTGCAAAGAAGGGTTTCATCTTGAAGCTTCCTATCACTATTGGCCCGTTTATTGTAAATTCAAGACACGCCCTTCCCATTGTTGAGAAGCTGCTGCAAGGCATGGACCTGAGATAGGGGAAGACTTGGCCCTATGATCCCCGAGAGATTATCTCTAACAGAAGAAGGAGGAACAAGTCCACTCCTTATGCACATGAATCAAGACCATTTATAGAGTGGAGGGCTAACCTTGAAACTTGGCCTTTGATTTCGCAGATGGAGACAAATTCATTTTCCACAGGGGAAGGAGGAGAAGTCAGTAGAGGCCAAGAAGAAGAAGAAGTGGGTCCCTCAGGGACAAGTTCCCCCCTTCGCAAAAAGTAGAAAACAATCTCAAGCGAGGCAGAGGTCATAGGGGAAGAACAGCTGCTTGAGCCATTTACACCATATGGCCAACCTGACGGGAGCAAAGCTGGGCTCAAAGTGCTGAGAGACAGTATCACCTCCTCCGACTACTCTGAAGTCTCACAGGCCATTGGAGATAATGCCTCACCAGTTGTAATTGAAAGGAGCCTGAAAAATAGAGAAATCAAGGATAAATACAAGGATGAACTGGAAGGTTACGTGGAAAAATATCATACCAGGGTTGCAGCTTCCATGAATGTGGACATAGAACACCTGGTACTGTCTATGGCTGAGGCCATCTTGGATCCTAATGTAGGAACCACTAGTTACAGGGTGCTTGAATATGCAATTGGCATGGCCAAGGTACTAGCACCCGACAAATGCAACCTGTTCCAGGTGGTGGGTGATATGTTGAAAGACGAGGTAATGCGGGTCACCATTGCGCTGAGAAAATTGGAGAAAAATCATGAACAGGTGAGGGCGACCCTAAAGAATGAACAGGCAAATTCCCGCGCTCTTTCGAATCAAGTACGCAGTCTCCTAGAGTTAATCAAAGGGAAAGAAACTGGAGACTCAAATCCGTAGCGCTATGTGATTGAGTAATTGCAGAGAGAGGTCACGGCTCTGAAATGCAAGGTTAGCATACCGGCATCCCACCATGTTCAGACGGACGAATTAGCGCAGACAGAGAGAGAAAAAGCAGACCTGGCTGACTCATTGGCGAAGGAGAAAGAGGAAAAAGAAAAAATGGCAGAAACAATGACCACTCTTCAGAGCAGGCTGATGGAGCTACAAACTACCTAGGACATGCACAGCTGTGTGCCAACTACAACCCTACCAGAGACTAGTTCGCTGTCCGAGCAGCTGACCACAACGAAGGCCGCAAACGATGTACTAGAAAAGCATACTTCCATCATGAGGCTGAGAATCATCGAGTTGGAAACCTCCTTGGCTAAGAATACCAGAAAAATAGAGATATTGCAGAAAGAGATTGAGAAGGAAAGGAAGGAAAAAGCCGACCAACAGAAGACCATCACTGATCTTAACAGCCGCCTGAAGGGTAATATCATCCTCAGGGATGCAAGAAGGATAATTTGGTCGGAAATCATCTCAGCAGTGATAGATCAGTGGGGGTTCCTGTAGATAATTGAAGAAACAAAATTGTCTGTGCTTTATCTCCGAAGGAAATATTAGGAGGGAGATCTCAACTTGCCCAGCAGAGCCCAGCACGCCAGAGGTTATATTTCTTTCTTGAAAGAGTTGGAATCTGATGAGGTGGAGAAGCATGTCATACCAAGTCAGTTCAGGGAGGCCGTTGAATGCCAGAATATTATTGACAAAGAGTCTGCCTGCGTTATAGCTTCAGGGGCCCTACAACGTGTGACAGCTAATATGGATCGGTTTGATACAGTTTGGGCCGAGATCACAACAGTTGGAATTTCGTCATGCTGGGATCCTACCACTCCTTCCATGCTACAACCATTATCAGAGTACAAAGCTCATCTCCAAGAAGAAATGAACCGGACATATTTATTGTCAGACAAAACCGCCCGGTTAAAGGCCGAAATCATTGTTTCGTTGCTCCGCCAATAATTCTCTCTCCTTCATCTAATAAAACACAAGATCCCCACCAAGGCAAGTTTCAACGCCCTCACTGAGGCCTACATCAAGGTGGAAGGATTCGCAGCGATGCCTGAACCTTCAGCGGACAGTCAGCAAAGGTGCACCCAGTTTGCCAGCCAGATCGCCAGCTTGTCAGAAAATGTGCCGCCACCAGTGTCAGCGACCGCCTCAACCCCTTCTCATCAATGAAATACTGTCAATTCATGATTCAAACCTAGTGGCCTTTTTACTTTTACTCTAGTAAATTACTTTTAAGTTTCAAGTGGAATTTATATTCCACTCCAACATTTTACTTTTCTGCCAAGACTGTTGTTTAATATTTTGTTTCAAAACGGCCGAGTGCCTAACTGCAAATGATGAGATGCCTTTGTTCCTCATCAGAAGTTTTGGTTATTTTGATAAGGACCTCTAACTAATTTCGGGCATGCGAGGAAGATATTTTTCCCAAAAATATCTTCCCGCTTATGTTGGGAGGCCTCTATATAAGCAAGATCTAAAGAGAAAAATAGGTTCCAAATTTTCAAAAGAATTTTGCTATGAAAGAATTGTTGTATGCTTTTTGTTGAAATCTCAATAGAAATGCGAAGAGCCCGTTGGGTCTCAGCAAGAAGAAGTTTTGCTCTAAGTGAGGATTCTGGTCTTAATGTTTTATAGTGTGTAACTCTGCCTTATGTGATACTTTTTAACTGTTCATTTTTCTATTTCCACTTCCTTTATATCATGTTCTAGAATGTGAGTGGCTCACTAGTTTGGTATAAATTTATCACCATTGATACTTATATTAAGCTTGTCTAGCACTTTAAATATGGCTCAGGCATGATATGCTGTTTCACTTTCCACTTCACTCATTATTCCTCTATATTAAATACTGTGAGATGTTATTCTTTGAAAGCTATTGACATGTATGGATTCTTATCATTTTAAGCCCATCTCATGTTTAGATATGTTTACGGAGTTCCATCTCATTAGTAGTTAGTATCCTTTCTATATTCTCTACGCAGAAAACTTCATCTTATTTTTAGATTTCTGTAAAGCGTTTTAGAACCCAGCCCTCCTTACAGAAAGCTGTCTTTGAGCTGTCTGATGCATTTGTGTTGAAAGTCCACTCTATGCCTCTGCAATGCCCTTTTCATCATGCTAGATCTATGAGTATTCTGGTTCCATTTACATCGTACATTTTCATTTGAATTGAAGTAGTAAGGAGCCCTGTTCGGATAATTGTCTCTGTCATATCTTTCGCTCCTTACTATATAAGATGTCCTGGGCACTGGTCTTCCAAAACTCAAGGCTGTCTCTAGGATTGACAACAACTTGAATAAAGCGTGAAAAATATGGAATATGAACCAACTTAAATGACACTTATTGGAAATACTTCAAGCATTGCCACGAGGTTGTGGGTAGTAAGATATTGTGATATCGAAATACCATGACTCCTCATGGCTTCGACTTTGTGGTCTTCTCTAGTTTTGTAACCTTCAACTTCTCCAAAAGGTGATTCCTCAACGACCAGGCCTGTGAGAAGAAGTCCGACAATGAATGCTGCAAGAAAATGAGAAATAGTTGAATACAATAAATTCTGTAAGCTTACTCCATGATACCAGTTCTAACTCTATGCTATGCGTTACCACACCTCCACGCTCACGACAAGCAAGCAACCCGAAACATTGTCTCACGATCAGGGCGTAAGATGCTCACGTTGGTGCACAATTTCTATGTATACAACTATTCTAGAACCTCCATGGATGCAACACCATCACTAATTATAGAGGATAGCTTGGTCAATGTTCTTTTGGAAAATTTTGGAAATTAGCAGAATGTTGATAGGTCACAAAACACTTTTTTTTTAAAGAGAACCTACCAGAATTCATAGAAACAACAGTGCCAACAACCACAAAATATCAAGTTGCTTTATTGGATCTGTTGTTGCATCAACCATTGCTGCTGGCAATGGATTTCATTGAACAACAGGAAGGTAAGGCCGCCTCGAGATACAATTGCAGAATAAAGGATACAATGAGTCCAGGAAATGGCTGGCAGAGGTGGAATGTTTGATAGTTTTTCCTTTGGACACCACTCGCAAACAAGCTCAAAATCGGCTGGCTTTGGCGATTAAGTTCTCCTTAGAGAATCCATTACCACATTTCCATGGAAGTTTGTTTATTCTGGTATAGGCGGAGGATAAAGGATAACCATAATAGATAGAAGAAATGTAATGTTGGACGTGCATGTTTCATTGTTATGTGTAGCCACCGTCATGGAAAGTTTTAGGGGTTAATATTCGCGGGGCTAATTTTCCATGATTTTTCCAAAAAAAAGATTTGCTAATTTCCAGTTTTTTATAAAAATGATTCGTCCAAATTTTGCAATACAAAATTATTTTACAATATAAAATTCGCCAACATTAAATAGAGAGTATATATAATATCATTATAAATTTGAATAATTTTACAAATACATTAGTAAACATTTTATAATTTGCATATTAGGAACTAATGGGATTCGCCAATTTTTTAAACTTCAAGATAATTTTCCATCCTTATAATTTTCCTCGGCCACGGTGGGGTGTTCAAGAGGGATGCTTAGGGAAACATTTTTTCATTTTCTCCTTTGGGAAAAGTGGAGAAACACATGGAGACATGCTTTCCCATTGTGGGGACGTGTTTCCCCAAAAATGGGGGTGATTGGTGCTTCTTTAGAAGGGGAACCCTTGGGCACCTTGCCTTGATTTTTTGTCCAACTAATCTTTAAGATATAACAAAGACAAGTCTTGTTGTAGGAAGACTGATTGGTTGGGACGATGGGATTTTATCCCCTCCATCGAGCTTCAAAACCTACGAGATGACATCTTTGGCCCATTATGATATGGCTCAAGGAGTAGGCTCTCCCACCCTCGTGGAGTTTCGACTCTTTCTAAGTCATAAATTCTTGGTATATCTAGCTTACAGGCTGTTGGATATACTCTTGGTATTATAATGTAAGTCACTAGGTTTGATATTGGGCCTGGCTTAGATTACTCCAATGAGTTACCGATTCACCATGGCAAAAAAGACACAAGATATAAAAAAGACAAGGGATAGAACTTTGAAAAGTTTGTGACCTTTGTAATTAATGGTAACCTTGGTAATAAATGGTAATATTATATTTTTAAAGTAAAAGTTTACTTATTGTCATTTGTTAAATTCACACACAAATAATGGACATGATATGAATGATAAGACACAAGTTGAGTTTCTACTAAAAAATATATACATTTATATACATTCTTATAACCATTTGTTTCATATTCCAAGGTCTCTTGGACTTTAGTGACTGTTCAACTTCCACACCATAACCCTTAGCGAATTAGGTGTCCAATATCCCCCCTTTAATATGAAGGGGTATATACGAGTCCAAGAAGGTTGCTATAATACAAAAATACAACAATGCATGACAACAATAGGCTAAATGTGCTCTCCGAGATGATGATATAAGATGGGATAACTTGAGGTTTCAACCGACAATGGTTTAAAGATGACCACCAACATTGAAACACTCAGTGCAGTTCTAAGAACTCTTTCAAATATGGAAATAAGCTGAAGTATTCTACTAGAGGAAGTGCTCCCTATTGTTTTGAAAAATGAGACCATTGGGTCTCAACTTGGAACACTTAGTGTAGTTCCCAGAATAGTTCCAAATCTGGCAAGAAATTGTTAGTCTTCTACTAGAGGAAGTGTCCCTAATGCTTTGAAAAGGGAGACCATCAACGTGGGAAAGGGATGTCTCAACCTACAAAAAAAGGGAGAACCTCAACCTGAAAAGGGAGGTCTCAACCTGCGGTGGTTTAAGGAAGACCACCAACCAAAATGCATTCTCACGGGCTTCTCTATCTCTGGATACAACTCTGAATCTGGGTGTGAATATATTTTTTTCCAGGCTCAAGCAATAGGTTTAGGTTGTGGCTCAAACTCTCTTGATTTATCTTTGAAGCTTGTAAATGACCATCAATTCCCCCCTTGTCAGGTACAAGGTGAGAAGATGAGGAAAACTCAACTACAAGATCTGTCAATATTCATGAACAAATTCTTTGGTATGAGTGAAATATCTTCTTGGTTGTTGAAGCCCATTGCGAAGAAGCGATCCATCCAAGGCGAAGCTTTGTTTTTGCAGGACGCTTGTTTCTGAAGCATTTGTTTGAATGATGAGTGTGGTTATGACAATGCTTACAAGGGTGAAGATCAAAAATATGATTTTTCACATGGCTAACTCTGTCACAATGTTAGCATTTGACAATCTGTTGTGAATGTGGAAGAGGAGTAGGTGAAGATGAGTTGTCTTGAAGAAACCCATCACTTCGAAACTAAATGAGCTTGGAGTAGGCTAGATTATGAAATGACACCCCCTTTCATATTTAAGACCAATTATGTTCCTTTTGTTGACAAGCTCTTCTCGAGGTCTGATGATAGGCTTAGGAAGCGCAACCTGAACTTCTGCATCTGGATGCAAATATGAAAACCATTTTTATATAATCTGCCATGGAGTTATGCTCTCTTTATTTCAAGCCATGTTTAATGAGAAATCCCCCATATATGCTCTTGCACATGGCATTGAATTAACCTCAACTGCAATGATTTGATTAGGTTTTGGTAGCTAAAGGGAGTTTATCTCAAATTCAAACAAAAGATTGCTCTGAAAAAAACAAGTTCGGAATGATGATTGCATTGTTATAGGTCATATTGCTGTAACTGTGACTCAAGCTCTAAGAAATCAATATTCTCTTGTGAATTTTCCAAACAAGTGCCCTTTTTTTTTTTCAACTATGCTTTCAGCCGTAGACACAATTAGTGCTTAATAACTCTAATAATCCATGAGTTTTCGACATTATTCAAACAACTCAAGTCAACAAATAGAAAAAAATATACTTGTAAAGGCAGATAGATAACAATGCTAGATTAATGCAGTTTTGAATATAAAGACTCACAACCTTCTCGCTATACTTTAGCTTTGACACTCTTTGTTAAAAACTCTCAAAATTAAGAAAATATGTTTGAAAGTTGAATTTCGTAGTGAAGCAAGTAATGCTAACAAATTTTATTTCTTCGAACAATCATATGTAATATTCAATTGAAAATTTGAGGTTCACTAGTGATTTTAATCAATTGATATATTTCCTCAATGTAATGTTGAAATCATTGACTATACGCCATTCTTCAGGGTAGGCATTTGAAGACGTGGAAAAGACAACATTGGAAAAACACTGAAACTGCATTAACATAACTCCAAACACCCACACATCAAATGGAACTGGATTAACGCAAATCATTAATCGATGAGGAATAAATTTAATACTTTGGCCACATATTTCTGGAGATTATTATCCAACTCACAAAAAATAAATGAGATACACAAATAATGGACATGATATAAACGAGACACACAAAAATAAACGAGACACAAAAAATAAACTCACACACAAATAATGGACATGATATAAATGATAAGACATGAGTTGTATTTATATTAATAAAGATATACATTTATCTACATTCTTATGACTCTTGGTTTCATATTCCAAGGTATTTTGGATTTTAGTGACTGTTCAGCTTTCACACCATAACCCTTAGCATATTAGGTGTCCAACATCATTAATTGTTTTAAGATATTAGAGAGTGGTTCCAACTTCATTGGACTTCATATACAGTAGAATTTCATATCCCATTCAGAATTCAACATATTCAAAACTTTTTAGAATTTTAGGATTACTAGGATTATAACATTTCCATTGGATTGTACAATGATGAATTTGCATGGGATGAATTGCTATTTTTGGGATATATATATAGAGAGACAAGGTCTTGGATGTTAGGGTCCTTGATGTCCCCTTGCCCTCTCCTAAATTTCCCTAAAATTTGGGGTGCTCTTGCCCGTCCCTCATGTGTGTCTCTTTGCACCCATACTCCTCCATTCTAGAAGTTTAGAAGAATATTGCATTTGCATGAGAAATCAAGTAAATACATTGGCACAACAATTTTTTTTTAGTTGACTCACAAGTTTATTTACTAGAAGGGAGTGCCAAAATCCTGAAAACATAGTTAGCGATCAAATAGGTAACTTAACTGGTACCTACTTTTTTGAGGTAGCAAAAAAAACACTTGATTTTGAAAAATGGTGATGCAAAATCACCCTTTTCTTTTTGGCATAGTTTTTGCACTTTAAATTTTCTTATGATTTTTTTTTATTTAAATGTCATGATTTTTATGTCGATTTTGAAAAACGGTGATGTAGAATTACCTTCATTTGAGCATATTTCTGGAACTTTAAATTTTATTTATTTATTTATTTTAAATGTCATGATTTTCATGTTGATTTTGAAAAATGATGATTTTTTATTTATTAAGTATGAACATTTGTTTTAAAACGTTAGTGATTTTCATGCTAATTTTGAAAAGAGTTGATGCAATATCAATAATTTTTGTTTAAAGTGGTGATTTTCATCTTGGTAATAAACATAAAAATAAAATAAAAATGCATGAAAAAAACATATCAAATATTAAAAAAAAAAACCAGTAAAAATGTAAAAAAAAAAAAAAAAAAACTTGTAAAAATAAAAAATTTAAACAAAAAAATTCTAAAAATAAAAAATAAAAAAACAAAAAATAAATAAAAAATGAAAAAATTCAAAAAAACAAACAAAATTTAAAGAATAATATATATATATATATATATATATATATATGTTATTGAAAACAAAAAAAAACATAATTAAAAAAATTTGTAAAATAAAATTTAAACAAAAACATTCTAAAAATAAAAATAAAAAACAAAATAAATAAAAATGAAAAAAATTCAAAAACAAACAAAATTTAAAGAATAATATATATATATATATATATATATATATATATATATATATATATATATATATATATATATATATATATATTGAAAAAAACAAAAAAAACATAATTAAAAAAAAAAATAAAAAAAAATTAAAATTCAGAATTTTTTTTTAAAATAAAATTAAAAAAATATAAAATAGATAAATGTCTTTTGGATTAATCACATCATTAGGATTTGGTTGATGTTTCTGTTATAGGTCAATTTGGGCACCATTCCCAATGACCTGGTTAGCTGGGCATCATCCCCAGGACCAATGATCAAGGGTCTATCACTCCCTATCATTTCAGTTGCTACATGCCCTAAGACAAGAAACAAGACAAATCAAGCAAGAATTTCATCAAGCAAAGGTTTCCATGGTTTGAAGCTTATTATTTAACATATGAGAGCTCACCAACGCAGGCTCTAAGGGGCCTAAGTGCGTTTCATATGCAGGTAGCCCCATGCAAGGCTGCTCTGCAAAGCACTTCCCGAAATTCGCAGGTGAGTTGGTCACATAGGGAGCGAAATTCTCATTGTTCCGGAATCTCCACTTGGCCAGTGCCTTCTAGAAGAGTTCACATGTGTCAAGCTTCAGATCCAAGTGTCCATTTGACATCTACATGAATGGAAACATGTCTTGCCTATTTTTGGAAAGTTATTGATTGCAAAACAAGCTGCAGTTTATCTATAAATTGAGCACATATCTAAGTGCTTGAGAAGGAAGAATTTGAGTAGAGAAATGCTGGAGGATTTTCAATTGAGAACTAGATTTGTGAAGCTATTGCTGGGGAGATTTATACTGTGATGAGGCTTGAGAACGTTGCTAGAAGGTCACTTCAAATTAGTCACTAGGTTGTAACCTCTCCTTCTATCATCAATAAAGAGTACTGCTTATTTTTCCCTATATGCATCTGTATTAACTTTGATTTTCCATATTGCAAGATCTTGGTTGATGTATATGGTTTATGCTTTACTGATTTTGTTAACTAGCTTGAATATATATCTATATTATAGCATCTTCTGTTGTTTCAATGTTCTTTCTTGCTGGAAGCATTCAACTCACAAACCACTTGAATTTTAAGCTGCTACGGAAGCGACTGAACAAGTAAGCCTCCAATCCTCTCTGTGTATCTGTTATGAGTTAGGAGAAATAGTCGTATAGTCTTTCACCTGTTGTTCTAGACTAGCACCTGTCTAGGGAAGTGTGATTTATCCGCAATTCGCAATTCTGGCCCAACAGTTTCGAACCATCTAATGTGGTTCATCCTCAAGACAAGGTGAAAAAGGAAATCGATCTCATTGAATAAATAGTAAGGATGCGCCATTGCCTGGTGATCATTGTTAAAACTAGCCGTTAACTGGCGCATCCTTACTATTTATTCAATGAGATCGATTTCCTTCTTCACCTTGTCTTGAGGATTAACCACATTAAATGGTTCGAAATGTCGACCAAATCCTAATGATATGATTAATCCGAAAGACATTTATCTACGTTATGGATCACTAAAAGTCTTAGATCTAAAAATATAAAATAATAAAAATTTAAATTAAAAAAATAATTTAAATGAGAATATATATATATATATATTCTCATTTAAATTATTTTTTAAATTTAAATTATTATATATATATATTAAAAAAAGTAATTCATTTTTTTGTAAATTTAAGGCCAATGCGGTCTATCAGACCTTAAGAGAGGAGAAAGAATCTAAGTTTGATTCTTCAAAATCTTGTTTCTATGGTAAAAAAGAACGGAAATAAGTGCTCCAAGATCGCTATAGGTGGGTGTGCTTAATAAGCCGAAAATATTGGAAGTGTTCGAGTAGGGAAATGAGAGCGAATGTGAGAAAGAGTCGGGTAGTCTAAAAGGAAGTGATTTTCATCTTCCACCTGCTTAGAATTTCAAATCTGACAGATTCTATCGTTCCAAGGGGTCTTGGGAATAGCCCACCACCCGGTCTCACTCCGAAGTTCATGGGAATTAGTTCTTATCTTAGCGATGTTCATTTTTTTCTTATTGTTGGACAACACAGAGAGATAAGTTTGATTATCTAGGGTGGGGTCATGTCACTATTTAAATTAAAAAATAAATAAAAACAAATAAATTAAATTAAAATAATAATAATAATAATAAATAAATAAACAAATATCCTGACCGCTGTCGACTTGGGGGCCGCGGGGCTCAGCTGGCAGGAGAGCTGGCAGCTCTCTCGCCGTCTGCCGGTCGAGCCCCATGGCTCCAGGGCAGCGATAGTCGAGAAATTTGTTTATTTAATTTTTTAAAATTTTTGTTTTTAAATTTAATATTTTTTAAAATTTTAAAACTTCTAAAAAATTTTAATTTAAAAAATGTTTATTTAGTTATTTTATTTTATTTTTTAATTTTAATTTTAATTTTTTATAAATATAAATTAAAATAATTAATTTTGTTTTTGTTTTTAAATTTAAAATTGCTTTATTCATATATTTATATAATTTTTATTTAAATTTTGATTTTAAATTTATTTTATTATTATTATTTATTTATTTTTTAATTTAAATTTTTAAATTTTGATTATTTTTATTTTAAATTTTTAATTGTTTTAATTTTCTTTTTAATTTTAATTATTTTTATATTTTATATTTTATAATTTTTTTTTGAACTACGCACTTTTTTTTATTAATAAATTTTTTATAACTTATTTTTTGTTTTAGGTTATTATTATTATTTTTTAATTAATTAATTAATTAATTTATTTAGATTGTGTGTTTTTTGAATATTTTTTTTTTGTTTTTTTGGTTTAATTTTTGATTTTTACAAGTGATATTTTATCTTTAATACAACGACTAAAAATCGTTGGAATTTTATTTTCGTAAAGGTGATATTTTATCTTTAATGCCATCCTTGGTTTTTTAAGGCTTTTTAGAGACATGATATTTTATCTTTAATACCATGCCTAAAAATCATTGGAATTTTAAGACATAATATTTTATCTTTAATGTCATGTTTATCATTGAAATTTTAAGGTTTTTTGGAGTCATGATATTTTATCTTTAATGTCATTATTAAAAACTGTTGACAATTTACCCCGAAAAGAAAAAAACGTTATCCCAATGTCAACACTTTTTGTTTTCAAGGTGTTTTTTGCATACAAAAAATTGCCAACGTTATTCCAACATCAACACTTTACACTTTTCATTTTCAAGCTGTTCTTTGCACACACAAAATTGACAATATTATTCCAACATCAACACTTTTTGTTTTCAGGTTGTTTTTTGCACACACAAAATTGACGACGTTATTCCAACATCAACACTTTTTGTTTTCAGGTTGTTTTTTGCACACACAAAATTGGCGAAATTATTCCAACATCAACACTTTTCGTTTTTAGGTTGTTTTTTGCACAAAAAATTGACTTTTACTTCCATTTTTAAAAAATGTTGAAAATTTACCCCGGAAAAAAAGGTTATTCGAGAATACAAATTTTTGTTTTCGGGTTGTTTTTCATGGTTTTTTGATATTTTTTTTGGTTAGAGTTCTCGTTTTGAGGTAATATTTCTCATTTGATCGGTAACTATGTTTCAATGGGATGTTATTGATTCTTTCGCCCTTGATTTTCCTTTTTATGGTTGCTAGATAGGCCCTTTACCCATTATGGAAGTTCGAGGAAAGTGACAAGGTATTGTAGGGGACAACAAAAAATACTAACAAGTTTTGTTCTAATGGGTTAGACTTTTACATCAGTGATGACGATAAAGTTTGTAGGTTTTCAAAGAACAAGAATGTCATGAAGGAAGATTATAACCTCCTACCACATGTTCTTGTAATTTAGGAGGACCCTCTAATTCCCAAAGGAAAGGTGATGTTTCAACTAATACATACCCCTACCACATGTTCTTGTGCTTTAGGAGGACCCTCTAATCCCCAAATTCAAGGTGATGTTTTGGTTAGTACAACCCCCCAACTAATTATTTTAAGTTCAATGTATACATTGTGTAGATCAAATATTGTAAGAATATCATGGATTCCCTTGTCAACATGTTTGATGTTATAGAGAGGGTGTTGATCTTGCTATAACAAGAATTTTCCTTCATGTGCCACATGGATAACATTTAAGGTAGTTTATGAGGCTTTACCTGCATGAAAAGCGTAATCAATTTGGAAGTTGGCTTTGGGCTGCAAGCTCACAAGTTTATGTGATCACATCCTACTTCACTCTAGTGCTAATATCACCAATGTATTTGTGTCATGCCATGTGGGTTCCCTATGACTTGTGATTGTTATATATGCAATCTCCTTAATTACAAGCTATTGCTACAATGCCATAACTCTATGATAGTATTTTCCTCTACTTTAGCACTTTCTTTCAATATGACTTGATCCCTATGTTACAAATAGATCATTTGTGACATCAATCATGCACATGAAAAGTCAAATCACTTGGTTGTGAGAGGCTTTACACCATCTTGGTTTACAAGGAGAAATCTTATCTAAAGGAAATCATGGTATGAATCAAGATAACATGGAGTATAGATGGGTGCTTGATTGTTGTGTCTCATTGGATTCATGCAAGTGACTATTTATAGTGAATCTTGGTAGATGATATATTAAAACCTTGAACTTGGGAACAAAAAAATGCATCCACACAATATAAAACACAAAAATATAGAAAGAGTCTTTAAGGTACAGTAACACCATCAAATACTCATGGCTCACAGAAGGAATAATTCCATAAGCAATATTTTCTACAATACAATACTCAACATATCCAATAATATGATAGTTGTATATAGATACTTTATCATGAGTACTCCATTGGGTCTATGCCAATTACCCCTTATATTATATTATTTTCTTTCACTATCTAGTGGGTATATATATTACCCATCAACTACTATGTGGGTTTTTGATATGAATGGGAAAATTAGTGTTTTCTGTGCTAAATTTCAATTCAAAATATAAACAAAGTGCTTGAGGATTATGAGACAAGTTAACCGTGAGTTTTTGTGTATTTTTATGTGAATTTCTTGAGCAAATTAACATAAACAAAACACTGAACAAAAAAAAATAACATACATGAAAATTACCATAAAAAGTAACAACAACACATGATGAAGGAGTTCACCCCTCCTTGGCTATGTCTTCTTGGTCCAACTTCCAATGGCTTGGCCCTCTTCTATTATGCTCAAAAGTGTGATTACATATGTTTACAATGATCAAACAGCTCTGAAACCTGTTCCAATGGCTCTAGAATTCCCAAAAATGTCTGTTTAGCCTCTTTCTACTTCACATTTGGTCAAAAATTGACTTAGTTATGGCTTCCCCAAGTTTTTGCACTTACCGCTCCACAAATTCCTCCAAATCTGGCACCATCCTACAATTTTTCCCAGAAATTTGCTAATGGAGTGTGAGATTGCCCAATTTCTGGGCGAATTTATCGACGCACTAATTTAGCCACTAAGGCCTTAAGTCCGAAGATTCTGGCCATGTGGCGGGCCACATTATGGCCATACGTCCGGGGGTCGAGACCTTAACTCCTGCCCCCAAAACTCCCACAAATTTTAAATTCCATGCGGTTAGTAGACCACGTTCTCAACGGCTTGTGTGGAAACATGACACCATTGTAATGTTATGGTTAAGACAGTAGGGGGTGGGGGGCGAGGCTAGCCTCTTGCCCATGGTCCCGCCCCCAGGCGTGGTAACTAGGGCTGGGGCTAGACATCGACCCCCACCCCCAAACTCAAAACTATTACAAATGAAATATATGTTGTGCCCATAATATGTTAAGTACTAATCCAATGACGCGGTGGTGAAGGCTTAGTGCTAGTTTCTTGGAGGTCGCGGGTTCGACCCCCGCCCGCTCTGCTCGGACCTTGACAAATTTTGGTGGCCCTCGCGCTGCCACGTGGCAGCCCCTGATTGGGCCATGTGGCAGCCCGTGATTGGCCACCATGAAACCCAATCAAAACGTGCCATTTCAAACCAAAGACACAATGCCACTTGGAACAGTATCATTCGCCGGAGGAAATTTTTTGACGAGTCAACCTGCCACATAGGCATGCCCAGTCAGTAGTACAAACTGACTGGACTGTCCTTGCATTTTTTTTTTCCAAAAATTTCCCTGTTTGACAAAGTGGAAAAAACACATTTTTGGGAGCATATTGTGTTAGTTTTCTGTGAAACGAGTTGCACTGGATTCATAACGAAGAGATCTATGCGGTCGTTCAGGTTCCACACCATTTCAAAAACTTTCATTTTTGAGCACCTGATCACTCCTCCCCCACTGGAAGCTTTTGGACCCCAAAATATCACTTTTATTTTTTCAACAAATGAGGGTACAGTTCCCTCACCTTTCCAATCTCAATCCATTTGGCTTTGCTTGGATTTGTGCCTTTGAGCCCCACACGAAGGTAGTCTACATTCCCTCATTTTGATTTCCTTGTTCTTCTGTCAAGAATGGTGTCTTACTGAAGCTCATCAAGGTATTCTGGAGAAAAATCCTCAATGGAAGGCATCTAAACATTTTCTCCTTGATCTTCAATCAATGGAAGCTCATACAACCTTAAGTTCTCAACATTAACAACAAAGTAAATTTGCATGTATGAAGGCAAATCTAACTTGAAGGCATTGTCACCAATATTTTCCAAAATTCTGAAAAGGACCAGAACGGGTTGGTTTCAGTGTTTTTAACTTCCCCTTGAAGCCTCTCTTTGCTAATGTGAAGCCAAACTTCTTCACCAACTTAGAACTTGTGATCTACATGATGTTTTTCGTGCCTTGCTTTGTACTTGCCTTGGCTCTTTTTAAGTTGATATTGAACTGTTTGATGTCTCAATTGGATTTGTTCTATGAAATTTTTGGCTTTGTCTATCTCACCATGGCCATCAATAATAACATCCTTCCCAAAAATGAAATGCAATGCCAATATAGGCAAGTATCCAAGACATGCCTCAAATGGTGATGTTTGTGTAGAGGAGTGCTTTGCACAGTTGTAAGCATGCTGAATGTAGTGCAAATTTTCATCCCACAACATAGGATGCTTGTTGCAATATACTCGAAGAATATGTATGATTGTTCGATTGACCACTTCGGTTTGACCATCTATTTGTGGATGAAAGGCTGTACTCTTTTTCAACTTGGTATCCATAAATTCCCACAAAGTTGACTGAAAATTCCCAACAAATCGAGAATCTCGATCATTAAGAATGGATGTGGGCAGCCCAAAATGAACCCAAACATGCTGAAAGAATAGTTGAGCTATTTTTTCAACTGTGATTTTATTTTTACATGGAATTAATATACACATCTTGTTGAACCTATCCACAACTACATACAAATAATCATGACCTATTTTTGACAATGGAAGATCTCCTACAAAATCCATAGAAACACTCTCCCATGGACGTGAATGTACGTGAAGAGGTGTGTACAATCCTAACTTCCTATTTCTAGGCTTAATGATTGCACACAATGAACAACCTTTAATGAAACATGACACACTTTCAAGAATATGAGGCCAATAACAATACCTATGAAGATGTGACAATGTTTTTCTTACACTGAAATGTCCAAAAATAAGAGAAGTGTGTGCTTCCCTAATGCCATTAAATCTCTCCCCTTGTGGAATACAAAGCTTTCCCAAATGATACAACAAGTTATTATGTACATGGTAATCCAATTCCTCTACTTGGTTGCCTTGAATAAAGTTTGCATAAACATCTTGAAAGTCATTATCAAATTCATATTTCTCATCATAACTTTCATGCAAAACAGAATTATGCTTGAGTAAAATAGTTGCACTAAAAATAGGCCTAGAAAGCATATAAAAAACCTTGTTGTTTATACCTTTCTTATACCTGATGATCAAGTGGAATTGATGTAGGAAACCCATCCATCAAAAGTGCCTTGATTTCTGCAACTTAGTTTGTGATTGCAAGTATTGCAATGGTTGGTGGTCAGTGTCTATGATGGTTTCCTTTTCCATCAAGTAGTGTTTCCACTTTTTCACACTTTGAACCAATGCATAAAGCTTTTTTTCATAAGTAGGGTAGTTTATCATTGCACCATTCAAAGTTTCTGAATGAAATGAAATGGGCTTACCATGTTGCATAAGGAGTGCGCCCATGGCATAGTCGCTTGCATCAATTTGAATCTCAAAGGGCCGTCTCAAGTCCGGTAGTGCAAGTACTAGAGCTGAACTGATATTCTCTTTCAAAGCATCATATGTTTTTTGCTGCTTTCCTCCCCACTAGAAGACCTTTTTCACACTAGTCAATGCATGCAATGGAGCTACGATAGAAGAGAAGTTAGCAATAAACTTACCCCAATATTGGGCTGCTCCCAAAAAACTTCTTACCTTAGTGACTGTCTTGGGCGTTGGCCAATTCACAATGACCTCAATCTTATAGGGGTCTATCTTAAACTCACGTCCTCCAACAATATGGCCAATATGCCCCAAGTACATCAAATAATTTTTACCAAATTCACATTTTGAAATCTTCAAAAAAAATTGTTCTTTCCATAAGACATCAATTAATTTTCTTACATGCATGACATGTTCATCATGTGATTTACTGAAAATCAAGATATCATCCAAGTAGACTATGAAAAACTCATCAAGAAATGGCCTCAACACATCATTCATCACACGCATGAAGGTAGCAGGAGCATTACATAAACCAAAAGGCATAACAAGCCATTCAAACAAACCTTAATTTGTTTTGAATGCTGTCTTTCAAATGTCACCTTCAATAATTATAATTTGATGGTGGCCACTCCTTAATTCCAACTTAGTAAAATATTTTGCATCTTTCAATTGATCAATTAAATCATCTATTCTAGGAAGTGGGTAATGGTTCTTTACCATAATTTTTTTCAATGCACGGAAATATACACGCATGCACCACGTTCCATCCTTCTTTGGCACCAACACAATAGGTGACCCACATGGTGAAGCACATGGTCATATGATCCCTTTTTCCAACAACTCTTTAATTTTATTTTTGATTTCAACACTCCCCATCATCGACATCCTATACAAGCCAATGTTAGGAAGAGGAAAATATTGTTGCAACTGTATTTCATGCTGGATTACCCTCTTGGGAGGTAATCCCTTTGGTTCCTAAAACAGCTCATTATTTTGATTAACCACTTCAATCAAATCAGATTTCAAATATGGATCATAACCTTGAATTCTTCATAATCAATATCATTCTTTGGTTTAATCATAAGAAGCACAAAATTATTTCTTGAATTCACTAGTCTTTTCATTTGTCCTGCATTAACTAATGAAAGATTTAGTTTCTTGCGATGAGCTCTTACAATATACTCCACACCATATTTGAAAATTTGGTACTTGTTTTCATGGTGATATAAGATGTATTTTCTATCATAAAGGTAAGGACTACCCAAAACAATTCCTGAAATATCAAGCTGTACAACATCTAATTCAACTTCGTTAATGAAGTTTGATGTGATTGCAAATCGAAGAATACACTTTCTTGTAACCTGTAAATTTGTGTTCTTGCATATCCAACCCAATGGGTATGGTTTGGGAGGTGGAATGGTTTCAAGATTAAGTTTATTTACTAAGTCTTCAAACATCAAATTGGCTTGAGACCCACTATCAAATATGTGTCTATTTTTGTATGTTTTGAAATAACCCTCACATGAAATAATTCAATCCTTGTTTCTTCATTTGGAGTACTATTGTGACAATTTGATGAACTAGTGCTAGCAATGGATTCTTTTCCTTTCATACCCATGGTTGTAATTTTAGTTTCATCACCCGAATCGGATCCCAAATCCTGTTGAGTGGAGTGTAAAAACTCTGGTAAACTTGAATAAGTATATATTATTATTGATAAAAGATAAGATGATAGAATGTTACAATGAGGCCCTGCTTATATACCTATGCAGGTGACCTTTCATGAATGGGCATGTCTTCTAGACATGCCCTTTGACTAACTTATTGACTACTTACATAATCCCTATTAAATATTAATAACTATATTAATTATATCTATTATGAATTATATTCATAACATTGCCTTCATGGAAAATTTTAGGGGCTAATATTCACAAATGGGCTAATTTTCCATGGTTTTTCCAAAAAAAAAAGATTCACCAATTTCCATTTTTTTATAAAAGTGATTCGTCCAAACTTTACAATATAAAATTATTTTACCTTAAAAATCGCCAACATTATATAGAAAAAATATATAATATCATTATAAATTTGAACAATTTTATAAATGCATCAATAAAAAATTTATATTTTTCATATTAGGGACTAGTGAGATTCGCCAATTTTTTAAACTTCAAAATAATTTTCCATCCTTAAAATTTTCCCTGATTGCCTTCCTCTCGAAAAGCTTTGTCCTCAAAGCTTAATTTTTCGACAATTTCGCCACTTGGGATTATCTTCTTGGCATGTCATTGAGCACTTGGTACCCCACCTTTGTAGAATTCTCTCTTGTAATGTTGTTTTTGAAAACTAGGGCCTTTTTTTTTTTTTTTAAATACATACATATATATTTTAATTTATTTATTATATAATTAGTATATAAATTATAAACTATAAATCTATAACTTATATATATTATATAATTAATTGGAAGAATATATATATTGTATAACTTATAATTATAACTATAATTACAAATTGGACGTCCTTTCGATATGTTCGATACACCTGTTAAATGCACCATTTGACACAGCATTTGGCCTCTCCGCGATTTGAGCAACTGTTACATGTTATTGAATGTTGCACAAGGGCAGTCGAAAGGCTTAGTCGAGGGCAGTGGAACATTTGCAATAGTTGAGGGCAGCGGAACAAGAATCTGATGCAGCTTTGTCGTTGTTTTCATCATCGGTTCCACCATCACGTAGATTTGTTTTTTCTCAAGATGTGGATCTACAGCTTCATCGTCAGAATTCTAAAGAGCCACTGTAACTCCACCAATAATTTTTATATCTCCTAAATTGATGATTTTTAGACCCTTGGTGTTTATGAAGCTGAAAAGATTGTGATATTCATTCCGTTGAATATTTCGGAACTGATGCTCTTGCTCACTCTTCAGCTTTATAATAAGATCAAAATAGTGCGAAGACATACTACTCGTACCAGCAGCTCCATGCCTCTCAAACTCAAGATATTCAATCTTTTCATGAAGAATAAGTGTCAAGGGTTTAGGTAAGAAGAAAAATATTTTTTAAAGAGGTTATAACACTCCATCTTCAGCCTTGAGGGAAGCCCCCACAACATAACCATCTTCACAACTACGAAATTTCCCAGGCCGTGTAACTTTGGCCCCTGAGAGACCACGTAATATATGAATGAATAATGCATGTGAGAGACCCTTTCTTTGTGAAGGAATGGGGTTCCAGTTTTTTAGATTACTGGTATGTTACCATTCTACACAGTTTAGCGGGGCTTGGCTAGTGCCAGTTGGAAAAAAAATTGAAGAATATTGACACCAACTCCCTCAGGAGAGGTTTCGAAAGTTCGATTGCACATTATTGGTTGACCAGACAGAGGAGTAACGCCAAGTTAATTCCACCTAAAAATCCGACAATATTTGAATATATGCCTTGCCTTTTAGCCTGCAATTTCAGAAATTGGCATGTGAATTCTACGCAACCTTGATATAATCCTTGGATCGAGGTAGTTTCTAGTCGATATCCAACTCCAATATCTTGAATATACAATATTATAGAATCATCATGTTGGTTGTACCAGATATTACAAATGGGTATAGGCAATTCCAACCATTTTATAATTTTCTTCATCTCTCGATCAAACATTGTCAACCGTGAATTTCTCTGATATTTCATAGATACCATAAACACCAAATAATCAGTAATGCAAACAGCTGTGATGTCTTTGTATTGTCCACTACCATATTCCTTAAAATGATAGTTACTAAAGAAATTGACCCTTTTGCAATCATCAGAGATCGTGGTTGCTGAATTGATTTTTCTCTTACACCGTTTCATGGGACAACTGTTGAGTTTTTGAGTTATACACAACTTGTTTTGAACACTTGTTTCTTTTGATGGTTCGTTAGCCATATCCAAATTCATGGAAAGTTGAGAAACAAATTCATGTGACTAAAGAGAATTCTTATGGCCGGTTGTATTTGCTGCACCCATGATGTTTGAAAATGACGGCTCCTTTGTTACCTTTGACTCCGGTGTCAACCTTCTACTTTCTAACATATTTACAAGCTTAACTCCATCACTTTCTCCCCACTCAAATAAGTAAGATTCTCCCTCATTCTCAGAATTTGGGATTTCCAATGGAGCAACAAAAACGTTTTTTAAATCTTCTTCGTAGGATTCTTTCTCATGCATTATCGGTGTAGGTATGTCATTAATTTTACATTCATCATTTTCAAAATTTTTCATATTCATATCAGTTTCTCCATCAAAAGAATTTTCTTATTTTTCTTCATATACCCAACTTTGATTGTCATTCATGTCACAACAATTGTTGAGATCATTTTCGTCTTCATGTGGATGTTCTTGTTTCTCAAGATATACTTCTTCCATATTATCTTTATCTGAATCATCATGATCTTCATAATCTTCATCCACATCAGCTTCATATTTTTCTGTTTCTTCACAATTTTCTTTCAACACTGAAGATGAAATACTCCGCTGTTCATCAGAAAAGGTCGAGACAGTTTCCGGTGCTGTGTTGGTGTCTTCAGTTGTATTCGTCTCTTCACGTTCTTGTAGAACTGATGATGAATTGTTTGGCTATTCAGAAACAATGTTTTCAACAACTTTTGGTGTTGTGTCAATGGATTGAGTTGCATCTGACTCTTCAAAACCTTCTTTAGAATATAGTGATTCTTCATGATTATGATCTGAATTCTTTGAATCAGCTAAATTTTTCTGTTGACTAGGTTCAATATTCTCGACTATTTTTATCATGTCATTTAATTTTTGCATTAGTTTGTTATGATTGTCTCTGGACTCATTACGGATTTTCAACATTAGTCTGTCTATCCGATTTGTCGGGTCTTGAAGTTGTGAATCGGCCATCATCATTGATGAAGACATCGAGCGACAACGTTTTCGAGGCACTGCATGTAACAACTAAAGGTAGCCAACTGTGGCATAGGTGCTTCCTTCCAGGGAAGAAGATCACTTCTCTGATGAAGGTGAGGGTGTGCAGGGGTTGATAATGGTGTTCTGGTCATGATAGGGTAATGAAACCGGAAAGCAGGTGGCAACAGTAGTGATAAGACAGATCCTGAAGAGTGACGGCTCCGATACCAATGGAGTGTAAAAACTCTGGTGAAATTGAATAAGTATATATTATTATTGATAAAAGATGAGATGATAGAATGTTACAATGAGGCCCTGCTTATATACCTATGCAGGTGACCTTTCATGAATGGGCATGTCTTTTAGACATGCCCTTTGAATAACTTAATGACTACTTACATAATCCCTATTAACTATTAATAACTATATTAATTATATCTGTTATGAATTATATTCATAACATTGAGTGGTTGCAATAGTTTTTTTTCCCCTTGTTGTTGAATTTCTTGGGCCTCATCTATGGATGAAGCTTCCAACAATGGTCCTCATCGTGGCCCTCGTTGGAACAATGTTTTCATTTTATTTTATCTCCTTCCTTTTTTACGGATGCATGTTTATTTCCTTTTCCTTTGAAATACTTTCCTTTCTCTCCACCCTTAAATAGATTCCTTTTACCCTCTTCTGGAATATTTCCCCTCTTGCCTCAAGGTGAGTGGCTTGCACACAAACCTCATCTAGACTAGTGGGATTGAACATAAGGATATTATGCCTTAGGTAGCTATGTAAAACCCCTATATAATTCAACAACGTGTCTTGTGATTGCAAATCAACACCTAACATAAGATCTTTTCTTATAAATTATTTGGTGTAATCTTGCACATTTTGACCTTTAAGTTGTCTAAATTTCTGCCAATTCATGAGGGATTTATTCATATATGCTAGAGGGTAAAATTTCTTTTAATTGTAGCAATGAAATTAGACCAAGAGATTGAGATATTACCATGTTTTTTTTTATCTCATCTTGTGTCTTGGCTTCCCACCATAATAGTGCCGCACCCTCCAATATCAAGGAATCTAGATGAATCTTTGTATCATCATCTTGAAGGTTTTGAATCCTGCAATATGCCTCCAACTGACGAACCCAATTTCAAAGCTTCTCTACATTCACTTCACCATTATACACAGGCAACTCAAATTTAAGATCAAATTTTAATAGAGGTGTTTTACCAATTCCTTTCGAGGTATGTTGATGAGTATGAGTTAGGGTTGTAGTAGTGGAAGAGGATGAAGATGGAGGTGGAGATGGTGGCTTATCACCATTTCCATTACCTCCTCCTCCTAGAGAACCCTCTATTCTTGGAGGCCTGGAGATTTCACCCTGCAACCTTGTATTCCTCTCTTCATAGAGGACCTTCACCATCTCTGTCATGTCAAATAAAGCCTTCCTAAAAGCCTTCTCATCCTCTGTCATGTTATAATTTACTCTTTCATAAGACATGCTTACTGAAGCTTCTACTACAACTAGAGGTGAATCTTGTGGTGGAGATTGTGGCAATTGTGCCCTCCTTATCCCCGCTCCAACTTGAGAACCTGCACCCATAAGCTTTCCTTCTCCTATTTTGAGATTCAACCTTGTAAGCATTTAAGAACTTGAAAAAAAATTAAATCCTCCTTGCACAAGTTAACCTAGTGCTCTCATACCAACTTGATTTGAATGGGAAAATTAGTGTTTGCTATGCTAGGTTCCAATTAAAAATATAAACAAAATTCTTGAGGATTATGAGGTAAATTGAAATTTAACCATGAGTTTTTATATGAATTTCTTGAGCAAATTAACGTAAAAAAAACACTGAACAACAACATCTAACAAACATGAACATCACCATAAAAAGTAACACAATAACACATGATGAATGAGTTCACCCCTCCTGGGCTACGTCTCCTTGGTCCAACTTCCAATGGCTTGGCCCTCTTCTATTATGCTAAAAAATGTGATTACATATGTTTACAATGCTCAAACAGCTCTGAAACATGTTCCAATGGCTCTAGAATGCCCAAAAATTTCTATCTAGCCTCTTTGTGCTTTGAATTTGGTACTGACTTAGTTATGGCTTCCCAAAAGTTTTTGCACTAATTTCTCCACAAATTCCTCCAAATTCGACATCCTCCTACAATTTCACCTTGAAATTTGCTAACAAAGCGCCATATAGCCCAATTTCCAGGTGAATTTGTCAGCACGTTAATTTAGCCACTAAGGCCTTAAGTCGGAATTTTTTGGCCATTTGGAGGGCCACATTATGGCCATTTGTATAGGGGCCAGGACCTTAACTCTTGCCCCCAAAACTCCCACACAATATTTAAATTCCATGCGGTTAGTAAACTGCTTTCTCCGCGGCTTGGGTGGACACATGGCACTGGTTTAATGTTACGGTTATGACAGTTGGGGGGGGGGGAGAGGGGGGCGAGGGTCTAGTCTCCCGCCCATGGTCCCGCCCCCAAGCGTGGTGACCAAGGTTGAGGCTAGACCCTGTCCCCCACCCATAAACTCAAAACTATTAAAAATCAAATATATGTTGCACCCATAATATGTTAAGTACTAATGCAATGGCACAATGGTGAAGGCTTGGTGCTAGTTTCTTGGATGTCACAGGTTTGACCCCTGCTCGCTCTGCTAGGACTTTGAAATTTTTTTGGTGGTGTTGGGGTTCCCATGTTTTGGCCAGATTAGCAAGACCAAAAGATGAGACAACATCAGAACCACTTTGGGGCCCTAGGATCTAGCCCTCCTGGACCCGGAGAGGGATCTCTCCAATAAACAAAGAATGATTTATCTTTGAAGCTCAAAATGAGATGTTAGGCTAGTTATGAAGCACAAACGGGGTTTAAAGTGATTTAAGAAGGGGTTGCCCAAGTTGGTTAGAGATCATAGACGGAAAGCAATGGAGAAAAGGAACATGCGATAAGGTGGATGCTCAAAGAAGAGGATAGGCCAGTATAAAGGCTATCCATTGGCTATGGAGTCATGAAAGGAAATTACATGCAACAACTAGCCAAGGCTGAAGGGTAAATACTTATACTAAAGGATCTTTAGATTAGAGAGTGGGGTGGAACATTAAGGAAGGAAAGTGAAAGAAGGAGAACAACCATATTTCTGTCTATAGATCAGGTCAGAGGTCATTTAACTCCAGACCCTTGGACATACTCAAAGGCAGCTCTCAAAGAGACAATGGGGCTACTTATAGATCGGACCAGAGGTCATTTAACTCCAGGTCTGCTTTAGCAACTCCAAGAGAAAAACAGAGATGATATTACAAAGAAACATCTAAGAAGCAAACCCCCAAGTTCATACATCAGCCAGCAGGCAATAACATCCGCTGCACTGGTTAAACCCGTGAACCCACTCTTAGACAGCACATAGGGCGGAAAACATAAAGGTAGGGGGAGCAGATAGCATAGGGCACCTAACAAGGGTGAATCCTATACCATTATTATGATGCCTACCAGCATAACATGAAACAATATGGAAATGTAATAAACAGAGTAAGAAAACATCACCTATAGTAATAGACCAGGATCCTGTGAAAAGTGCTTTGATTAATAGATGCAAAACCAGTCATGTACAATAAGCTCAATGGCTGATATAGTCCAGACTTCTCCTCCCAGCCTATTACATACAACTACTTTTCTACTCCCTCCCACGACTATTCTAACAGTCAAATGAATCCCTCTAATAGAAAATGCCCAGCAAGGCAACAACAACAACCTTTAAAATGTGTTCTCGGGGATCTTTTATAGGAGAGGAGAGAAAACAGAGGTAGATGAACATTGAATTGATCTCATTAAGACAGAATCGGCGGAAGTGTCCACGCCCATACTGCTTAATGGCTCTGTGGCTCTGTATGTACTCTGTAATCTGGTTCGAAGATCTCTGTCAGGCCGGAAATTGACCTCTGATATTTCTTTGGGGTCCTTCGACTATCTGGAGCTCTGTGCTAGCCTTTTGAATAAATGAACCGGATGGAAGTCTCCGCAAGGCCCTCCAGCTTCTTTTTAATGCCGGCCTCTTCGACTATCTTTTAAGAAGCTTCCACAAGAAATGACTTTCCGGGCTCTCGAGAAACATGGAGGACGTCATGAAGGTGTACTGAGGAAACATATCCCGCCGTTAGGTAGCGCAAGTAATGAAAGGTTTGTGCGCTCTTTAATCTTCAAAATGCGTTCGAAACCTTTGACTTGCGGGTTAACCATTAATCTTCACTCACAGGCTAAATCCCTTCTAATCGTCCGCCGCTTGGCGACCGACCGAAATGGACTCTTCCGTGTTGCCCGCGCCGAGACAATAAACACTCCCCTCCCCTACATAAGAGAGAAAGCAAGGAAGTGGAGAGATGGTGGAGCGATGGAGAAATGCGTGTAAATAGCGGAGAGGAGCGGAGAAATGGACGCACGGTGTAAACCCAAAGGCCGGGTTGAAATACAAAGGAAATGACGGAAAACAATGGAGCGGAGGCCGTGGAGGTGGGACCCAGCGGAGGCGGAGGGCGATTAAACTAAAACCGTTAGATCTTAAACCCAACGGACGGTGGAGATGTAATCGGAGGCTTACAATCGGAGGACGGGAGGCAGGACTTGCGATTGCGATCGAAGGGGCAATGCGATTGAGCACTGGCCGTCAGATCATGAAACAGATGGACGGTCAGGATTGAATCGGGAGACAGCGGGAAGGGGATGTGATTAGCGCCAGGCCGTCCGATCGGCAGGAAAATGGACGGCTGCGATCAAATCGGGAGACAGAGGAAAGGACTGCGATCGGAGGAAATGGGAGTGCGATGGCTGTCAGATATGCGGAAGGATGAACGGTCGGGATTGAATCAGAGGACGGAGGGAAGAGCATGCGATTGATGATCGGGAGGGGAAATGCGATTAAACGATGACCGTCGGATCGCGGGTTGAATGGACGACTGAGATTTAATTGGGGGGAACGCGGAAAGACTTGCGATTGTGATCGAAGGTCGGGACGCGATTGAGCGCTGACCGTCCGATCCAACCAACAGATCAACGGTGGGGACAACGATCGGAGGGGCAAGTGCGATTAAGCGCTGACCGTTGGATCTGTGATCAGATCAATGGCTCACAATCAATCGGCGGGAGAAAAGGAAGGCGCGATGGGTGTGAAGCGATTAATGCTGGACCGTTGGATCGGCGAGACGGATCAGCGGTTCAGATGTAATCGGAGGGACAGAGAGATCGGGGGATCGGAAGACAGGGTGCGATTAGCGGAGGACCGTCGGATCAGCGGGAGGATGGACGGTCAGGATTCAATCGGCGGATCGCAATCGGAGCGCGATGCGATCAATCGGGGGGTGCACCATGAGTGTTGCGATTGCGATTGACGGGGGGCAATGCGATTAGCGCTCAGCCATTGATCTGTACAGCGGATCAACGGTGTAAAACATGCCGTGGGACATAATGTGTTAAAACGATCACGATCAGAACTTTTGATATTACAAAGAAAAAGGACCCCCGCCGATCCTCCGATTGCGATTGGCGCTCGGGACTTAAGCGCTTGGTCCCAGCGCCGGGTCATATGTGGGGAAGTGGTTAAGGGATTTGCGGTAAGGGGCTAAGCCCTATAATAAGGTTGGATGAGGGTTTTTAAGCCCATTTTAATGGATTTTAGGGCTGGGGAAGGGGAACGATAGAGAAATAAAGGGGGAAGAAGGGAAAACAAAGGGTAGGGGAAGAAATTCAAAGGGGATTTTGAGGGGGTTTGGAGGGTAAATGGGGAAAGAAGGGGGAATAAAGGGGAAAGAAAACAAAGGCTTCGGGGGATGAAATAAAAGGGAAAAGGGGGCCTTTGGGCATTTCTTCACATATCAGAGAGGCTTTATAAGGGAAATCAGCAGAGGGGATTTGATCAAAGGATAAAAGGCACATAGAGGCTTCAAGGAGACTGTGTTTTCAGAGGAAATGCATTCCTTGAAGACTCAAAAATAATTTAGCCCCCTATTTGCTTGTCAAAAAATTTATAGGGGGGCTAACAGTGGCTCCACATGGGGATGGCTTCTTCTTGAAGGAGTTAAGAATTCAGAAATTGATCTCTTGGTGTAGGCCAGATGCCTGCTGCTTGAACCATCCATCTCTTTCTTTGATCAGCTGCCACAAGCTATGAAGACAACATATCAGCAGAAACAATTCTCCCAAACAACTACCTACCCACACTATAGTCCTAACATTTTTTCTTCTTGGGTGCATTTGGACTTGCAGACCCTTTACATCATTAATTTTTACAAACAGGAAAAAAAATAAACCTATTCTACTTCTACCCTTATTACTCCATGAGACCAGATTAGACTGTTGGTCTCATATGTTTCTCTACCTACACTACTACCTGCTAGGATTAGACTGTCTAGCAGGTTTCTTCTCTACATTCTAAGACAGCAATTTAAACAACTAATCTACTGGCTCATAGGCTGAGCTTTATTGAGCTTTTCCTACCTACCCTACTCCAACTGAAATATTTACAAGTCTAGCTTACAAACATGGTCTTCCAATGTAACCAGTCCTTCAAGTGATCCCATGACTGGTCCTTCTTGCTCAACTCCTTGAGCAGGCTGGATAGGCAGGGCAGCTCCCACTCTTTTTGTTCAACAACAGCAGCCTTGAAAAGTTTTGTTTCTGCTTGCAACATGTTGCTGAGCAAGACCTTTGATCCTTCTTCAAATGTATGCAGGAAATGTGCATAAGGATCATGAAAATATACTTGGCTATGAATATTTGGCAGGCTGGCTTCGACCAGGATCTCTTCTTCTTCCAATGGATCAAGAATGAGACTCTCTTGGAGTAGAGTGTCTCCTTCATCTTCTGAACTGGAGGACTCATCATATATGGCAGTGTTGTCCTCCTGGAGCTCTGATATATTCTGCTCTGAGGTGTAGGGCTCCGTGAAAAGATCCATGTATTCTTGAGCAGGGTCTTTTTCCGTTGCTTCCTCTTTTTCGAGAGAAAGCTCATTATTCACGTCCTACTCGAGAATCTCTTCTTTGTTTTCCTCTTCATCATCTGAGATGAAACGCTGCTGACCTCCATCCATGTGAAAACCATTACTGATGAGTTGTAATGGAGTGAAGGAAAGATCTAGAGATCCTTCACCCTCTTCTGCACTCTCAAAGCTTCCTTCATCAGTATCATAAATAGCCTGCATTGGCTCATTACTCTCTGGAAGTGAAAAGGATTGACTCTCCTCCCATAAATCTGCTAATGATGACCCTACCAGATCTTCTTCTGTTTGGGGAACGTCATCATCAGATAGGTCAAAAATAGGAGAGTCATGAACGTAAGTAATGCTGCCAACCGGACATACTGGGTCATCAGCAGATTTCTCTTCATTCTGATTTACATTTGAGCTTTCCAACTTTGTGCAATAAAGCTCATCAGATGAATGGGCAAGGACGTCTGATCTATGAAAAATTTCAGAGCCTGGCTGTCTATTGATGATCTGATCTATTTCTTCCTCTGTCAAAGGGGAGGACGGTCTGGTGTCCCTTTGTGCAGAGGTGCAGCAGCTCTCTGTTTCCTCTGAAGACTGAATTTGAGGCTGGATGTCATTTTGCGCCTCAACCATAAGGGATGATGAATCAGCAACCGAGTTTTCAGGAATATCTTGGAAAAAATCCACAGCCTCTTGGCTGTTTTCTTCCTCAGTCGATTCATCCATGTTCTTGTGGTAGCTAGGATGCATATGAAATTATTGAATGGCTATCAACAGATCTTCTGATTTCATATTAACCAAATCCTCATCAATATCTAACAGGTACTGTATGATATTCTGAGATTGATCACAACAGTCCCATGATAAGGATGGAGAGTTTCCTTTATAATTCGTGTAGAATACTTGGTGCATGTCCTTTAAAGAAAAAAAAATCCGAGGTTCTAACCATTCGTACCAGACCCTAGCCTTTCCTTCTCATGTTGCCATGAACATTTTCATTAGGCAGTCTTCATGCCATTCAAATTTAAATTTCCACACATGTATATGAAACTTGATGAGATGTAGCAGGGGGTCCTTAGCGTCTTCACCCTGAAAGGTAGGAAGGTTTTTCAACCAGTCCACTTCAGGCATTTTGTGTGGAAATCCAGGGATATGCTCCCTACTCATTGGGGCATATCTTCTCTGTATGCGTGGAAGCATGTTTGTAAATCAGAAAGAGGTCACTGTATCTTCTCAACCAGTTCAGAGTCCTCCACCAGTGGAGTCATCAGGTCTTTGGATCATAAGGAGTGTGGAGTCGCCAGGTGGATGATTATGACTATTTGGAACTGGATGCTGTCCACCATCAGCAATGAAAAGCCAATCTAGAGACAAAGCAGTTCTTTCCCCAGTGGAGTCGCCATTATGTTGGTGACGACAATGGGAAATAGACCAACTATCAACGGTTCTTGACTCTCAGATTTGTCCCCAGTATGGTCGCCATTATGTTGGGGTTCCCATGTTTTGGCCAGATTGGAAAGACCAAAAGATGAGACAACATCAGAACCACTTTGGGGCCCTAGGATCTAGCCCTCTTGGACCCGGAGAGGGATCTCTCCAATAAACAAAGAATGATTTATCTTTGAAGCTCAAAATGAGATGTCAGGCTAGTTATGAAGCACAAAGGGGGGTTTGAAGTGATTTGGTTGAAGGGTTGCCGGGTTGGTTAGGAGATCATAGGCCGAGAAAGCAATGGGAGAAAAGGAACATGGCAGCAGGATGCTTCAGCAAAGAGTATCGGCCAAGACAGTGCCATCCATTGGGCTATGGAGTCATGAAAGGAAATTACATGCAACAACTAGCCAAGGCTTTCAAAGGGCAAGTCATCTATACTAAAGGATCTTTAGATTAGATGGTGGGGTGGAACATTAAGGGAGAAAAGTGAAAGAAGGAGAACATCCCAATTTCTGTCTATAGATCAGGTCAGAGGTCATTTAACTCTAGACTTGCTTGGACATACTCAAAGGCAGCTCTCAAAGAGACAATGGGGCTGCTTATAGATCAGACCAGAGGTCATTTAACTCTAGGTCTGCTTTAGCAACTCCAAGGGAAAAACAGAGATAAGTTAAACAGAAGGGATCTTAAAAGGGCCAGCTGGTCACACAAGGATCCTAGTGGACAGGGCTAACACTTATCCCCAGTGTTCCCAAACCTTCCAGCTGAAACCCAGCAAGAACATCTAAGCACCGATTCAACCAATTCATACATCAGCTAGCAGGAAATAACATCCGCTGCGCTGGTTAAATCAACTGAAACCAGCTCTTAGATAGCACATAGAGCATAAAACATTGAGGTAGGGAGAGCAGACAACATAGGGCACCTAACAAGGGTGAATCCTATACCATTATTCTGATGCCTACCAGCAGAACATGAAACAATATGAAAATGTAATAAACAGAGTTAAGAAACACATCACCAATAGTAATAGACCAGGATCATGTGAAAAGTGATTTGATTAATTGATGCAACTCCAGTCATGTACAATATGGCTCAATGGCTGTTACAGCCCAGACTTTCTCCTCCCAGCCTATTACATACAACTACTCTGCTACTCCCTCCCACAACTGTTCTAACAGTCAAATGAATCCCTATAACAGCAAACTACCAGCAACTGAACAACAAACTTTACAATGTGTTCTCGGGGATATTTTATAGAAGAGGAGAGAAAACAGAGGTAGATGAACATTGAATTGATCTCATTAAGACAGAATCGGCAGAAGTGTTCACGCCCATACCGCTTAATGGAAAAATGCAGCGCTGTGTGTACTCTGTAGACTGCTTTGGAGATCTCTGTCAGGCCGAAATCGACCTCGGATGTTTCTTTGGGATCCTTTCTGGTGCTTGGAGCTCTGTGTTGCCATTCTGAATAAATGAACTGGATGGAAGTCTGCAAGGCCCTCCATGCTTCTTTAATGCTGCCTGACTATCTTTTAAGAAGCTCTGTCAATGTTCTTGACTTTCCTGGGCTCGAGAAACATGGAGGATGCTGCGGGAAGGTGTACTTCTGGAGGAAACATGTCCTGCTGTTAGGTAGCGCAGTAATGGCATTGCTGGTGCGCTCTTAATCTTCAAACAGTGCCTGAAACCTTTGACTTGCGGGGTTAACCATTAATCTTCAATTACCGGCTCAAATCCCTTCTAATCTGGTCTCTGCTGCTTTGGCGGCTGGCTGAAATGGACTCTCTGTGTTGCCCGCGCTGTACAATAAACATATTATCAACCGGGCAGTGGTGGAGAAATGCGGTGGAGGTGGAGAGATGGTGGAGCGATGGAGAAACAGTGTAAATAGCGGAGAGGAGCGGAGTAATGGACGCACGGTGTAAAACCCAAATTTTAGCGTTGGGTTGAAATATAAAGGAAATGACGGAAAACAATGGAGCGGAGGCCGTGGAGGTGGGACCCAGCGGAGGCGGAGGGCGATTAAACTAAAACCGTTAGATCTTAAACCCAACGGACGGTGGAGATGTAATCGGAGGCTTACAATCGGAGGACGGGAGGCAAGACTTGCGATTGAGTGCTGGCCGTCAGATCATGAAACAGATGGACGGTCAGGATTGAATCGGGAGACAGCGGGAAGGGGATGCGATTAGCGCCAGGCCGTCTGATCGGCGGGAAAATGGACGGCTGCGATCAAATCGGGAGACAGAGGAAAGGACTGCGATCGGAGGAAATGGGAGTGCGATGGCCGTCGGATCTGTGGAAGGATGAACGGTCGGGATTGAATCGGAGGACGGAGGGAAGAGCATGCGATTGATGATCGGGAGGGGAAATGCGATTAAGCGATGACCGTCGGATCACGGGTTGAATGGACGGCGGAGATTTAATCGGGGGGAATGCGGAAAGACTTGCGATTGCGATCGGAGGTCGGGACGCGATTGAGCGCTGACTGTCCGATCCAACCAACAGATCAACGGTGGGGACAACGATCGGAGGGGCAGGTGCGATTAAGCGCTGATCGTTGGATCTGTGATCAGATCAACGACTCACAATCAATCGGCGGGAGAAAAGGAAGGCGCGATGGGTGTGAAGCGATTAATGCTGGACCGTTGGATTGGCGGGACAGATCAGTGGTTCAGATGTAATTGGAGGGACAGAGCGATCGGGGGATCGGAAGACAGGGTGCGATTAGCGGAGGACCGTCGGATCAGCGGGAGGACGGACGGTCAGGATTCAATCGGTGGATCGCAATCGGAGCGCGATGCGATCAATCGAGGGGTGCACCATGAGTGTTGCGATTGCGATTGACGGGGGGCAATGCGATTAGCGCTCAGCCATTGATCTGTACAGCGGATCAACGGTGTAAAACATGCCGCGGGACATAATGTGTTAAAACGATCGCGATCAGAACTTTTGATATTACAAAGAAAAAGGACCCCCGCCGATCCTCCGATTGCGATTGGCGCTCGGGACTTAAGCGCTTGGTCCCAGCGCCGGGTCATATGTGGGGAAGTGGTTAAGGGATTTGCGGTAAGGGGCTAAGCCCTATAATAAGGTCGGAAGAGGGTTTTTAAGCCCATTTTAATGGATTTTAGGGCTGGGGAAGGGAAACGATAGAGAAATAAAGGGGGAAGAAGGGAAAAGAAAGGGTAGGGGAAGAAATTCAAAGGGGATTTTGAGGGGGTTTGGAGGGTAAATGGGGAAAGAAGGGGGAATAAAGGGGAAAGAAAACAAAGGCTTCGGGGGATGAAATAAGAGGGAAAAGGGGGCCTTTGGGCATTTCTTCATCAACAGAGAGGCTTTATAAGGGAAATCAGTAGAGGGGATACTATCAAAGGATAACAGACACATGGAGGCTTCAAGGAGACTGTGTTTTCAGGGGAAATGCATTCCTTGAAGACTCAACAACAATTTAGCCCCCTATTTGCTTGTCAAAAAATTTATAGGGGGGCTAACAGGTGGCCCTCGAGCTGCCACATGGCGGTCCCTGGCTGGGCCACGTGGCAACCTATGATTGGCCACCATGAAAATTAATCAAAATGCGCAATTTCAAACCAAAGATGCAGTGCCACTTGGAAAAATCTCATTCAATGAAGGAAATCAGTTGACTAATCAACCTACCACATGAGCATGCCTAGTCAACAATACAGACTATTGACTGGATTGTCCCTACAATTTTTTTTCAAAAAATTGCGTGTTTGACAATGTGGAAAAATGCATTTTTGGGAGCATATTGTGTTTGTTTTCCATGAAACGAGTTGCGCCAGATTCAGAACAACGAGATATACACAGTCATTTAGGTTCCACACCATTCCGACAACTTTCATTTTTGAGCATAATTTTGAGCACCTGATCAATTTTATTTTATGATTATTGTGACATTAAATTAATTATTCCCCTTGGGTAAATACTATATTATTCATCCTTGTTATAAAATTTCATGGCCCTTCACATGTTAGTGGTTCAAAAGCTTTAGAAATTACTGAGGTTGATGAAATTTGACAATCAAATTTGTAAATTGGTGGTTATTTCCAACCTCTTAGTTCCTACCCCCTTCCCTAGCAGTGGATGAATTGATTCATTCTTCCATACATATGTTGTTGAATAACAACTTTCACCTTTTTCACTAATATTGGTACTTTAATTATAAGTGAGACCTTGTTGAAGCTCATTTCCTTGGTGAAAACACAATTTTTTGGAATAGGAAAAACCACACTACAACACTCCCCCTCCAACACATTTGATGATAAGATTTTTCCCATGATCCTTTTATTTCCATCATAAGTTTTATTCCCAACATGTATATTTTTATCTGGATGAATTCTCCATAGATGACTAAAATCCTATCAAGAATCTACATCACTGGTCTTGAAAGGAAAATATTTCTTATACCAATATGATTGAATTCACATGCCTCTTATTCCAATCGAGGATCATTGGACCATCATTGTTATTAAACCTTTGCATGCACCAAGCAGGGAAGTTTGTGGATTAGCATAGGGACAGACACTATCGCATTCAACCAAGTAGGTGGACATTCTTTCGAGCTATTCCAATGAGAACTTAGGTAGCTTTAGTCAGTGCGTATACTCAATTGAATAACTATATGTTTGATTCACTTCCTGATGCTTAATATATATTAAATATTTGGTGCCTATCTATTCAATTTTTTAGACAACCAATAATCACTATCAAGGTCAATTTCTCTAGCTAGTAGCTATAATTCCACTCTAAGGTTCCATGAATAGTTATCCATAGAAGGGTGAGAAATTACCATTCAATTAATATAGGTAGAGGTGGCACGTTAAGTGAATCAACTTTGAGTAACATATAGATAAGGTTCCTACCCCCTTCACCAGTAGTGGATGAATGAATTCATTCCACCATCCATAGGTTGTGAATGGAAACAAATGTCACCTCTTTCAATAATACTGGTACTTGAATTAGAAGTGAGACCTTGTTGAAGCTCCTTAACCTAGTGAAAAATAATTTTCTTGGAATAGGAAAAACAACTCTAGAATGATTCCTCTCCAACACATTTAATTAAAAGTTTTTTCCCAATATCATTCTATTTCCATCATAATCTGTGTTCCCAACCTGGATATTCTTATCCAGATGACCGCCCCATAGACGAACAAAACCCTATCAAAAATCTACCTCACCCCCTTCAAAAGGAAAATATTTTTTATATCGACCCATTAGGATTCACGTGCCTCTTATTTCCACCCAAGATAATTGGAACATCACTGTTATTAACCATTTCTATGCACCAAACATGGTAATTAGTGGATTAACATAAGGAAAAACACTAGTGCATTCAACTAGGTAGGTGGGTGTTATTTCAAGCATTCCAAGTAGCCACTTAGGCAACTTTAGTGAATGTGTCTACTCAATTGAATAACTGTGAGTTTGGGTCACTTCTTGATGCTCACTATATCTTAAAGTCTCTAGTTCCTATCTATTCAATGTTTTAGACAACTACTAATCATTATCAAAGTGAATTTCTCTAATTAGTAACTCAAAATCCACTCTAAGTCTCCATGAGTAGTCATCCATAGAATGTTGGACTATTTCCATTCAATTAGAGGAGGTAGAGATGATAGGTTAAGTGAATCAAATTTTATTTGAGTAGCATATATACAAGGTTCCTACCCACTCCTCTAGCAATGGATGAATGAATTCAATAAGAGAAAATGGATTCATTCCGCCAACAATAGGTTGTGAAAGGTAACAACCTTCACCTCTTTGAATAATATTGGTACTTGAATTAGATGTGAGACCTTGTTGAATCTCCTTTCCCTAGTGAAAAATATTTTTTTTAGAATAGGAAAGACCACACTAGAACACTTACCCTCCAACACATTCAATTATAAGTTTTTTCCCATGATATTTATGTTTCTAGCATAGGCTCTATTATTGAATTGGATATTCTTATCCAGATGACTTCCCCATAGATGACCAAAATCCTATCAAGCATCTACCTCACCCACTTCGAAATGAAAATATTTATTATACCAATATGATAGGATTCACATGCCTCTTATTCCCACCCAAGAGCATTGGACCATCATTTTTATTAACCCTTTCATGCACCAAGCAGGGTGGTTGGTGGATTGACATAGAGACAAACACTAGTGCATTCAACCAAGTAATTGGGTGTTCTTTCAAGCTATTCCAAGTAGCCAATTAGGTAGCTTTAGATAGTGTGTATACTTAATTGAATAACTACACATTTGGGTCACTTCTTGGTGCTCAATATATATTCAATCTTCAATGCTTATATATTATTTTTTTTAGAAAAATACCACAGAATTGAAGTGAATTTATCTAGTTAATAGCTAAAATCCCACTATGTTGACGAGAAAAGTTTCCCGGCCAACATTAGGGGATCTCCCCAGTAAAAAGTCCCAACTAGACTCTGGACCGTTTATGATAGGTATCCCGTTCGGGGTGTGGGTTCGGCTACCATTGAATATGCCTTTTCTCGGACGGAAGATGTGCTCTACAGACTTGATGATACACGGTTACTCGAATGATACGAAAAAAATGGTCGATGAGTTCTCCTGTAAATGAAGCATTATAAATAGCAAAGTGAGTTTCGAAGCATGTAGCCAAAGGAAATGTTGTTAGCAACACATCATTAGGGTCATGCTCATAAAATCTTCTTGAACACAGAAGAAACAGTTCTCTATGGTCGAAATACCCTTCAATTCCTTAAATGTTTTCCAAAATATGGAGCACATTAATAACGAGGTCATTAAACATCTCTTAATGAAATATTCACATACCATTAACACATCTAGAAATATTAAACGTACAAATGACATATGAATAGAAAACATAGACTAGTTAGTTATAAAAGAAAACAAATACATAGGACATAATATTCATAATGTTAGCACACATAAGTCCTCATCCGATCTAGTAGTGGAATCAAAACATTAATTTGTATTCATTCTCAGAAATATGCATTCAATGCGATACAATTATCTCTTCTCCTATAGGAGTCCCAAAAAAGGGTCCTTTACAATGTCCCCAGAGGGAGTACTTATAGAACAAAATTGACCCTTGGGTGGCCCTGACCCTTCAACTTCCCAACCGTTGGTAGGGTTTGCGATCTAGGTGGTGTTTGCAACTTATGACTTGGTCTTGACTATGATCTGTGACATGTTCCCTTCTGCGACTTGCGATCTGTACCATTTCCTTTGTCAAGGGAGCAGTTGTGTGATGGAGAGGCCCTGTACATCTATCTTCTGCTGTTCCTTGAGGTACTTCTGCCAGGCCTGATAGTCTGTAGCCATTGGAGTGACCTAGGGGGTATCTTCTCCTAACTTGTGAAAACACTCAAAAGAGTCCAGGACCAAAGTGCACCTCTTTACTGAGATTTGATTGGATAGGGAGGCTAGTTGGGTGTAGATCTGGATTTGTGTAATGATGAACTAAATAATGTTTTCCTATGAGGCCAGGAGGTTCTGGGAAGTAGCTGCTTGCCTAATGGGTTGCATGGATACTTGAATGTCTTGGGTCACCTCTTCCCTTGTCTTCTGGATATCCAATGCTACCAAGGAAGGGATATGATGTACCTCAGCCATCGAATCGATGCCACTGATCAGGTGTTCATAAGCAAACATCACCTTTTCCACATCCTTTACCAGCTTATCCTTAGATTGTATCTTCATTCATATCTTGACTTTGTCGTTCTGCATAGAGAACCAATCCTTCCTCGGCAGAGGTGTCAGGAGCCTGTGGATATTTTTCTGACCATTCTAGTATACTGTCTAGGGCGGCGGAGGCTTCCTTTCATTGTGTAGTTTTCCTTTTAGTATCTGCTTGTGCTCTTAGTAGTTGTACGACTGTTTGCTTTATAATGAGAATTTCCTCATATACTTGCTTCATGGTAGCCTCCAAAGTAACCAATTCCATTTGAATAGCGATTGGTAATTCGTTGGGCTGGGTGGTTGTGAAATGAAGCCTTTGGATTTCTGCTTCCAGCACCTTCTTTTCTTGTTCAGACTAAGCTGCCTTCTGCTCGGAGGCCTGGAATCGGTTTTTTAGAGACAAAATTTCTCTACTCATTTTGCCGAAGTTTTCATCTATGGCTGCTATGAAGGCGGTCCCTGCTGATGCAATCATGATTGGATTAGACTAGGTACCTAGGACTATATCCTTTTCCATGGTAACTGTGAGGGGCTCGGCCGGATTCTATGTAAGACATTTTCTTTTCTCCTGTCTGATCTTGTGTGTGAACTGGTCGTATGTCAGCCTTGTTAGGTCTAAAATATCATCTTCCCGTTCCTCTGAGATGCCAAGTTCTGATAGCGGGAAGAGCACACTCGTCATGGGATTTGTTTGGGGTACCTCAATATGAGGAAGCTCTATTTTCTCCCCAGTATTTGGGGGCGATGTCTTGCTTCCCTCTACTTCCTTGGAAGATCCTTCCTGTGATTTCTGGTTTTATTCCTCCTTACTCCTCTTCTCGGCCTCTTCTTTATCCTATTCTTCCTTTCATTAGGGGAATTTTGAGGTCTAAAATGGGCCTCCTAAGGAAATAATAAAATAATAGCTATACCAATAAAATAATATTTATCGATTTTCAATTCACTTTTTGCACCACAATTCATGTAACCATAGTTAAATTAAATTCAAAAGTTGTACCAAAATAAAATTAATAAAAAAATTATACTGATGTGACTATAAATAAGAATGAGTTTTTCAAGAAAAAGTCATTATCATTGAACAACTAATACATTTGTCCTTTGTACTTAAATGACTTAAAATAAAATATAAATATAAATTTATAAATTCTTAATTATATTATATGTTATTAATTAAAATTTATATTATTTAAATTGTAAAATAACATGTAATTAATATACCATATAAATTAATATAATATAATATAATATAATAAATGTATAGGGATATGCATTGTTTCTTTTAAGAAATATGAAATTACAATAATATATTTTTATTCAAAAAGTGCGAAATGACATTTATTATGAGTACTTTACTTTGACTCTAAAAGTACTTAGAACACTATCATGGTTAACCATGAGTTTTTATCCACCATTGAGAATGCGACAATGTTACACAGTAATTTGTCACCGTCACTGCAATCCCCGTCTCGTACATTGGAGGGCTCATTTTGTGACCTGTGAGCAGTGACATGGCTTGAAACCACTTTCATGACATCCCTCTAAACAAGAGCTTTCATAGTCCTGAAGACACCTCCTTGTGGAAAACTCTAAAAATGGCCCTTTTTGCATTGGCGCGGGTAGCCAGTTCAATACCCGTGCCAATGGGGAAAATCCTTCAAAAAGGTCGCGCCAATTGGCGCTCTGTCCCAGAGTCGCACTCGCGCCAGCCAATTTAAGGAGTGTTTTTTAAAAATAAATGGCGGAATTTTTGTCCTAACAAATTCCTGGACTGCTATCTATCTTGAGTTGGGAGGTTTGGCTATGGATTTCCATAGAGAGGAAGTGGTTTGCCACCTCTCATGGAAGCTTCCTTGATGATAGGGCCAATCCCATGATTATAAGGATCCCAACTCCCCTTCCTCCATCTATAAAAGCTTTCTCATCTCCATTGCAAGCTAGTCTTCAAGTCTTCAAGTCTTCAAGTTCCCAAATTTCCCAAGAGCCTTATGCTGCAAGAACCTCCATAATTCCCTTAAGGCCAATTCAAGAAAGGATACTATTGTTAAGAGCTGAAGAGAGAGGTTTGTCCCATCCTTGACAGGCTTTTCGAGACGTGTTCTGCTGGCGACCCCCTTCGAAGGAGAATTCAGCGTCAAAACTATGGTTGTAATTTTCCTTTGATTGATTATTAATGAATGACTATTGGTTATGGTTCCACTCTTGTTGTTGTTTATAATGATGAGTTATGTCCTTTCTGACTGACATATAGTTGCATCTACTGGATTTTACGCTTGCGTTTTTTTTGTTTCTCACATGTGCAGGTGTCCATCACGGAAATCGTGGGGATTGTGATCTGCCAGAGCTAAGGAACGAGAGCGCCACCTCTTCTACAACGACTACGTTGGATTCCAGGTAAGCCTTCATCGCTAGTTGGTTTATTTGCAATTAGGAACCCGCACTATAGTATGTGACGATTGTTGCTAGACCCGGTCTGGGCTATTAGGGATCGCCTCTGTCTGCAGAGGGGATTTACCTCCACAACAAATTGGCGACTCCACTGGGGATCGTTAGCTTGTTGTCGTTCGTTTTATAAGCTATAGACGGAGCCTGAAGTTGGCCAGATAGCCTTTGGAATGCTATTGCTCTGCATTAGTGAAGTAGATCAAAGCTGCTTCAGTCAATCTCCGGTTTAGTTTATAAACTGAACACTTGGAGCTTTGTCTTGTCTTTTCGGTTGATTCTTGATTTTTCTTGCTTGATCAGCTCTTTGGGCTGGCTCTTTCTGTGAATTTGGCTTTTGGATAGCTTGATCATCACTGGTTTTCTTGTTGGATTGCTCTTTTTTTATTTTTGACTGGTAAACTCGACTGGCGCGCTTTTCATCTTGACAGTCGCGCCCATTGGCGCAGGTTGCTAGTGTATTACCCGCGCCAATTCTATTCTGGTGCTAGTTTCAGCCTTACAGTCGCGCCAATCCTGTAAGGTACTAGGGTTTACTCTGTTTTGAGCTTTCTGAGCTTGATCTGTGTCTGTCTCGCTTTGAGCCTAGATTACATGGTTCATTTGAGTCTTGGAGATTTTGCTGGAAGTGGTGAGTCTGGTCTTGGTTGGGAGAAATTATTTGTTTTTTTCATTTTCAGGCGTTGGCACTTGTTGTCAGTTAGAAACCCGCGCCAATTGGCCATGGGCACTAGTTGTCAGTGTGCAAGTCACGCCAGTTGGCGCTAGTTGTCAATGTAAAAGTCGAGCCAATTTCAGGGTGTGTGAAAATTGACATTTTTTCCCTAAATCCTTCACCAGTGTGTCTTTCCCTTCCGGTCTTTTCCTTGTATGAGCATAGATTACATTGCTCATTGTTTGGGATGTCTTCTTTCCATGATTGCTTGATGTAAAAGGGAATGAATGCCTTGTTTTGATCTCATTCTTTGTTTGACCTCATATGTCTTGTCGCATTTTGAGGGATTTCGTTACAAAGTGTTTAAAACAATGATTGCATTCTTAGTGTTTGTTTACATCTCTTTTGCGTTCACCCTTCATTAAGAAGATTTGCGTTTATTTAGTTTTCGTCTCAAAGTGTTATTTTTGTTTAAATGCATTAGATCACATTGCATTGAAAAGTATTTTTGAGATTTATCATTGAACTTAGATCACATTGTTTAATGATTGAAAGCTAGAAATCGCTTTGATTGCATTCTATTTTATTAAAAGCATGCATTAAGTAGAGTCTCATTTCATCGAAAAATGCATTGAGTGCATTATTATCATTTGAAAAGAAAAAGAGGATTTTGCACAGATTACATTGCATTATTCGCATCGTTGAATGTTTCAAATGACTCTTGGATAGTGAAAGTCATCTAGTTTGGAAAAGTTTCGTTTTCAGTGTTGTTGTTATTTGCATCATTGTTTGAATCTCTTCCCTTAACTAGATAGCATTCATCGAATTGAAAGTTTTCTTTTCTCATATAGCTGCATACAGGAGATTGTCATATGACATACGGTAGGGCCTTGAAACCGAAACATAATTGAATATCAACCATAAAATTTCCTCAATTTACCTAAGGAAGCATTGAAACATTAACGAACATTTAGAGGTCTAGGTTAGAGACGTGTTCCGGCGTCGTTAAAACCTAGTAGCTATCGTTCGCCTCTTGGCTTTAGACAGCGCTAGTACGGACTTGTGCTCCCCGTACCGTTGCGTATATAAAGGGAGACCCCACTAGGTTTCAATCCTTTATCCATAGGAAGCTGAGTCTGCCGCCCTATGCCCGTGATACACTGGACACAGCATTCGGGGAGATTGCCTGCATGTACGTTAAGTCCTTGGTTGATTTCTCTTTCATTTTGAAACCAAGGTGTATATTGTAGTTCACGGTTATTTGGTACACCCTTTGCCTAGTATTCCTGAGTAGTCATTTTGATCTTATCTGACTCTTTAAATTTGAAAAGATCATCAAGCGCTTGTCCTTTCACGCTTGCTTCAAAACTGAAAGAGATAGAGTCACCTTTCATCCGTTTCTCGACTCTTAAAACATGAAACGGTGAAGTTTCTAAGTTTCAATATGGTAAAATAAATCACCCGCGATCACACGCCCTGTTAGAATTTTCTTGTTGGCCGTTTGATTGTGTGCCTTGGTTTTTAGCCCGTGTGCGGCTTTGAGTTGTTGATGGCAACTTTTCCAGAGTTCACCAACCAAGGAATCCCCTCCGATTGGAATCCTGGTCCTTTTCCTCCTTTTGGGAATGTTGGTGCTCCTTATATGGCAACGTTGTCCCTTCCTGGGTTAACTGTTGGGTTGCCTGTTTGGTTGTTTTCAACCTCTGTGGTCTCGAATGTCTTGCCTACTATTCATTCAGTTCCTCTGCCTGAACAACATCATGTTGATTCCAAGGTGGACCTCTCCCCTTCTTCACCTGTTTCTGCATCTTCATCTTCTACTTCGCCTGGTGAAAGTCTAGATTCAAGTAACTAGGTGGCTAAGAAGAAGAAGAAGAAGACAAAGAAGAAGAAGTTCGATAAAGGAGAGGCTAGTTCTGCGGCTATTGCACCAAAGAATTCTTCTATTGATAAACCTCCCAACCCTCCACGGAAAGTCAAGTTCCCTTGCATGTTGTGCACGGGAGACCATCTTCTTCGAGACTGCCCTGGAATTCTCAAGGTGCTCGAAGCATGGTCCAATGGTCATCCGTCGTTGCCTTTGGCTTCCGGGAGTCAGGTTGGGGGCATGTCTTCAGTTAGTGCTGGTGAGACTCCTAAGAAGCAGGGTAAGCTCACCAATCCCTGTAAGTTATGTGAAGGGCACCATGCCATTCACCTTTGTCCATATATGGATGAAGCCAAGCGAGTTTTGGAAAACTCGGCTGTTTCTGCGCCGTGCCTTCCGGCTGGTTACAAGCAGCTTTCTTTGAGTCCTCTGCCAGCTGATCCTAAGATTGGTCAAGGGTCATCCTTGGTCGATCCCGCTCCCCTGGAAATTCAAATTCAGGAATCCATTCCCGACCAACCATTGGTCATGGGATCGGTTGAGCTGGTCCCTTCTGCGGTGCACCAGGTCTTTTCCGTTGAGAGTGGATCTCACACCCCTCATGTTCTTCTTGTTTCTTCAGATTCTTTAGACTTGGAGAAAGATTCTCCTGTCCCTGTACCTCAAGAAGTAGCTCCTCCGCCTCCCGTGATGGAGGTCCCAGAGGATACCCCTCCCACCTTCGAGATGGAGGTCGTGGAGGATGCTCCTTCTTCTTCCATAATACCAGGGGAAGACCATCTTGGTTCGATGGTGGTCCCTCCAAGTAGTTTGGTCGCTTCCTTTGATTGGAATCGATTTACGGGATACCGCCTTCCGTCTTATGTGCCTTTCGAGATCATAGTACAGGCCTTTGGTCTGGTTGTACCCAACACCATTATAGACGAAGGTGCATTTGTTAGTATTTTATCCTCAACTACTTGGCACGCTTTCAGTTCACCGCCGCTTGCGCCTGTTACACAGAATCTGTTGGCATTTAACAGAAGAACGAGTCAACCCTTAGGGATCCTTCCAAGGTTACTTGTTACTTTGGGAGGTAAAATCGTCCATATGGACGTGATGGTTGTTCCAGGCCCCTTGGATTTCAAACTGCTTTTGGGGCGTGATTACACCTATGCCATGGGAGCGCTTGTCTCCATTTTTCGTGTGGTCTGTTTTCCACATGAAGGTCGGATCGTGACCATCGATCATCTTTCATTATTTGGTCCTGATGTGGAAACTGGCCCACCATCATCCCTTCCTAGTTTTTATCCACCCGTTGTATCTGCCTCAACACAGGTCAACTATGTGGCTACCTACCCCGTGCCTGTACCTAGTGATAGTGCCATTGTGCATCAGGTGCTGGGGGCATTGGGTCCTGACTTCCAGGATGTTTTCCTTCCATCAGGAGTGGAACCCTTGGAAGCCATGACTTCTTGTTCATTATGATGAGGTCGGTTCGAGAAGAGTTCATTTTCTTGTGTCAAGCTCGTTAAAAAATGAAACAAGGTGTTTGGAGCAGAGTTTCTTGCCTTGTGTCAAGCTCCTTAAAAAATGAAACAAAGTTCTCGGAGCAAAGTTTCTTGTCTTGTGTCAAGCTCTTTAAAAAAAAACAAGGTTGTTAGAGCAGAGTTCCTTGTCTTGTGCCACGCTCCTTAAACCATGAAACAAGGTGTTTTGAGGATAGTTCTTTTAACGTGTCAACCTCGTTAAAATAATGAAACACATTCCCGTTCAATTCGAGTCTTTGATAAGATCTCGTAAAATCCCAATCGAGTCTTTCTTAGATCTTGTAACTTGAACCTTCACTCCCTCCATCTGTTTACTCAGGTGCATGGATTGAAGCTTGGGGGGCATGTACCTCGAACTGAGTCACCATGCTGGGGGCATGCTTACTTTTCAAGCATAGTTTGTTTCCGTTTCAAGCTTGTGTAAAAATGAAACCGGTTTCAAGCATAGTTTATCTTTGTTTCAAGCTTGTGTAAAAATGAAACCAACTTCAAGTAGAGTTTCCTGATTTCAAGCTTGTGTAAAAATGAAACCTTTCCCATTTTACCTCTTGTGATTGTCATTTTATCAGCTTGTTTTTACCAGATGAGCCTTGGTTTTCTCACTCCATCGTCACTATCTGCTTGGCCGATCATATGCCTTCACTTGGTTGTTTTACCTGTTCCTGAGGAACCACTGAGATGAGTGGTCTTGTTAGCCAGCCTCTTAACCTTTATCTTGTTTGAGTAGTTCCACCATAACTGGAACCAGTTGCTACCCTTAATACCACTCGTTCCTTCAGGAGGAGTCATCTTTCAGCTCTTTTCTGACTCTCTAAACATGAAAAGATTGCCGAGTACCTTGTCGTTTCGATCTCGTTAAAATGGTAACGAAACAACATCTACCCCGTATACGTTTACCCCTTTTTCGGGCTGGGATAGATTATTTATGAAAAAGGAATACCCTAGCCTATTGCGACTAGGAGGTTTTCTCAGACTTAGTTTTCTACCTTTTCGGATCTGAGGAACTATCTACGAAAAGGGACCGTTGGAGTTTACTTTTCTGCTGTCTTTTCAAACTCTCTAAACATGAAAAGACGCCGAGTTCTCCCCGTGTCAGAATTGTTAAACCTAAATGACATCGGAAATTGTCAATCATGACGTTATTCGAGTTTCTCCTTCCTAGGGCTCGTTAAATGTACTAGGATGGATTCGTCTGAAGGACGGATTTATATGACAAGCATATGGTATCCTCTTCAAGCTTGTGTAAAAATAAAGAGGTACTCACCGGGATGGTGGGGAAAATGGAACCAAATCATTGTCGTGTCGGCAGTATGTCGCTCTTGAACATGGCACTTGTCTGCATTCGTGTCGGGTTGGGGACATCTCATCTCATTTTTCACTTGCCTCCGTGGGTTTGGGTAATCCCTTTTACCTCTCATCTGCTCTTTGCCTCGTCACTATGACCTCTGATCTTTTGATGTCAAATACTGCCAAATCCACTGTCGTGCCACCAATATGTTCAAGAGAAGTTGACCTCTGCAAATATCAACCTTCCTCTGATTCTCATCTGATTTTGATTCACAAAACATCATGTTCCTCTGTCTCGTGTCGATGATGTGGGAAACACTATGGCCCACCTTCGATCAAGGTCACTTCCTATCGAATTCAGCTCATTATCCAAGAAGTTGATCTAGAGACTCCCTTCTGGTACCTTGGAGCTTGCATGCCTCAATGGCAGGTTCTTCGAATTCGACGTGAGGTTTTCATTATTGGCCTCCGATCAAGTGATTCTGCGGGTGTTCGACATCAGCTCATTTATTCACATGCCGTAGATTATACCTGTAGTACCTTGAGGGCCATTGGCATTAATGGTGGTACCTCTCACATCTGTTAACAGCTTCCATCATTGGCTGGTAATCAGACGATGTTCTTGCATGTTCGACTTCAGCTCACATATTCGCATGCTTGAACTTGTACTTTGTTCGGGTCGAGATGGAGCGCAAGACCCTGGATTCCTGTCTGTTATAATCCAGGCTGCGATTTTGTGGATTATTATGATTATTTACATGACTCACTTACTGGATGGCTATGACCATACTTGAGTCTATTTATCGATCCTCACTGGATGGTTGCGTCCATGCCTTGGATCTGGATTATTGTATACTCTGTTATGGATGGTTATGCCCATACCACATATATATCATGTATTTGAGACATCAGTTGTACTTCTTCACGCAGGTTTTCCGACCGCGGAGTTTTCAGTTGGACACGTTCTCGTAAAGCATTTCACCCCCCTCTCTCTCTCGGGCCTCATGCTTTAGGGGGCATCTGTTACACAGTAATTTGTCACCGTCCCTGCAATCCCCATCTCGCACATTGGAGGGCTCATTTTTTGACCTGTGAGCAGTGACATGGCTTGAAACCACTTTCATGACATCCCTCTAAACAAGAGCTTTCATAGCCCTGAAGACACTTCCTTGTGGAAAACTCTAAAAATGGCCCTTTTTGCATTGGCGCGGGTAGCCAGTTCAGTACCCGCGCCAATGGGGAAAATCCTTCAAAAAGGTCGCACCAATTGGCGCTCTGTCCCAGAGTCGCACTCGCGCCAGCCAATTTAAGGAGTGTTTTTTAAAAATAAATGGCGGAAGTTTCGTCCTAACAAATTCCTGGACTGTTATCTATCTTGAGTTGGGAGGTTTGGCTACGGATTTCCATAGAGAGGAAGTGGTTTGCCACCTCTCATGGAAGCTTCCTTGATGATAGGGCCAATCCCATGATTATAGGGATCCCAAATCCCCTTCCTCCATCTATAAAATCTTGCTCATCTCCATTGCAAGCTAGTCTTCAAGTCTTCAAGGCTTCAAGTCTTCAAGTCTTCAAGTTTTCAAGTTCCAAAATTTCCCAAGAGCCTTATGCTGCAAGAACCTCCATAATTCCCTTAAGGCCAATTCAAGCAAGGAGACTATTGTCAAGAGCTGAAGAGAGAGGTTTGTCCCATCCTTGATAGGATTTTTGAGACGTGTTCTGCTGGCGACCCCCTCCGAAGGAGAATTCAGCGTCAGAACTATGGTTGTAATTTTCCTTTGATTGATTATTAATGAATGACTATTGGTTATGGTTCCACTCTTGTTGTTGTTTATAATGATGAGTTATGTCCTTTCTGATTGACATATAGTTGCATCTACTTGATTTTACGCTTGCGTTTGTTTTGTTTCTCGCATGTGCAGGTATCCATCACGGAAATCGTGGGGATTGTGATCTGCCAGAGCTAAGGAACGGGAGCGCCACCTCTTCTACAACAACTGCATTGGATTCCAGGTAAGCCTTCATCGCTAGTTGGTTTATTTGCAATTAGGAACCTACACTATAGCGTGTGACAATTGTTGTTAGTCCTGGTCTGGGCTAGTAGGGATCGCCTCTGTCCGGAGAGGGGATTTACCTCCACAACAGACAAGTAAGTACCTTTAACTCAAGCAATTCCACCTCAACCATTAGGGATGATGTCATCTCCTAAAATGTGATTGGTTCTCATAAAGTGAATTTTGATTGTACATTTTCCTTAGGAGGCCCATTTTAGACCTCAAAATTCCCCTAATGAATATGCACTCGGCCTCTTTCTTCTTCTTCCTTCTTCTTACATTCCTCTTCCTCTATTTTCTTGCGGGCTTCTTCTACCTGCCTTCTCTTCTGTTCCTCCTTTTGTTGTTTTTTCTGCTGTTCCTCAACTTTCTTCTTTTGCTTGTCTTCTTCTTACTGTCGTTCCAGGGCATCTTGGGTTCTTTTGAGTTCTTCCTCCCTCGCCTTCTTCTCAGCTTCTTGCAGTTCCTTGGCATCTTTGTATCTCTTTTCCCATTTCGCTTTAGAAAGAATATTTCCCATATCATTCTTTGGATTCTTGGTTTTGGAAGAGGAGGCTCCTCCTATCGGGTCCTTTAGTTTCAGCATGTAGACCCTTTCTTCCATGGCTTGATCATCTTGAACCCTTTGATCCTTACTTAGGTCAGCTGATTCTTCTGGCGTGGCTTCCCTGTCTTTGTTGTACCAGTTCTCGATTCTCTCTGAAACAGGGCATTCCGTGTGTTGGTATTTCCAATTGAACTTGGCCCATTTTCAATGCGCAGGGACGATCCTTTTGGGATCATATGATATGTGGATGAAGTTCACAAAATTAAAACCTTTGGTTTTCTCTGCCTCTGCTTCTACTTCTTTGAAATCCTTAACTGTGTAGGCATCGATAGTGAGTGGGAGAGTAGGCCATGGTTTCTTTTTGCCTTTGCTGAGGACCTTGGAAAATCTGCTCATCATTTGGTAACACACCTCTTGTAAGAGTAGTTTATCAGTGACAAACTGGGGCAATGCGTGAGGTGCCTTGAATGATCTGAAGACCCTGATAAAAGTACTTTCTGCAATGGAAAACCAGTTGGCCACTTGGGTTGTTGTTTCCATGGCTTGCCTGGACATGCATGGGGCGTCTTTGCCGAAAATATTTCTGTAGAGTGCGGGAATGAAATTTTGCGAGATCGATTCTATATCTTGCTTGTATTCGGAAGCCCAGAACACACTTAAGTCTTTGTGGATTGGTCCACCATGCTTCATATCCCAACTATGCAACCATCCTTTAAAATGACATCTTGCGCATACTGCGTCCAAAAGGTAGGAAGACATGTAGAATTCAAACGCACATCCTTCTTCTCATGCCTGTGCTGCTGATATGTTTGACCTGAGGGCTGCTAATATCAGGTTAGCCCAGTTGAACCGGGTGCCATATGAAGTGATAGCATACATGAGTGGGACCCAGGTCACATTGAAAGTAGTGGCATCTGGTTGGCCGTACATGCTACAGATCATTGCTGCCACAATTTTGTAGACTTTCCTGAGGCCCTCTGTTTTATATTCCTGATCCTTTTTCACCTTAAACTTCTTGGGGTCCTCCCACCATCCCTTCAAGGTCTCCAGTATTGGTACTTCATGAGTGGCTACCCAATCGGCGTTGAAATATTGTTCTATGGTGGGGAGTTCATAGTAGACTTCAACATATTTCCCCATCAGGTTAGAAAAATTCTTCCCTGAGTGATCGCGGATGACCCAGAGCCCGAAGTCAACTTTCTGGAGGATCCATTCAATGACCTCTGCACATGGGAATATGGGTGGATGAGCACCTGAGTAGTGAAGTTTGGATCTCTTGACCTGAATATACACTTACCGGTCTGTGGGGTATTCTGGGAACTCAGGCTTTGTGAACTCCTGATATAATTGGTACCAAGTCATTTTTGTCTCCTTTCCCAAACACACAGGCGGTGTCCCCATAGATAGGGGGTGGGGAAGGAGGCGTGGCTTCTTTTGAGATCTCTATCTCGAGACTCTTTTTTATTTTCCGAATTGCTGGAGGCCCCATATCGCTTAAGGCCAAAGAGATGGAGACCCACTCGAGCTCGGCTTCAATATCCCTTGGCATGTCCATGAAACAATCCCACGATAAGACAGACAAAATTATCACAAATATGTTGATTGAATAAAATTCCAAATGAACTAACTGCTCAGGTTAGGTCACTGTGACCCCTGCCAACTATTATTTGAAGAAATGGTGAGGTTTGTGACTAGGTCCCAGTGGCATGAATTCTTAGGAAATTGTGACCTTGCGACTTGGCGAATTGTGACTAGGTCGCAAAGTCGTAGATTGGGCATTTAATTGGTGATTAGCGACCTGGCGACTTCGTGACTCAATGACCAAGTCGCTAGGTCGCAGAGTTGTGTTAGGGATTTTTTGAGAGGATTTGTGGCGATTGCAACCCACGGGGAATGAATTGCAAAGAGGGTAAAAAATCCAAGGGTGATGGGAAAATATGAGTTTAAAGGCCTTCCCAGGCAACAAAGAGTGGTGCTTGAAGCAAAATGAGTTGAGTTAAGGCTCAGAGGAGGAGGCAGAGAGAGGTGAGCATGAGGGGGTTGGAAACCTTAATTAGAGGGCTGGTGAGGACTTGGAATGAAACCAAAAGGGAATTAATAGGCTAGGGAAGGAGAAGGTGAGGCAACATTTAATCAAAACACGAAACAACAGGAGGATTAGGAAACTTACCTTGAGAAAACACGATCCATTTGTTTTGTCAGAGGCATTATTTTCTCCATCGCGCAGGTCAAATGTGACCTACGCGACCCTTTTATTTATAAAGGGGTCGCAAGTGCGATCATTTAATGCAGGTCGCTAAGTCACAAATCAGGGCTGGTTGAGGAGAGTTGCAACCTTGCGACCTTGTGACCTGGAGGTCACTAGTTTGCTAGGTCGCATAGTCGTAAATGTGAAAATTTAAGCCAGGATGCGACCTTGCGACCCTGCGACCTGGAGGTCGCTAGGTCGCACAGTTGCGAATGTGAATTTTTAGGCCAGGATGCAACCTTGTGACCCCGCGACCTGGAGGTTGCTAGGTCGCACAGTCACAAATGTGAATTTTTAGGCCAGGATGCGACCTTGCGACCTAGGGGTCGCAAAGTCGCTAGGTAGCATGGTCGCAAAATGTGTGATTTCATGAGTTTTGCTACTTTGCGACTATGCGACTAGTTTGTTAGAGAAAACAAGTCTTGGACCAAACTTTGTTGGCACAATACATGAAAAGGGGCTTTCTCAAGGCTCAAGGCTGAGGGTGCATCAAACTTTCCTTTACCAAAGAGATCAGGGGCTCTAAAATTTTAAGATGAGACTAAATTTTGGAGGGTGTTGTAGCGACTACAACAAATGGTGATTCACTGGTAGAACCCAAGATCTTTCCTGGCACTTCGTCTTGAGGGGGGCGGGGGGCTTATCAGGCTATTCCTTTCACCTCGTGGGTCCCACTACTTTCATCTCTAGCCCTTGCATGTTTTCTCAACCTGTTTGCACTGTTTGGGATGCTAGTTCACCGTGTTTTCATTTACGGAGACCGGACAGAAGGGGTTGGAGTAACCTCAAGGGTTTCAATGATTCAGTATAGCTATTTGGTTTCCTTATGTTGCTCCACTGCAAGCGAACTTGGTGGTCCCGACGGAGTCACTCCCTAGGAGTCACAGATGTTGCTCCGCTACCAGCGAGCCTGGTCAGTACCCCGAAGGAGTCATCTCATTGCCTCTCTGCACAGGAAGCCTTTCTCAATCCTTTACCCTTTATTTAATTTTCTAATAGCACTTATTTGAATGTGCTCGAGGCACTTATTTTGAACGTGCTCAAGGCACTTATTTGAATGTAGAAAGTATCGCTTGGGTGGATGAGGGATCCCGACTTATGTTACTTGCAAGAGAGGTTGCTCCTAGTCTGCATACAGGGACCTTTGAGTTTTCTAGAATATCATTTTCCGCCTGAGGTTGGCCCTGTTCCCTTTCCGTCTAGTGACCTATTTCACCAAAAATTCCTCTCCATCAGTAGTCCCTCGAGTTAGCATACTAGGTGAGCTACTTGAGTTTGGGTTCTAGGACTCAATCATGTTTTCCCCATGGGGGGTCTATTACAGGCAAGCTTAAGCCATTTTGTGTTCCCAGGCCAATTCTTCACCAATAGAAATTCTAGTACATCTTGCCAATAGAGTACCTGCTACGAATATCCCTCAACTTGAGGTGTTAGGAGAGTAGATTTCTGAGAGCTTGCTCGAAGAAAGCTACTTATTGAAACACACAAAACAAAAGAAAAACAACAAGAGCAGCAAAGAAAAGGAAAATAAAATATGGTACAAAGCATGGTGACGACCCATGAGGCTGTCAGGTGAAATAATGCTTGAGGTCGTGCCCATTTATTGGGAGGACCTAAATCCTCCCTTCTAATTTCTAGAGTCTATATGTGTGGGAATCGACCTTTTTTTGATCTGGAAGGGGCATGTCCACAGTTATTGGAATTTGGTGTGTTTCCCTTTATCTTCGCGAGCTTTGTTCCATTTGAGGACAAGGTCGCCCACCTCGAAAACCTTGTTTCTGATGGACTTCTTGTCGAACCATTGTTTTATTCGGGTCTGCTGGATGGAAAATTTTTCCCAGGCCTTTAGCCTTTCCTCCTCCAGTTTCAACAACGTGTCTATACAGGTTTGTAAGGAAGGGAATGGGGTACCATGCATTTATTGCGACAATTGAAGGGCTGGGAGAGACAGGTTGGGAGGAAGGATTGATTCTTTTCCATAAACTAGGAAAAATGGGGAGGTGCCCAAGGATGGTTTGGGTGTGACCCGATCAACCCATAGGGCGTTGTGCTAGTTTCGATGTTGGGACAACAAAGTATTTTTGATGATGTAGATGAGGTTTTTATTGGTTGACTTGGCTAACCCATTTCCTTGGGGATAATAGTTGGCGGAATGTTTGTGCACTATACCATTTTGTAGAGCAAATTCATATAACTTGAATGATGAAAAATAAGTAGCGTTATAAAAAACAAGGGAGGTTGGAACGCCAAACCTGGTCATGATGTGCTGAGTGATGAAAGCTATTGCCTCTTGATCGTTGATTTGATGCAACGATATCGCTTCAACCCACCTTATGAAGTAGTCCGTAGCTGTAAGGATATATCGATGCTGCTTAGAGGAATGTGGCAAAATTTCCCCGATCATGTCAAGTCCCCACTACTAAAATGGCTCTTCTACCGTGACAGACTGTAACAAGGTGGATGATCATGACTCCCTGTTGGCAAACTTTTGACATGGCAGGCATCTCCGAACATATGCGTGTGCATCTTTGAATAGAGTGGGCTAATAAAAATCGGCACGCATAATTTTGTGAGCTGTGGCATCCCCTGCATAGTGCCCACCAAATGGGCATCATGTAGTTCCTTCAGGACCTGTTGAGCCTCATTATGTTCTAAGCAGTGTAGAAAGACTCCGCTGTGGTGCTTGCGGAAAAACTTACCCTGCACTAGCTGGTAGGTTGCAACCTTCAGTCTTATTGCACGTTTTTTCTGGGTGGTTAAGGTGGGGTCCATGATACTGTGACCAAGATATTGCTGAATATCAATGTACCATGAAGGGGTGATTTGCTGAGGTGTACTGTCGGCTTGGTACATGTTGATTTCATGATCCCAACATTCCTCTTCATTGCCCCACAAGTCTATGGCTTCAGTAACCATCTGACATAGCCCTTGTCCCTTGATAGTATGTGCAAGCTTGAATACAAATTCATACTCTTGAAGGCACATCATCCAGTTGCCTCGTCTCCCACCCATCTCTTGCTGCACGAATAGTGAGTGAACCGCTGGGTGAGGTACAAACACTGTGACGTGATTATTCAAAATATATGGCCTAAAATGTTTGACTGCCTTATATACCGCGTAAGATTTCTTGTCAATATCCAGATAATTCAGCTCAACACCTTGCAATCCTGTGCTCATGAATGATATGGGCCGCTCGTCACTGCTGCTGTCTTTCTGAGTGAGGACGGCCGCGAGAGATGAGTCTGAGGCCAAGGTATACAAAATTAAGCCTTTGCTGAAATCCGGGCTATGAAGGGCTAGTGCTTCTAGTGCTTCTTTCTTGGGGGTATTCTATTTAAAATTTGTGTTCTTCTGGATCATACCTTGCAGAGGTTTCATGATTTGGGCGAAGTCTGATATGAATTTTCATAGGAAGTTGATCTTTCCGAGAAACGACTGCATGGCCTTTTTGCTACCCGGGGGAGGAATCTGGGCGATGGATTTTGCGCATTTTGGGTCCACCACTATGCCATCTTGAGTTATGATGTGACCCAACAGATTCCCTTTGGAGACTGCGAAGATGCTATTTTTGGGGTTAAGTGAGATCCCGTATTTTTGACACCTTTCGAAAATATGTTTGAGGTGGTGTAAGTGGTCACACCTGCGTTTGGAAAATACAGTGACGTTGTCAAGGTATACCACCACACTTTGCCCCATTAGACCATGAAAGGCGATGTCCATGGCCCTCTAGAAGGTGGCCCCAACATTGATCAAGCCAAAGGGCATGCGTTTGGACGCGAACGTTCCCCACTTAGTCCTGAATGTGGTTTTCAGACGATCAGGTTCAACCACTAGTACTTGGTTTTAACCTAAGAAACCATCCAGTAATGAGAAAATTTCTAACCCAGATACTTCTTGAAGGATTTTCTCCATGGGGGGCACCAGGTAGTTATTCTTGTTCGAATGATCAGGTGATCATGTCCTAAGTTGAAAAAATGCTCAAAATTGGAACTGCTCAGAATTGGTTGAAACCAGAATGACTGGATAGGCCTCGTCAATACGATCCTAGCGCCGCAAACGACACTCAAATCCAACACTATATGTGAAAGTTATGCGGGTTTGAAATTTACAAATTCCTTCAAAAATCAGTTTGACTAGGGTTTACTTTTGACTTTGACAAATATTAAAAAAATAATATTTCAGGAATATTCCTCAGAATATTTTGGGAATATTCCTTGGAATATTCCTCAGAATATACCCTATGGACCTATCACATTATGACAAGTGGTAAGTGCTGATTTCACAATGTTTTGACTTTTTGTTTTCGTGGCCAATAAGAGGGTGCCACGTGGCCCCAGGCCGGTGTAATTTTGGTTGTGAAAAATTATTTGGAATTTACAAGTTTTGACCCCGGGTCGATTGGCCACCAGCACAAGCACCCGACCGCTTGCTCTACATTGTGTTTCTTAGCCTATACAGTCGCAAGTTCTATATGAAGATTGTCAAAGGTATGGGTGGCGGCAAAAGGGGCCAGCCCCTAAGGGAAAGCCCCCATATAACATGTTATCACATGACCTTGCACCATGACTGAGGGATAAAGCCCATACAACTGGCGGTTAACTGCGAAAATATCAGCACATGTGGCCACGTTTAAACATAAATGTCATAATAAAGTGGTTTGTTAACGTTTCTGCTGGTGGCTAGGGTGGCGGTCTATGTGACCAACCACCCATACAACAGTTAATGCCAACTAAACTGCGTGGTTTTTGTGGAGCGTGCCTCCAAATTCGGTGGTCTTTGCCAAAACAGTCGGAGTTAACTCCAGTCTACCAATTTTGGTGGAGTTTTTTTAGGCTAAACTGGACAAATGTTGTTTTTGTCATGAATTCTCCATTACTGAACCTTTTTGGACAATATTTTAGTCAATTTCGACTATTCTCAGCATTTTGGAGGCATTGGAATAGGTTTTAGAGCCAAAAAACTTGATCTTCATGTAATTTTTCTTCAGGGAAGTTTGGAGAGCCATCAGGGTCTAGAGGGTGTTGGAGCTGTATTGGGCTATGTTTAACCATTTGAGGTGAATAAAAGTCAATTTATACTGATTTATGTATTTTGAATTCATTTTTACAGCTGTTTTGGACTGTTTAGGCCTTATTTTAACTGTATTACCAATTTGAGCATCATAATATATCAAGGACATGCCCATTGGGAGCCTTGGACCCGACAGATGTAGCCCAGGAGGAGTGAACTACCTCATCATGTTGCTGTGTGTTTATGGTGAAGTTATTCTACTGTGCTCTTCAGATTAAATTTGTTAAACAATAAACTAAAACAACATTCCATCACACCTAAATTCATAAATAGTTATCAAAAACACTTTGTTTCACTTGCAAGACTATTCAAACACTTTGCACACTTAATTTAATGGAAATGAATACTTTGAACAACAAAAAAAATACTTTCATTTTCAGATCAGTTGGTATCAAAGCTCAGGATTAGAGCCTTAGAATCTAGAGTTTTTACTCAAAATTTGTTTTGTGCAAAGATAAAGTTATTTGTTTTCAAGTTTTCATGCTTACTAGGCTTAAACTCAAGAGTGGTGAAGGAAACTTGGTTAGTGCACAAACTAATCCACAACCAAGAAAGGTCAGAGAACCACCTCCAAGAGCCATATAAGTAGCTTCAAGCATGTCTTCAAGAGAAGGAGAAGCTCCTGAAGATATGGATCCCAAGGAAGAATAACGGGTATTCCGGAAAGATTTCTTGGATATGACTGAGATGGTGAGGATCGTCTACCAAGAAAGAAATGATAGGCTTGTTGGAGAAGGGTATAAAAACCAGAAAGAAGGAGAGGGTTCCTCAGGAGGAAAGAAGAGTGATGACAAGTCAAAGAAAGGACATGGAGGAAATGGTGATACACCATCCCCATCTTCATCCTATTCCTCTACATCATCTTCCTTGACTTCGGTAAATCAGTCTCACAAGACTAAAACCACTGGTAAAATTCCATTTTTAAAGATTGATGTCAAATTTGAATTGCCTATGTTTAACGGTGAATTCAATGCAGAGAAAATTGACAATTGGATCAGACAATTGGAAGTTTATTTAAGGATTCAAAACCTTCATGTTGACGACACCAAGATACAGTTAGCCTCGCTGAGAATGGATGGAGCAGCATTGGTATGGTGGGAAGCCAAGACCAAGGATGAAATTAAAAAACATGGTAAGATTAATTTATCATGGGCTGAATTTATTACTGCAATCAAAAATAAATTTTATCCATTAGCCCATTTACAAAAGGCTATAATGAATTGACAAAACTTTAGATAGCTTAAGGGAAAAAATGTGCAAGACTATTCCCAAGAGTTTAGGAGAAGATCACTCTTATTAGGGGTAGACTTACAAAGTCAAGATACTTTTCTTATATGTGGTTTGCATAGTTACCTTAAACATACTATCTTTATGTTCAATCCTACTAGTCTAGACAAAGTTTGTGTACAAGCTATGCGTTTAGAGGCTAGAGGGAAAAACACTTTTGATGAGGGTAGAAACAAACCTTTCAAAGGGAAGAAAAAAGATAAAACCTTTAAGGGAAAAGGAAAAAATAATGCATCTATCAAAAAAGAGGGTGAAAAATTTATATGTAAACATTATTCAAGAGAGGGCCATGAAGAGAAAAACTATTGGAAATTACATCCTGAAAAAAGAACTCAGTTTAACAAAAACAAAGGAAAGAAGAAAACTGCAGCTACTACAACTACACCTCAAGATTTAGGTGATGATTCAGGTGACAAAACCGAAATTGCAGCCATGGGTTTGAAAAGTATGAAGGGAAAGTAAAATGAAACTAAGCCTAGCACTAGTACTTCAAACTGTCATGTACAAGCTCCTAATGAGGAAGAAAGAATTTAATTGTTCCATGTGAGGGTAGTCTCAAAACATACTAAAATTGACACATTGTTTGACAGTGGGTCACAAGAAAATCTCATATCAGAAGACTTGGTCAAACTGCTTAAACTTGAGACCATTCCACATCCAAAGCCTTATCCACTTGGGTGGATATGCAAGGATGAAAATTTACAAGTCTAAAGAAAGTGCATATTGTGATTCGCCATTACTGCACACTTTATTGACACAGTTGAACTTGATGTGGTGCCGCTTGATATATCAGGAATTGTTTTGGGAAGTCCTTACTTATTTGACAGAAAAGCGATCTTCCATCGCCATGACAAAAAATATAATATCTTTAAAGATGGAAAGGATTTCATTGTCAGAGCACATCGCAAGAAGGAAAATATAGAGATGGTAAATGCGGGACAGGTAAAAAGGCTAGTAAATTCTAGTAAGAGTTTTGTACTTCTTATGGTTAAGCCCAAGGTTGATATGAATCATGAGTCATTTGAAAATTTTGATTCCAAGCTTAAATCAGATTTATATGATGTATTTGATTCACATCATGAGATGTTTCAGGAACCGACATGTTTACCTCCTAAAAGGGACATTCAACATGAAATCCATTTACATCAAGATTGTCCTCTTCCTAACATTGGCGTGTACCGCTTGCCTATCATGGAGAATGCTGAAATGAAGAGGCAAATTAAAGACTTGTTGGACAAAGGACTCATAAGACCAAGAAATTCACCATGTGGGTCACTGATAGTGTTGATTCCAAAGAAAGATGGAACTTGGCGCATGTGTGTGGACTTCAGGGCATTGAACAAAATAATGGTAAAGAATCGTTACCCACTTCCAAGGACAGATGATTTTTTGGATCAGCTGAAAGATGCTAAATATTTCACTAAGTTAGACTTATTTAGTGGCTATCATCAAGTTATAATTGCAGAAAGTGACATTTGGAAGACAACATTTAAAACCAAACAGGGACTCTTTGAGTGGCTTGTTATGCCGTTTGGTTTATGCAATGCAACTGCAACTTTCATGTAGGTAATGGATGATGTCTTATGTCCTTTTCTTGATGATTTTTTTATTGTCTACTTATATGAAATCTTAATTTTCAGCAAGACTAGAGAAGAGCATGTCATGCATGTTAAGAAAGCACTTGATATTTTGAAGAAAAATCAGTTATTTCTTAAAATGTCAAAGTGTGAATTTGGAAAGACTTATTTGGTTTATTTGGGACACATAGTAGGAGGAGGTGCTTTGAGAATTGATCCTTCCAAAGTAGAAGCCATTGTGAATTGGCCTACTCCCAAATCCATTACAGAGGTAATAAGTTTTTTGGGTGCAGCTCAGTATTGGAGGAAGTTTATTTCTAACTTCTCTGCCATAGCAGCTCCTATGCATGCAGTGACTAGTGTGAAGCGTGATTTCCAATGGGGAGGAAAGCAACAGAAATATTTTGAGTCTTTGAAGGAGAAGATAAGCTCAGCTCCAGTCCTTGCATTACCAGACTTGAGACAGCCATTCAAGATTCAGACAGATGCTAGTGATTACGCCATGGGTGCAATTCTCTTACAACATGGAAAACCTGTTGCATTTCATTATGATACATTTAATGGTGCTGTTGTGAATTATCCTACATATGATAAAGAGTTGTATGCATTGCTACAAAGTGTCAAAAAATGGAAACACTACTTGATGGGAAAAGAAACAATTGTTCATACCGACCATCGACCTTTATAGTACTTGCAGTCGCAAAGTAAATTGCAGCAGTCACGACATTTCAGATGGATGGGTTTCCTACAACAATATCACTTGGTAATAAGGTACAAGAAAGGTATTTACAATAAGGTTGCTGATATGATTTCAAGGCCTATTATTAGTGCTAGTACTTTACTTAAGAATGATTCTATTGTACATGAGAGCTACATAGAACAGTATGCATCAGATGTTGATTTTAAGGATGCGTATACTAACTTGAGTGAAGGGAATCATGTTGAGGAGAATGATTATCATTTGTATAATAATTTTCTATTTCAAATGGAAAAGTTATGTATACCACAGGGGGAGAGACTAAACATCATAAGAGAAGCTCATTTTTCTCTTATAGCTGGACATTTCGGGGTAAGCAAAACAGTGGCACATTTACAGAGGTATTTTTATTGGCCTCGCATGGTGTTTGTGCTCAACCTAGTCTCCTAAATTGAGTTCATTAATTGTCAACCAGGGTTGGTAAACTGCTGAAGTGTGGTGCACTATATGTGCCTAGGTATTTGTTTCTCACTACGTTGTGTCTAGTGTTTTATGATGTTTTTGGGTTTTTATGGTTTTATGTTCACAAAGGAAAGAACTAAATGCTGGTGGAAAGAAGCTACTGGTTAAAAACAGAGTGAAGCCTAAATTATGGATGACAAATGACAAATGAAAATACTGAAACAAAACAAAGCCTAAACTATGGCTAGCAAATTACAAAGCTTGATAATGACTTCAAGGAAATAAATCACAACATGAGCTTAACTTGTCCAATTCATTCATTAAAGATGTTTTGGAAGAGCTTGAGAAATGGGCAGTTAAGTGTAAATAAAGTTCTCCTAACTAAACAATCAAACAATCAACTTACAATGTTACAACATCTCATCCATGATTAAAGGTCTATTGGAATATATTTGGAAAAGAACATTTGTAACACCATAAGATTTCTATTCTAACTAGCTTCTAATTCTGTTCTGCAACTCAATTTAACACCACTAGGCCTCGTTCCAAAAGTTATAGATTTCCTTTTTAGAATGGTCTTTTGAGAAAAGGCTTGTTTGTGAAATGGTAAAAAGGTTGCAAAATACTCTAGGTCTTATACTGATACTAACTCCTGTCCAAATGATTGTGTATTAATATAAGGTTTGAACAAAAGAAGTTTTGTAAATAATGAAGACCGTGGTATTTGAATTTAACAACTAATATAACTTAAAAATGCAATGGATGACAACTAGACCGGAGTGCTAATACAGTGAGCTAAAACTGAACTAGAGTGCCACTAGTAAATTTGAAGTACAGTGAACAATGTTAGACTGAAAAGCCATTATGAAACTGAAAATGAAATGACAGAGCTGAACCACATGCATTCTACCTCCGGAGTACTATAACTACGTTAACATGCAACTAACCTAAGGAATTCTACAGTCCATTCCGTTCAGTATGAATGATGTTTTGGAAGAGTTTGTGAGAACAAGTATGGATGTATCATTCAAAGCATTTGAACATAAACACAAGACTGAAAGCAGATACAACTAAAATCCAAGACATCACAGCTACTTCTTACTCATTGTTATGATATTTTTGAAGAGCTTTATAAGAGTAAGATTGGATATGCCACTTGGTGTAAACTAGCAACTAAAACTTACAATACCACAGTTATGCCTTATTCATCATAATGATATTTTGGAAAAGTTTATTAGAGTAAGTTTTAACTGTGATAACTAACGAAAGTAAATGCAACTAAAACCTACACTATCACAGTTGTGCCTTATTCTTCATAATGATATTTTGGAAGAGTTGATTAGAGTAAGTTTGACTGTGATAGTAAATATAAACAAATATGAACATAAGCTTCAGAAATCTACTTAAACTAGAAATAAAAGCGAGACTAAAACACTTATCTACTGTATAAACAAGGCCGCTCAGGAGGCAGGGGCCCTCTACCACCAAAGTAGCACGAAATCTATTTCAAAATCGACTCAACGCGTTCAAGGAAATGCTGCTTCTTTCATTAAAGAGGAATCACCTCAAAACAGAGTGTTCTCGGACTTCAAAGATCTTGTAGTCAACCATAAAATATAACCAAAATCTAACCTTTGTCTCTCGGTTTCCCGAGCATATTTATAGAAAATTTACATAACAGAACTTGAGATAATACAGGGATTACTGTCTTTCCATATTAAAATTGAACTAGAACTCTAAAGGTGGCATCGTAATATGACAAAGGACATCTGGACTGTCCTTGTCCTATTAGGAGTCTATCTCCTATTTTGAGTTCCCGCGTGCATAACCACGTACAGAATTCTGTTCGATATTCATGGAGAGCAACAAATGCTGAGGGCATGACGTGGAATACGACCATGTGTGGCTTTCCCTGAGAGGACATCTGGAACCTGCTTAAACATGAAGATGGCTACAGAATTGGCAACTAGCTACAGAATGTCTGCATTCTGTAGCTAGTTTCAGTTCAAAAAGTACTACAATGACAAAATCATAAAAACATAGCAAGTTAGCCACGATATTCATTCTTAAAGAAATTTTAACTAATTTCATTGATCATTTGAGCCTGGGATTATTAATGGATAAAAGAAATGGAGTGAAATGCGGTGGAAGAAAGAACATTTTTGGAGCTCAACATACCCCCACTGCTAGATTCTTGCATGTCCTCATGCAACTATTCCATGAACTCAGAGACCTCTGCAACAACATCCAATCCTCTTCTTCTACTTTGTCTGGTAGTTAAAGGCCTTCTGGGCTTCCTGATGACTGACTTGAACCTTAAATTGGTAAGTGCCCTGATTAACTTTTTGTTCCTCTTTTTCAACTTTTCATTAGCCTTTTCCACTTTGTCCATTTGTAGAGACAGGGTTGAGTTCATATTGGTTTTTAGTTTAACTTGTTCCCTCAGAATATCATTCTCAGTCCTGATATGTCTATTAAGTACTTCCATCTCATACCTATCTCTTCTTAGCACATCTATTTCAGACAGTGGAGGACTAGGGGTTCTGTCTCTACTCTCTGAAGCTTTCGTCTCCAATGTTTCAACATAGTTGTAAATTTCTTGCTGTGTAGGATCAATTTCTGGAACTTCTTCATCAAAATCTTCCTCAGTAGGTGTTTCTTCATCTTCTATGTTTATAACCCCAGTTTGTTTAACTTTTGTTTTCTTTAGTATACCCCTCAGTCTGTGGCTCCTCCTCAGTTGAGATGGCCCTTCTCCTCTTTCTCTGGCAACTCTTCTTATGATTCTCTTTTTCTTAAGCTGCTTCTTAATCTGAACTAATTTTTCAAAGATCATTTCTTCACTACTTTCGTGTATTGTTTTACCAATTTCAGTTTTGGAGGGTCTCCATCTTCTACTTCTTTTTGTAGGTTCATGTTCAGGTGGAGGTTTCTTTGGTTCCTCAAAGTGATTTCTCACCAAGAAGTTATCCCAATTATCCCCTACTTTTCTCAAATAATGCTCAATCAAAATATTGACTAAACCATGGTGGTATAAGGTTGTCTCCAGAAATTGAATTCCCTTTTGGACACTTGAAGCCATTTTATTTAAACTTTGAAGCAAGAAAAAGGGCAAATTAAGTTCTTCTTCTAGGAAATGCATTATCAACCTAATATGGTAAACATAGAAAGCAACATGTTTCTCCATTTTTTCTTTAATGCAGAACTAGGGATACCCTTTTTAAAAACAGTGACATCCATACCTGGTGACTTGAATATCTGCTTCCATGATTCGTTATGGAATTCTCTGTTCTTAAACCACCTTTCTCCTTGTCTAGGTAGTCCTGTTGCTTCTGCAATAAAAGCTTCTGTGACAGTGAATTTAATATCTCCAACTTCAACTTCGGCCCCATTAAAAGATCTTGCAAAAGTTTTAGTAACTTCTTTTTGGAAGCCACTGAATCTTTCAAGGAATTGCAACCATCCTGCTTGTTGTAAGATTTCTCGGATTTGGGGATAGCCTTCCAAGTATTTAGTGCCAACTGGTTATGTTCTCACGATGAGGCCCATAACTCTTCTTCAATCTTCAATTCACCAACCTTTTGCTCACGGTGACAATGGTTGTTAACAAGTTGTTTTTTCTCCCCAAATGTTTCCTCTGTTTCACGGTGATAATGGTTGTTACATAGATACCTCTGTTTTACAGAATGAAATGGTTAAGAGACGGCTGCGGGAAGGAGTGATATGGAATGGTTACGGAATCAATTAATGAGGTGAGGTGAAGAAAATGAATCAATGAGTGAAAAGACCGCGGAGATATTTCAAAAATCATCATTAAATGCTTAGTGACGTGATTAATCCAATCACTTCAGCACTTTAACCGTTTATATTTTTTTAAATGATGATCGGATATGGGTTTTGAATTGGTGAAATAGAAGGATTTTTATCCAAAGTTTTGCAGGAGGTTTGTTCGGCATGATCAATAAAATTAATCAAAACAACTTTTTGAATTATTCATAGCTAAACTATACTAAAATTTTTCATAATATGTCATTATAATCACTTCATACCTTTTCCTTTGCTTTGATTTTCTTGTGATATTCATATGATTTGTTTTCCTCTGAAAATCATTAATTTTTAAGTCTTCATAACCTTCTTGATCTTGACTTGTTCATGGATATGCAGGATCATTTTGTTGCAAATCAAATGATCGCTGGTGTGTGCCTTCAGGATCTGTAGCTGCAGAATGTCTATCTGGCTGCAGAAAGTCTGATTAGCTGCAGAATGTCTGTTTGATTGCAGAATGTACCTGTAGAGAACTTTGAAACATGGAATGGAGTGGTTTGGAATGTAAGTGGAATGTTGTATGGAACGAGTGAAGATGGATGATGAAATATGGTATAATGGGACATGTATGAAGTGAATGATGGAGTGGGATGGATCACAACTTATGAAATGGAGTGAAAAAGTGCCCTGCAATTTCTGCTGTGTATTATTCAATTGCAGAAAGGAGATCAAACTTAAAGATCTGAAATGGAAATGAAGTGAACCATGAAGTGAAGTGGATGAAGTGTGGATGAATGAATGGAATAAGATATGATATGAATGAATGGAATGAAATGAATAAATTATGGAATGAGATGAAGTGAAATGAGATGGATCATAAGTGAAATGGATCTGCACTTATGATTTTGTAACAGCTGCTTGTAAAAAAAACAAAATGGAAAAGTTAGAGTGTCAGAAAGATTCTGATTTTCACTCCATCTTTTCTGTATAAACATGCCAATCAGTGATTGGTTTTCATGTCTATACTTTACTTTTTTATTTATTTATTTATTTATTTATTTATTTTTATATGTATGACTTCAGAAAATTCAATTAAGTTGATGAAGAAGAAAGATTCTTCTTCATTAACTTCACATCACTTTTTTCCTAGAACTTCTTGACAAATTATTCTCTTGAGAGTGGTTTGTGATACAACTTCAATCTATGACCATTCACAAGAAAAGTAACCTCTTCTTCATCTATTGTCCTGATTTTTATTGCTCCATTGTCAAAAATTCGCACAATTTCATAAGGCTCAAGCCAATGTGTTTGAAATTTACCTTAGAAATCCTTGAAATTTGAATCAAACAAGAGAGCCCAGTCACCTTCTTTGAACTTCTTTTCCTTGATGTAATTGTCATTCCATCTAGCCCTCTGCTATTGGACTATACTGGTTTTCTGAACTGCATCTTGTCTAATCTCATCCAATTCATTAATCTGCTCCAATTTGTGTTTTTGTGCCTCTGATAGATCAAGTCCTAGCTGAACTGCCATTTTGAAAGTTTGAATCTGGAACTCTATGGGAAACAAAACTTGATTTCCATAAACAAGTTCATAAGGAGTATAGTTTGTTGTGCTTCTCCATGTAGTTCTATAGGCCCACAAGGCTTCAGGAAGCCTATCTACCCAATATTTTCTATGTAAATGGACAGTCTTTGTTAGGATCCCTTCAATAAACTTATTAGTAGATTCCACTTGAACTTTTGCTTGTGGATGATAGGGAGTAGATTTCTGTGTCTAATTTTGTACCTCTCCATCATTTGTTCCACTAGCCTTGACGTGAATTGAGCTCCTTGATCTGTAGCAATTTCCCTTGGGACACCGAAACGAGTAAAAATATCCTCAAAAAGAAAATTAACTACAGATGCTTCATTAGCAAAAAGTAATGGCTTGGCCTCTACCCATTTGGTAACATAATCAATGCAAACTAATATATATCTCTTTTGTCTTGATGGAGGACTAATAGGTCCTACAAAATCTAGAGCCCATTTTTCAAAAGGTTCAATATGTACCTGAGGTTGCAATGGCATCTCACCTGAAGGAGAAGGTTTCCCTACCCTTTGGAAACTGTCACACCTTTTGACATACTCTTTAGCATCTTTAAACAAGGATGGCCAATAATATCCTAAATGAAGGATCTTATAGGTTGTCCTCTTGTCAGCAAAGTGTCTGCCACAAGGTTCATCATGACATGCTTTGAGAATCTCAAGCATCTCATCTTCCCGAACACATCTCCTAATGATAAAATCTGGACCTGTCCTGTACAACTCATTAGCAACCCATGAATATTTTGCACTGTCATAAATGATTTTTCTTTTCTCTCTTGCATTCATTATTGAAGGAAATTTCCCTGAAACTAAATAATTAGCAATATCAGCAAACCAAGGAGTCTGAGTAGAAATTGCAAAAATATATTCATCAGGAAATTGATCTTCAACTGGAGTGTCATCTTTAATGTTTTGGAGTCTAGATAGGAAATTAGCTACTGTGTTTTGTTTTCCGGGCCTATCTAAAATGGTAATGTTGAATTCTTGTAAAAGAAATAACCATCTTATAACTCTGCCATTAGTAATTGATTTGTTCATTAAGTATCTAATTGCAGAATGATCTGTGTGAAAAAAAGTTTCATAGCCTATTATATAGTGTCTGAATTTGTTTATGGCATGGACAACAACTAAAAACTCTTTTTCAGTTACAGTATAGTTTAACTCTGCAGGAGTCAAATTTTTACTGGTGTAGTAGATGGCATAAGGAATCAGGTCTTTTTGTCCCAATACTGCTCCTAGAGCTGTATCTGAGGCATCTGTTGAAATATGAAAAGGTAACTTCCAGTTAGGTCCCCTTAAAATAGGTGCTTCATAAATTTTTATTTTCAGGGTCTCAAAAGCTAATTGGCAATCAGAATTCCATTTGAATTCACAGTCTTTAGTAAGCAATTTAAAGAGTGGAGATGCTATCTTGGTGAAGTTTTCTATAAACCTCCGATAATATCCTGTAAATCCTAGAAAACTCCTAACATCTTTTTGACAACTTGGAATAGATAAGTTAGAGATAACTTCAACTTTTGACTCATCAACTCTAATCCCATCCCCTGAAATGTGATGTCCTAAAACAATACCTTCAGTAAACATCATGAAACATTTCTCATGACTAAGTGAAAGATTTGTTTCTTGAAATCTCTTTAAAACATTTTCCAATTTTGCTAAAGCTTCTTCAAATGTGTTTCCATAAACTGTGAAATCATCCATATATACCTCTACACAATCATGTATTAGATATGAAAAAATTCCTAATACTGCCCTTTGGAATGTTGCAGGTGCATTGCATAATCCAAATGGAAATACTCGGTAAGCATAAGTACCCCAAGGACGGGTAAATGTGGTTTTGTCTTGGTCCTCAAGTGCTACTTGAATTTGATTATAACCACTAAACCCATCTAGAAATGAGAAGTACTTTTTGCCAGCTAAGGTATCTAACACCTGATCTATGAAAGGTAAAGGGAAATGATCTTTAAGAGTAGCTTTGTTTAATTCTCGGTAGTCAATACATACCCTCAATTTACCATTTTTCTTTGGTACAATTACCAAAGGAGAAACCCACTGACTATCTGAAATAGGATAGATAAAGTTGACATTCAAAAATTTCTGCAATTCTTCTCTAACAATCTCCTCAAGATTTGGATTCATCCTTCTTTGAGGTTGTCTGATTGGTTTACAATTTTCCTCTAGGTATATGTGATGAGTGCAAGTCTTAGGACTTATCCCTTTCATATCAGTGTACTCCCATACATATGCAGAGGAATGTCTCTGTAATATCTTGACTAACTCTTCTTGTTGAGATTTTTCTAAGTTCTTGTTTATATTTAAAGTTTTGCCTGGAAATATCTCACTTGTAGAGCTGCCAAATTTATCCATAGAATGAAGAGACATCTGTCTTGATGACAAAAAATCAATGTTGGATTCTTCTTGAAATTGGTCATGTTTATGTTCCGAAGAGGATTCAAAGTTTTCTAAAGTATTCAGAATTTGACTATCTTCACTAATTTCTGAAATTGTGAAGAGAGGTTGTAAGTCTTCTTCATCCTCTATCCATTGAGTATCATCTAAATCTGTAATTTTCCTTGCCGGAGGATACAAAGTGAATTTCTTAGTTGAACTACCATCAGAGATGTACATATCACCGGATCTACAACTAATGAAAGCATCAGCTGTAGCTAACCAAGGTCTTCCTAATATAATTGGATGCCCTCCTAGATTATTCTTAGGAGTTAGGATCATGAAATCCACAGGGTACTCCCAAGAATCTAGGGACACCGGAATGTCTTCTATTACCCCATCAGGTTTGATCACAGATCTGTCTGCTAATTGTAATAATGTGGGTGTAAAGAGAATATTAGGAAGTTTCAGTTTATCCATGATTTGTCTACTCATGATATTGATTGCTGCTCCTAAATCAATGAGTGTGTTTTGGATCTCAATTCCATTGATGTGAATTTTGACAACTAGATTTCCTGGGTCTAGATACTTTGGAATAGAAATCTTACCCATCATAATGTCTGCTATTTTTCCTGCCAGTTGAATTTTCTTTGTCTCTCTTATTCTTTTTCTTGTTTTCTTCATGCTCAACTCCTTTATTGTTTTTGCTAGAATTGAGATTTCCTTTATGGCTTGTAATAATGGAATCTTGATGCAAACATTTCTTAGCTCATCTAGGAAATCATAATTAGGCACCATAATTTGTTTTTCTACACCTCTATCAATTTGTAATCTTTCTGGAAAGGGAGGTGTAGGAGTGGATGTTGATGGCTGCTCTAATACAGGAGTTGAAATTATTGATTCTTTTTGTTTTTATTTTTCAATGTTTGGGTCCTGAAAAGATGTGTCTTCTTCAAGACTTTTATTTTCTTGTAGAGAATCTTCCTCAGAGTTGTCTTGTTCTTGTATAATGACAGAAGGTTTCCTCTTTTCAAGTAATCTTCTAGACCTAAGTTGAACATCACTAAGGTCTAGAGGAGTAATTAAATAAGTTGGAAACTGTTGGCCTTCTATCATATATGTGTTCTGAGGATTTTTATTGTTGGGGTTTGGTATGGGTTGAGCAGGCAACTGATTTGATTTTTGAGGAAATGGTAATGGAAGTGGTTGATTTTGATGTTGTGGATTTTGAGGATTTTGTTGTTGAGGAAAATGTGGATATAGTGGATAAGATGGTGGATATTGATAGTACTGAGAGTATCTTCCATAGGGATTTTGTGCCCCTTGTGCCCAATCTTGAGATTGATTTTGAAATTGGGGCCAAGGTTGCTGCCAGGAATTCCAATTTGGTGGAGGTTGATTATACATTTGATCATGAAATCCTTGTGTTTGGGGTCCTTGCCAAGGCCTTCTAGAGACAAAATTGAGAGATTCTGTGGCACTTGTAGGAATTTCCTCTTGAAAGACAGCTTTAAGACCAGGAAGTGAAGGAAAAATCTTGGTCTCATGTTTTTATGAACAAATGACACAGGTCTCTACAACTTTTGCATCCAAAGGACACTCTCTTAAGGCATGCTTCTTTCTACATCTGGGACAAAAGATTGCTAAAGCATCAGATTCAACTTTTTTCTTGTTTTGTAACTTAAGGGTGTCTATTTGTTCACTAAGACTCCCTAATATATCAGATTTGAATTCATCAAGCATATGTCCTATCTCTGCCCTACTTACTGTCCCAGAAGTAGACTTACTTACCCTTACAAGAGCAGGGTCTCTTGGGCCTTTTATAGTTTTAGATTTCCCTCTTGAAAGGTTGATACATAACTAAGCTATCTCAGGTAATGTGAGCTGAGATATATCCCCTTTTCCCATCATGTTAAGGATATCAAACCATTCATCCCTAATTGTTTTCAACAAGAGAGCTTTTAAGGTGTCTTGATCTAAGTTTTCCATTTTTGCTCTTTTGATGTTGTAATGAAATCTCTCCAACAAATCTTCCAAAGATTCATCTTATTTTTGTAGCATCTTAAACACTTCCTCCTTATGATTGAATGGCATACAATAATCCAAATACCTCTCTAGAAATGCTTGTTTCATGTCTTCCCATGTACTAATAGAACTGTTGATCAAACTCATAAACCACTTCAATGCTGCTCCTTTCAATGTTGAAGGAAATAGTTTAAATTTTTGAGCATCTTGTAAGTAGTCATAAGTTCTACATAGGAATTCAAATTCAAATAGGAAGGTTTCAGGATCTTCAGTTTTAAGTCCATAGAAGTTTGGGAGGATAGAGGGTGAAATGTTTTTCATGGTTGTATTGGTTTCTTCATCTACTATAGGAAACCCAAAAGAGCTTCCCATCTCTCTTCTACCTCTTCCTCTACCTCCTTCACCTTCTACACCTCTACCTCCTTCTCCTCTACCTCTACCTCTACCTCCTCAAAATAATGTGTGTTCTCCATTAAAGACTCCTCCTCCCCCTTCTTCTGCCATAGTTGATTCTTCTGAGGAAGTGGAAAAGTTTGTGTCTCTAACAGAGGTCCTTGAATCCTCTTCTAAGGCAGGTTTAGTGGATGAAATGGAAGGTATTTCTAATGGAATATTTGATCTTAAGTCCTCTGGGAGTCTAGGATCAGTAAAGGATGGATTGTGGGTCTGAGTTGGAGGTGTACTGGCTCTTGGTCTAGATGAAACAAGTGGTGTTCTAGGGATCAAGCTTCTGCTGCTACTTCTTATGAATCTACCCCTTGAGTCTCTCTCTCTACGCATATCATTGTTTTTGGGAGTTAAGAAACAAGGCTACCTAGTTACACTTCCCCGGCAACAGCGCCAAAATGTTTGTGCTCAACCTAGTCTCCTAAATTGAGTGCATTAATTGTCAACCAGGGTTGGTAAACTGCTGAAGTGTGGTGCACTATATGTGCCTAGGTATTTGTTTCTCACTAAGTTGTGTCTAGTGTTTTATGATGTTTTTGGGTTTTTATGGTTTTATGTTCACAAGGGAAAGAACTAAATGCTGGTGGAAAGAAGCTATTGGTTAAAAATAGAGTGAAGCCTAAATTATGGATGACAAATGACAAATGCAAATACTGAAACAAAACAAAGCCTAAACTATGGCTAGCAAAATACAAAGCTTGATAATGACTTCAAGGAAATAAATCACAACATGAGCTTAACTTGTCCAATTCATTCATTAAATATGTTTTGGAAGAGCTTGAGAAATGGGCAGTTAAGTGTAAATGAAGTTCTCCTAACTAAACAATCAAACAATCAACTTACAATGTTACAACATCTCATCCATGATTAAAGGTCTATTGGAACATATTTGGAAAAGAACATTTGTAGCACCATAAGATTTCTATTCTAAACTAGCTTCTAATTCTGTTCTGAAACTCAATTTAACACCACTAGGCCTCCTTCCAAAAGTTATAGATTTCCTTTTTAGAATGGTCTTTTGAGAAAAGGCTTGTTTGTGAAATGGTAAGAAGGTTGCAAAATACTCTAGGTCTTAGACTGATACTAACTCCTGTCCAAATGATTGTGTATTAATATAAGGTTGGAGGAAAAGAAGTTTTGTAAATAATGAAGACCGTGATATTTGAATTTAACAACTAATATAACTTAAAAATGCAATGGATGACAACTAGACTGGAGTGCTAATACAGTGAGCTAAAACTAAACTAGAGTGCCACTAGTCTATTTGAAGTACAGTGAACAATGTTAGACTGAAAAGCCATTATCAAACTGAAAATGAAATGACAGAGTTGAATCACATGCATTCTACCTCCAGAGTACTATAACTACGTTAACATGCAACTAACCTAAGGAATTCCCCAGTCCATTCCGTTCAGTATGAATGATGTTTTGGAAGAGTTTGTGAGAACAAGTATGGTTGTATCATTCAAAGCAATTGAACATAAACACAAGACTGAAAGCAAATACAACTAAAATCCAAGACACCACAGCTACTTCTTACTCATTGTTATGATATTTTGGAAGAGCTTTGTAAGAGTAAGATTGGCTATGCCACTTGGTGTAAACTAGCAACTAAAACCTACAATACCACAGTTATGCCTTATTCATCATAATGATATTTTGGAAAATTTTATTAGAGTAAGTTTTAACTGTGATAACTAACGAAAGTAAATGCAACTAAAACCTACACTATCACAGTTGTGCCTTATTCTTCATAATGATATTTTGGAAGAGTTGATCAGAGTAAGTTTGACTGTGATAGTAAATATAAACAAATATGAACATAAGCTTCAGAAATATACTTAAACTAGAAATAAAAGCGACACTAAAACACTTATCTACTGTATAAACAAGGCCGCTCAAGAGGCAGGGGCCCTCTACCACCAGAGTAGCACAAAATCTAGTTCAAAATCGACTCAACGCGTTCAAGGAAATGCTGCTTCTTTCATTAAAGATGAATCACCTCAAAACAGAGTGTTCTCAGACTTCAAAGATCTAGCAGTCAACCATAAAATCTAACCAAAATCTAACCTTTGTCTCTCGGTTTCCCGAGCATATTTATAGAAAATTTACATAATAGAACTTGAGATAATACAGGGATTACTGTCTTTCCATATTAAAATCGAACTAGAACTCTAAAGGTGGCATCGTAATATGACAAAGGACATCTGGACTGTCCTTGTCCTATTAGGAGTCTATCTCCTAGCTTAAGTTCTCACGTGCATAACCACGTACAAAATTCTGTTCGATCTTCATGGAGAGCAAAAAATGCCGAGGGCATGACGTGGAATACAACCAGGTGTGGATTTCCCTGAGAGGACATCTGGAACCTGCTTAAACATGAAGATGGCTGCAGAATTGGCAACTAGCTACAGAATGTCTGCATTTTGTAGCTAGTTTCACTTCAAAAAGTACTACAATGACACAATCATAAAAACATAGCAAGTTAGCCACGATATTCATTCTTAAAGCAATTTTAACTAATTTCATTGATCATTTGAGCCTGGGATTATTAATGGATAAAAGAAATGGAGTGGAATGTGGTGGAAGAAAGAACATTTTTGGAGCTCAACACATGGTAGATAGTGTTTCACGTTTCATTCGAGGTTGTTCATTATGTGCTACAAGAAAGCCATCAATATGAATCTTGGTTTATATATGCCATTTCTAGTACCTTATAGACCACGGGAAAGTGTTTCTATGGATTTGGTTGGAGGGCTACCATTATCTAGAAAGCAACATGATTATCTTTATGTAGTAGCTGATCGTTTCAGCAAGATGTGTATTCTTATGCCATGTAAGAAAACTATAACTGCTGAACAAACTGCTGATTTATATTTTCAACATGTATGGGTTAATTATGACTTGCCTACTTCTATTGTTAGAGACAGGGATTCCAGATTTGTTGGGAATTTTTGGTCAAATTTATGGAAGATGATGGACACCAAGTTGAAGAAGAGTACTACTTTCCATCCAAAAACAGATGGCTAAACAGAGGTAGTGAACAAAACCATTGTACATATTTTGAGAGGTTATTGTAGTAAGCATCCCAAGCTTTGGGATGAGCACTTTCATTACATTTGGCATGCTTACAACCGAGCCAAGCACTCTTCTACAAATACTTCACCTTTTGAAGCTTGCTTTGGGTATTTTCCTAATTCACCTTTAGATTTCATTCTTGAGAAGGATGTGGCCATTGATGGGCATAGTGACATTGACAAAGCTCGCATGTTATTTGAAAGAATTCAGCTCATACATCAGCAGGTTCAAGAACAGCTTGAAAAAATTCAAGCCAAGTACAAGGAGAGGCATGATAAGCACAAATTTGATCATAAATTTCAAGAAGGGGATAAGGTATGGCTGCATATCAGTAGGGAAATAATGCAAGGAGAAGGTAAAAAGCTGAAGCCTATTCGTTATGGTCCATTCAAGATGCTTAAACAAGTTGGAAATAATGATTTTCAATTAGATTTTCCTTCATATATGCAAATGTATTTTGTTGTGAATGTGGAAAATTTACATTTGTATGAACCTCCTTTAATTGCTGATTATGAAAGTGACATTGAGCTGCCATCCATAGAGGATTTCTCGCCAGAATTTTTGGATGAGTTGAAAGAGGATGCTATCCTTGAAAAAAGGACACATACTTCAAGGAAGGGAAATGTTGATTATGTTCGGGTTGGTCTTAAAGGCAACAAACCAAGTAAGGCAAAATGGATTGAGGTGGAAAAGGTGAGGGACCTGTACCCTCATCTTCTTAACAGGTAATTGAAGGCTTTTGGGGTCCAAAAGCTTCCCAATGGGTGTAGAAATTATATGCAATAAGAATACATATGTCCAAGATCCACCTGATCTCACACTATTTAACTTTATGCAAGATACTGAATCTATTCCACTTGTTAATATTTTGCGGAAAAATTAATTGCACACACATGTGAAGTATAAACAAAAATAATCAATCGCACATAACACAGTTTTTAACCAGGAAAGCCTGAAGCTAAAAACCCCAACTATATATGATGTAACATGGAGATCATATGACAATCTCATACAAACATACAAAGCTTATCACAAGCTCTCAGTACAATACAATTGTAATACACTAATCAGGCCCAATCTTGCAAATCCATGCACCGATCCTTGCCACCTGCTTGCCTGAATCCACTGCGCAATATATGCTGAAGAATAGCTCTAAATGAATTTGAATTACTCCATCCTTGACTGTGCAATCCTCATTGGCATCTCCACTATGTGTGTGATGCAATCAATGCATCATTATAGTCACAACAGATAGTCTATCTTGCCCTTTCACCCATCTCTCACTTATCCCCAACCCAGGCGCACATGCAGTACATTGGATTTAATGGCGTATTCTTGATTCTTAGTTTCTCTTCTGAATTAATTAAATAATTAATTCACTCCACTCTCACTAGTGTATCATTCAGTTAGACTAGATACAACTAGCTCAACTGAGTCTAACTGAGTTAAACTGAATACAACTCCATAACTACTTCTTCCAATGGTGTCATAACTCTGCCACTTCATTAGGGGAATTTTGAGGTCTAAAATGGGCCTCTTAAGGAAATTATAAAATAATAGTGGAAAAAATCAAATAAGATTTGATGACATCATCAAATTTTAGAGGGAAAAATGAAAAAAACCACTTTTTCAAGTTATATTTTCAACTTATCTCCCAAAGTTTTTACTCAAATTTCAAGCGGGAGTAATCGTTGGATGCAAAATTTAATTCCTTATCCAAGGAGTACCCATGTTACATACTTTCAATGGGTTCTACTACACGAAAAATGAGAAATACATGAAAAATGTGATTGTAATCACATTTTTTTATGTATTTCTTATTTTTCGTGTAGCAGGGTCCATCGAAAGTATGCAACATGGGTACTCCTTGGATGAGGAATTAAATTTTGCATCCAACGAGCACTCCCGCTCGAAATTTGAGTAAAAACTTTGGGAGATAAGTTGAAAATATGAGTTGAAAAAGTAGTTTTATTATTTTATTATTTTTTTAATATTTTTACCATTTTACTTAAAAAATGGTGAATCATCCCCCATGGTTGACATAATCATCTTGAATCCTATTAGTTCTTATAAAGTTTATTTCTGTTGTACATTTTTCTTAGGAGGCCCATTTTAGACCTCAGAATTCCCCTAATGGAGTTCTAACTAAGTCCTCCATGCATTAGCTCCAGTAAACCCTTAGGAATAGCGTAATTCCTTCTGTCAGCTGATGTGCCACATCTATGCACTGAAATTAAGTGCTCCAAGAGAATAATTTGCTGTTTAGAGTTTTATTATTATTAAGAGCTAATAATAATCGACATGCATCTATTTTTAGATTGACGATCTATAAATAGACTTCGCTCAATATTCTAAAAATAGAATTTCATCTATTTTTCCAACTTGATCAACCATCCACAAATAGCATCCTGCAACTTCTGAAATATGGTCATCATGTCTAAAAATAGACTTGCACCAAAAACCTTTGCGGGCCCACTAGTGAAGGTGACTCTTTTCACTAAGCTTCATCATCTTGTTGAATCTCAACACTCCCTCTCAACAAGATAGGGATTATCCTTCACCCCGATCATGCCTCTATGGTATTTGAATTTTCTCCTGGTGAGCACCTTCGTCAGAATATCTGCATCCTGATCCTCCATAGGAATGTACTGATGCAACATGATCTTCCGCTACACACTATCACTAATATGATGATACCAGATATCAATATGTTTAGATCTATCATGAAACACATGATTAACCTAGAGTTTAATGCAACTCAAACTATCACAATGTATCACTGTGGGATCTAAATGTGAACCTAAAAAACCAACCAGAATCTTCCTCATCCAGATATCCTCACATGTAGCTAAAATTTCTGCCATGTATTCCGCTTCCGCTGAAATGAGTGCCACAGATCTTTGTTTCCTGCTGTACCAAGAAACTGCCGTAGATACAATACTGACTGAAAATTCCCCCTGATGTGCTCTTTCTGTCTATTGGGCTTCCTGCCCAATCTACATCCGTGAAGCCATGCAACTTCACCTCATCCCTCTATCTGTACCATAAACCATACTCAGATGTGCCCCTAAGATATCTCAGGACATGCTTGCCCGCCTTCCAAAAGAGCTTGGTAGGCTTAACCATCTCTTGTGAAAGCTGGTTCACCGCATAGCAAATGTCCGGTCTTGTATTTACTAAATACATGAGCGAACCCACCAACTGTCGATAAACAATGGCATCCACTACCTTTTGTTAGGTAAACATGACTCGGGGTAGAGTCAGTGTTGATTAGGGTAAACAATAGTTGTTTTGGGGCACATGGTTTTGTGCACCCATGGTTTTGACCCATGGTATTGCATGTAATGGAGCCTATAAAACGCTGGGAATACTTCATTGTAAGGCAAGGCCTGGAGGTGAGCGGTGAAGGCTCACTTGGCTGGATTGGCCAGGGTTTTGGCCAATGTTTAATGAAATTTCATTGCTTGGGTTTTTCCCCGGATTTGGGGTTTTCCCGGATAAACATATGTGTTTATGTTTATGATTTGTTGCTGGGTTATTTATGTTTTTTCTCTCAGTAAATATTTATTATTTCTGCCGTAAAATCCTGACAACTGGTATCAAAGCTATGAAGATCTGGATCTGGAATGTAAGGATTTAGAAGCGCAAAAAAAAAAAAAAAAAAGAAGAAAGAAAGAAGGAGATCGAATAGCCGAGGAAAGGAAGCATCGTTGTGAGACTACTAGGTGAATAGTGGTCAAAGTTGTGACAGAAAACTCACGGACACGTTAGAAATATTGATGTTGAGTTTGTTTGAAAATCAGATCTGGGTGCAGATCAGATCTGGGCACAAGTGCTGGTGAGAAGAACCATTGGCGGGCTTGGAAACCAAACATCGATTTCCAGCTACGGCCTGCAAAACGATCTCTTTAGGATTGTATCATTAGAGCTGGCCGCATTGAGATTTATGTGTAGAAGTCAGCATTTTCACCGCTCGGAATGAAAAATTATGTTCACATACACCTGGGATATATTTGCAATCACATCGTCAACGAAACTGATGCGCTGGTGCAGGATCACTCCAGAAAAGATGAAATTGCCATTCTTGGAGGTCAAGGCGTGAGCGGGAAGAATGTCTTTAGTTCGTTTTATGATCGTCAGTATCATAGACGCCATCCTATTGAACGTTCTGTTGGAAGAGGAGCCTACGTTGAACGCAGTCACAGTCACGTGTTCTCCGCGTTGAATCTGATCAACACTCTCACTGATGAGGATAAGCCCATTGAAAGCTGGAGGTTTGCGGGTTTGATTTTGAAGAACTGTTTGGATGCTATGGATGTAAACAGAAAATCCCAACTAGTTCATGAATGGAGATCTCTGGATTCTTCTGTGAAAACGTAGATTAAAATTTTTCTGATTAAAACCCCGTAGGTTCCCCTGTTAGCGATGCCGGTCACACATCCGGGCAGGAGAAGAGTAAGAGGACAGATTTGCACGATTCTTGAATCAACCTGAAAGAGATATTAAGTTGGCGAATTCTCTTGATTCCATATCTTTAGAAGCAGCGCTGGATGTTGCACTGGTCTTGAATGGTGAGACTAAGCGTGAGCCTGAGCCTGCTGGTGTTTTGTAAGAATCAACATGAGGCATGCCCTTATTTTATTCGATTCCGAAGATTTTAGTTGTTTTCAATATATCAGCATTTATAGCAATTATGAAGCCTTGTTTCATGAATGGATCCTGGGAAGGTTCAACAAGAAGAAATGCAATTGAGGGCCATGTAAAAATTGTGGTCGATGGTGGAAAAGAGCAGCTTCACCAAGCAACCAAGCAGAAAAATAGAATGGACCAGCAAAAGCGTAGAGGGTAGATTTATGTACAACTATGATGTCCTCTTTGGAGAGGACATCATGTAGAAAATGAGAGAGGATATTTGCAGGTGAATTAATTAAATTGATGAACCATGTATCTGAAGAGAACTCCTAGAGGATTGGTGGTTACAGAGGCTGGTAACCCATGTAATCCGGTAGATGGGTTCTTTTTATATGGACATTGATTTCATATGTACAAAGGCAACAACAATGAAACAAAACAAAAAATATTATAAGGAAGTTAATTTATTACATGTAAATGGGCATACTACTGTAAGACCTGGTATGGCATGCGTACCCCTGGGTAATCACTGGTAAATTCTGGGTTAGACCTAGGTGATAGGGGGGGATGTCAAGTTAACAATTACCCTGGGTAAAATTTGAGGGGGGAAGAGCTAGAGTGAGCGGGGTTGTCTCACTTAGCAGGTTTGGCTGGATTTAGTCAATAATCCCCAAGTCAAGTTTGAGGGGGATATTACAGAGCAATGCAACACATAAAGTATGCGGAAAATAAAAGCACACAAAACACATAAAACTAGAGAGACACAGATATACGTGGTTCACCCAGTTTGGGCTACGTCCACCCCGAACAGCCAATCCTTCCTTTCTATTATCCAGCAAAAAATGAAGAGACAAAACCTACGTAGTCATGCTCAATATCCTCTGTTCTCTCTCACAGTCTCCCTCTCTGTTTCTCACTCCGAGAATACACACACAATGCACAGCCGCAATACAATGCCCTCATAAAAGCGAGGGGTTGCCTTCTAGGGAAAAAAACCCTAATCTAAACATAACTTCTACCGTAAGATCATTTGCCTAATGAACGGCCCAGATTGACTAGAAATTACTATACTTTTACAAGGAAAATTTACATCTGTTTTTAGCTTCGGGGGCGCTGTGGCAGCGATTAATTACGGGTGGAGTTGCCACCCCTTTTAAGGTACAGGGGTCCAATGTTGTGATACAAAGTAAACAAGATAATCAGGCTCCACACCCAACACCTTTGCCAATGTAGCATCCTCTTTCTTCCAATTTCCTGGAAGAGGAGTGTCGATAGGATTGCAGCCTTGCATGTAAAACTTCTCCAGTATCTCCCGAGCTTAATTTCCTTGAGACACAAAAAATTCACCTTCCCATTTCCATATTTCCAATCCAAGGAAATAATGAAGGAGGCCCAAATCCTTCATCTCAAACTCCTTTGCAAGATCTGCCTTGCATGAGTGCATCAACTGCTTATCACCTGTTAGTATTAAGTGATCAACATAAAGTACAATGATTAAAATCTTACCCTCCACCACAATCTGGTACAAGTTTGCATCTGCCTCACTCTTGGTGAAGCCAAGTCCAGTGAAATAGCTGTCGATCCGAGTGTACCAAGCATGGGGTGCTTGTTTCATCCCATACAACGCTCTTTTGAGACTACACACATGCAATTCGCTTTTGAAGATCTCAAATCCTTCAGAATGCTCAGTGTACACCTCTTCCTCAATGATCCCATTAAGGAATGCATTCTTCACTTCCATCTGATGAATGTGCCAACCCATCTGCGCTGAGAGAGCAAGGATGGTCCGTATGGAAGAATACCGTGCGACAGGTGCAAAGGTTTCTTCATAGTCAATCCCCTCAATCTGTGAGAAGCCCCGGGCAACAAATCTTGCCTTATACTTCTCAACACTCCCATCAATAACTTGCTTTACCTTGTATATCCATCTTGATCCTACAACTGATTTTACCACTGGCCTTGGAACAATCTCCCAAGCACTATTTCCGACAATGGAGTCATACTCCTCCACCATGGCATCTACCCATGTGGGCTCCTGCACTTCTTCTTCAAAATAATATGGCTCTGTCACGATACACTTGCTCATAAGAGCCATGTATCCAGTATATCGGTCAGGTGACTATCTATGTCTGTGCTGTGATGTAGGGAATCCTACATTCTGTGCCGCATCAAGCTTCAGTCTCTCAGCTTCTGTGGTATGATTTCTGCCTTGTCTGATGTTTGTTTCTGCATGAGTGGACTCCTCCACTCCATGAATCCCCTCCTGTGGCTGATCCACATCCAGAGGCTCATCTTTGGGAACAAGAAGTTCCTCCTCTGCATGCAAGTGTAGCTCCCTCTCAAGCGACAACTTCATGGTTTTCACCTCTTTGAATTTTATATCCTGTCGCATAACAGTCATCCAAATGTTTGGAAAATACACACGATAGTTATGGGGTGCTTCTGTGTACCCCACAAATATCCAAACTTCTACAGTCGGCTCCAGCTTCTTCCTGGTGTCCTTCGTCACATGAATGTAAATAGGTGAGCCAAAAATATTCAAATGAGAAATATCAGGCTTCTTATCAGTAAAAGCTTCTTCGGGTGTACTCATGCAAAGTACTCTATGAGGACAACGATTTTGCACATAAACCACAGTGTTGCATGCTTCCACCCACAAGTGCATCGGTAGGCCCTAGTCATGCAGCATCGCTCGTGTAGCACCCAAGATAATTTTGTTCTTTCTCTCCGCGACCCCATTCTGCTGTGGGTTATGAGGCACTATGAGTTCTCTTCGAATTCCTTCTTTGCTACAGAAGTTCTCTTCGCCCGAGATGTATTCACCACCATTATCGCTCCGTAGAGCTTTCACTTGCTTCCCCGACTCCTTCTCCACCAATGAATTGAACTAAAAAAACTTTGATAATTATTCACTCTTCTTCTGCATGAAGAAGATCTAGCATCTACGAGAATAGTCATAAAAAAATATCACATAATACCTGTGTTTTTCTGTTGAAGCAACCGAGAATGGTCCACACACGTCTGTGTGAATTCTCTCCAGGATCACCGAAGCACGGTTCTCCTTCTCATGAAAGGTGGTCTTCTCAAAATTACCCATTGTACATCCTTTGCACTGATCTGACTGCGCAAGAGTACCCTTGGGAAGTCCAGTAGAAATTTGTTGCAAAATCTTCAAAGCGCCATGGTGAAGATGGCTCAATCTCCTGTGCCATAATTTTCCCTCATCCCGGCTCACCAATTATTTTGATTTTCCCACCATTGCAGCGTAGCCATATACCTCCAGCTTCTAGATATTCTTAATTCGAACCCCTATCTTCTTGGTTTGACCCGTTGCTTTATTTCGAAGGAAGGATTTTCCCTCACTGAAAACAACATCATAACCTCTGTCTTCTAGCATTACGACTGAGACCAAGTTATTCTTCAGACCTGGAACATGCATGATATTATTCAACAAGAATGGATTACCAGACTCCCTCTCAAAGTTAATGGTCCCAATGCCTGTTTCACTGTATTGACCATCATCACCCATCTCTATATGCATTTGGAGGTCCTTCTCCTCCAAGTCACTAAATAACTCTTTGTCTCCCGTCATATGGAAAGATGCACCACTGTCAAGATACCACACCGATCCCATGCAGCTTGAAAGAAAGCATGCGATCAAGGAAAAATCTAGCTAAAATTGCGAGGCTAAGGCCTCTCCAGTTGTAGATCCAACAACCTGCTTATTCTTCTTCTTCTGTGGATAGTTAGTGGCGAAATGTCCATGCTCGTGACAGTGAAAACACTGTCCATGCACCAGATTTTGAAGAAGATTTCTTCCCCTTCTCTTTCCTTGATTTGGTAGCCAAAGCGCAATTCTCTTAATCTTCATTCTTCGATGAATATCCATCCCTGGTACCCTGCCTTATCTCCTCCTGCACAAGATCAGAAATTCGCTCCCATCCTGGCAGTTTCTCTCGTCCATTAACAGAGTCTTTGTAGCTATGCAAACTCTTCGGAAGCCCAAGGAGAGCTAATATCACCAAGTATTCTTCATCAACAGTAACCCCCACACTTCCCAGTTCATCCTTGCAGTGGACAAACTTTGTGAGGTATTTTGGAATACTGCAGCCTTTCTCCATTTTATTTTTCTGAGCTTGTATTTAAGCGCCAACTTCCTCTGGTCACTTCTGCTTTGGAACAAGTCTGTCAAAGCCTTCCACATTAAGAATGGAGTGGATTTCTCCTAAAGGCTGGAAAAAATATGGTCCTTCACACCTTCCAACATAATCCTCCTCATCTCTGCAGTCTTCTTTTGCCATGCATCAAGTAATGCAACATCGCTAGATCTCGGCTTAGGAACATCGCTATTGATGAAATCCTTCAACCCATTATCCTCCAGCACCGCCTCCATCTTGTCCTTCCAGGCTATGTAATTCAAGCTCCCATCAAGGGCATACTCCAATCTCAACCCGTTGAAAGACATTTCAATGTATACTCGATTTCTGCACCAAGAATCTTCTGTAGAAAATTCGAATTGTCCACCAGCACAAACTCACTTCAAAATTTCAATCTTCAATCAACAATGCTTCGATACCATGTAGAAATTATATGCACTAAGCATGCATATGTCCAAGATCCACCTGATCTCACACTATTTAAATTTTTTCAAGATACTGAATCTATTCCACTTGTTAATCTTTTGCGGAAAAATTAATTGCACACACATGTGAAGTATAAAAAAAAATAATCAATTGCACATAACACAATTTTTAACCGGGAAAGCCTGAAGATGAAAACCCCAACTATATATTATGTAACATGGAGATCATATGAAAATCTCATACAAACATAAAAATCTTATCACAAGCTCTTAGTACAGTACAATCATCATACACTAATCAGGCCCAATCTTGCAAATCCATGCACTGATCTTTGCCACTTGCTAGCCTGCCTCCACTGCGCAATATCTACTGAAAAATAGCTTTGAATGAATTCGAATTTCTCCATCCTTGACTGCGCAATCCTCATTGGCATATCCACTGTGTGTGAGATGCAATCAATGCATCAATATAGTCACAACATATAGTCTATCTTGCCCTTTCACCTATCTCTCCACTGGTCTCCACTGAAACTTCCATGCATTGTAGTTAACTGCTGTATTGTTCAGTTGATTAATGAGTTATTATTTTTTGAATTAATTAACTATTAATTCACTCCACTCTCACTAGTGTATCATTTAGTTAGACTAGATACAACTAGCTCAACTGAGTCTAACTGATTTAAACTGAATACAACTCCATAACTACTTCTTCCAATGGTGTCATAATTCTGCCACTTGAGTTCTAACTGAGTCCTCCATGCATTAGCTCCAGTATACCCTTAAGAATAGCGTAATTCATTCTGTCAGCTGATGTGCCACATATGTGCACTGAACTGAACTGCTCCAAGAGAATAAGTTGCTGTTTAGAGTCTGATTATTATTAAGAGCTAATAATAATCGACATGCATCTATTTTTAGATTGACGATCTATAAATGGACTTCGCCCAATATTATAAAAATAGAATTTCATCTATTTTTCCAAATTGATCAAACATCCACAAATAAAATCCTGCAACTTCTGAAATATGATCATCATGTCTAAAAATAGACATAGTCTAAAAATACACTTGCGCAAAAAATAGCCTGCGGGCCCACTTAGCACTAGTACATTTGGCGGAAATTCCGACACTTGGTTCTGACACTTTTGACCAAATGTCGGAAATTTCCCCAAATTTTTTCAATCCCGCCCGAAACTGTCGCTATACCGACATCTAGAGAAATGTGTCGCAATACCGACACTTAGACAAAGTGTCGCAATTGCGACGTTTGAAGGAAGATGTCGCAATTGCGACACTATGCCCCAAAGAGTCGCTATTGCGACGACTGCTTCCAAACGTCGCAATTGTGACACAATGTCTAAGTGTCGCAATTATGACGTTTGGAGGCAGCCGTCGCAATAGCGATGCTTTGTTTGCGACACAATGTCTAAGTGTCAAAATTACGACGTTTAGAGGGATCCTTCAGCGACGCTCTAGCCCCCGTCGGTATAACGACACTTATATGAAATAAACGAAAATTATATGCCTTTGCAAAAATGGTCGGCTTACAGAGCAGCGCGAGGAGTAGTTAATGGAGGCACCTTTGTGATTGCGCATAATTTGGAGAGAAAATAGTAATAATGAGAGAGGCTCCTTTAATTGTGTCTTTTATTTGTGAAGGTATGTATTGTCTAGCCTACAATTCTATGCTGTCGAGAAAGACTCGTAATCCTATGGAAACAAGACTATTGTGAAGATGCCTGACGAAGAAATGGACATCGGGTTCACGATTGTTGATGAACACATCGTAGTCCAGTGAAGAAGGCACCAAGGAGGGTATTCTCAGTGAATGAGGGATGTTGAAATATTAATTTCAACTACCTACCCTGTCCTCTGGCCGCTTTCTAAATCTGTTTGAATGGCTCTGTCAAACAGCCGCTTTCTAAAACTAATGAACAGTCAATTTTGGTTTTGAAGAGCGTTGTATTGTTTTGGAAACAGAGAAATTTAATAGTAAACGCGGGAGATTTTAACTCAAAAGAACATGGTCCCATAGACCACAGACCAAATCAGCCATCCACGTGGAAGCAGGCGATTCGATCGCGTTATTTTTTGGCCCGTTTGCATTGTGGAATTCCGGACCCAAAACATTATAGGGCGGAATTAATTTGATTTTTGCGTCACAGTTTTCCTCTGTACGAAAAGCCAAAAAACGGACCCGAATTTTTATATGGCGTATTCTATGAAGTTTTCACGTCACAAATTAGGGTGACATCAGTAGGCTATTTTGGAACGTGAATTTGTGATTGAAATCAGGTTTATCTTTTTTTAAGTCCGGAAGTATGATATAGTTTTATTAATATTTTGTTATAAGTTTTGTTTCACTGCCCGATAGTTATTTAAACCATTGGCTCATATATAACATATGCGCAAATATTTCACTTTGGGCATTTGTAATGTGGGCCCCGAATACTTTAAATAGGTACATATACATTAGACAGTTTAAAAGTTTTGAGGATTGCACCCCGGTGCAATTGTTTGTTTATAAGATTATATGATACATGTGAGATAAAGGTTTATTATTTATCATATATAAATAAATTTTATCAATATTGGACATTTACACTTTTATGAGGTGATGTTATAAGTAAATTCATAAATATCTCTTTTTAATCCTCATTTTACTCCATGAATATGTTTGGAAATGGAATTTCAATAGATTAATTTTCTCCTAACCTATGTATCATCAATATTGTACATTTACATTCTTAATTATGAGGTGATGTTATAGGTAAATCCATGAATATCTCCTTTTAATCTTCATTTTACTCCATGAATATGTTTGGAAAGGAAATTTCAATAGATTAATTTTCTTGCTATTATATGTTTTATGAAGATATGGTAAGGAATTCTCTCTTGTTCTTCTTAGAAATAATTATATATAATTTTTTTTTTTCAAAATAGATTAAAAATATTATATGAGAAAAATTATTAATTCATCAATATGTGTGTGTGTGTGTTGTGAGGAATAATTTCATAGTTCAACTTAATGGTTCATTATATAATCATGTGATCATCACCAATGATATATCTTAAAAAGCCACTGAAAATCCATGTGTACAAAATCGATGTATACTCTAGAGAGTGGTTCTCATATTACTATGTAAATTTTTGTATGCTACTTCAACAAAATTATAAGATAAACTGTAATACACATCATATATGCACCATAACAATTGGTATAGGGTAAAACCCACCTGCCACACCTTTGTACTCGATCCAATTTTCTCTGTAAACTCTTCTAGCTATGGGAGTTTCCTCCAAGGCTCATAATACCCCCAAGGCCTGTTATCACCCTAGTAATTCTCAGGTTGTGGGATAGGGATTTTTGTAGTTAAGAACACCAGGGATAACCAAGAACCGCTTTGGGAATTCAATATCTAGCCTTCTTGAACCCTAGAGAGGGATCTCTCCGTATGATTTAGATTTGTTTTAGTAACATATATTAGGCTAGCTATCATTGTGTATTTGGGTTTGATTTTAAAATATTGGTGGGAATAAAGAGATTTCAAGGTAAACCAGAAGGATCTACCAGAATATTGGGCAATGGAGACAACTCTCTAGGCAAGCAGAACTAAGAAATAAGGCTCAGAGATGCAAATGTGCTAAGGGCAATATAGGTGACCTTCTAAGGTTATGTATAGGCTTGATTTGATGGAGTGGATGGAATCTGAGCAAAAGGGCACTTAAGAATCCTTAAGCTATAGATAAGAAGATTGAAGAAGGGGATCTAACTGGGAACCGTAGAACTACCCATAAGGTTTTACGAACAGGCTATTACTGGCCTACCATCTTTAAGGATGCCAAAAAATTCGTGCAGGCCTGTGATAGCTGCCAAAGGGCAGGACGCCCTGGGCAGTCTGATGAAATGCCTTTGAACTCTCAACTAGTGATTGAACCATTTGAACGCTGGGCACTTGATTTTGTTGGCCCTATTAGTCCTCCCTCAAACCAAAAAACATACATCCTAGTTGCAACCGAATATGTCACTAAGTGGGTCGAAGCAAAGGCACTTTCAAAAGCTACAGAGGACTCTGTAGTACAGTTTCTTTTTCAAATATTTGTGCACTATGGTCTCCCAAGGGACATAATCACAGATGGAGGACCACAATTTGTAGGTAATAAATTAGATGAAAGATTGCAAAACTACCACATTCAACACAAGATTACAACTCCATATCACCCACAGGCCAATGGCCAAGTAGAGAGCACGAAAAAAGTAGAAAACATTAAAATGCCAAGTAGAGAGCACGAACTATAGTTGTCTTGAGAAATTATATTCACAATGAATACTTTGAATTGTGAAGTATTTATAAAAAAAATGTTTACAAAATATCTCAGGAATTGAGATAATGTTTTAATAAAAAATAGGAAAGAAAACTTAAAAAGAGGGACAACTACAAAACAGTTTGCAAGCTGTTACCTTTTTACAAGCAAAAATAGAACTGATTATTCTAATTTGAACTGATTGTTGTTGTGCACTTTAGCCCTGTATTTTTACCATTTGAGGTAACAGTAAAAATTGAATTTCCAAGTGAATTTCCTTTCTTTTATCCATTAAATTCACAGCAGATCTGTGAATTCTTGCCACTTTTCTGCAGAGGGGATCTTCATAGTCTTCAATTTTCTGTAACTTTCATCTGCCTCTGTATACTTGGAAAATTTAGGCTTGATAGTGAACATATGCCTGATCTCATTATCTAAAAAGAACATATTTTCAAAATACTGAAGAAGTATTTTGCCTGTTGGTGATCCTTGAGGCAGTTGTTGTCTGGCTTGCTCTTTTGCATGATTTCTTATTTTTAGATCATAATCTTTCTGAGGCATTAACTTGTCATTTAATGCGTTAATATCAGGCAAACCTGCTTCTGAAAATGTTTTGTATTTGGCTAAAAATCTTGAGATGGATAAATTCATGTCCCTCTAGATTACTCATTATGTTTCTTTTGTTCAGGACCTTTTCTGTTCTATCAACAATTTTCAATTCTTCCAACTCTTCCCTGCTTTTACTGTTTAAAAAAGCTATGAGTTGGATTTCTTGGGCTGGTTTTTTGTCAATTTCCCTCTTAGTCTTGTCAATCTCTGCACTAGCAACTTGAAGTAACTCCCTCTGTTCATAAATTATCTGAATTGAAGGCCATTGAGAATGAATGCCATCAATAATTTTGGTCCATAAATGATTTTTTATAAAGGCCACTTGATCTATAAGATTTACTTGTGCTTGCAGAATATTTACTTCTTCTTGTAGTCGATCACCCCTTTGCTCATGTCCTCTAGAAGTAATCAAGGCATCATTTTTGGATTTTTCTAAATTTTTCATAGTGCCTTTCAAACTAACAATCTCTTTATCTTGGTCTTGTAGTGTGCTCCTCTGTGAGGATGAAGAAGAAGAGGCAGAGATTAGAGAAGTAATTGGCACTGCAGTTGGCAGTAATCCTTTCGGTGCCAAGTGTTCTGCCAAAGTAGATGGCATAGCAGTGTTTACAGTGGGGATCACTGTAGGAATGACCATTGGTTGTGCTTTTCTTAGTTCTTCATTCTCTTTCATTAGAGCTTCTATTTTAATTTCCATTGTTTTTATTTGATCTGTCATTTGATGTACAAGCTGCTTTAAATCATCATTCTTTGTTTTTTGCTGTAGAATTTCTTTTTCTTGAGATTTTTCACTCTGAGGAAACTTCAAATATTTTCTAAGAGCAGCTATATCCTCATTTTTCTGTTTAATTAAGACTTTTTCCCCTTCAGTGTTGGCTGGGTCACCACGTGCAAAGAATCACTATATCTTCTAGTGCTTTTATTCTTAAATTATTAGCATACAGTGAGGCTTTGTCCAACCTCATTTGATTTTGGAGGTTGAGCACTGTTTTCTCAAGCCTAATTGATTTCATAGTTTTACTAACAATTTTGGCATATAGCGTTTCAGTATTTCTCCTATGAAATTCAGTTTGATCTAATTCATGAATGGCATCTGCATCCAGTTGAAGATCTGTTTTGGAATAATCTGCCACTGATTTTGGCTCAGCCACTGTAGGCTTCAAGAATGACATTACCAATTTATTGGATGAATAATCAAATGCTGAAAGAAGCCTGTCTTTGTTTCCAGGATTTTCCTTAAGAAATCTAGAATGAGCTTGATTCTTGAGCTCTTCATTCTTCTCTTTAATCTGTCTGAATCTGATCTGAATCTCTGACTCTGTATTGTCAGTTTCCGGAGAAGAAGGAGGCAAATCGACAGTAGCCTAGTTTTCCGTCATGACTGTATCTTTTTGTTGTGTTCCAATTTTTATATTTTGAAGCTCTTTTAATGTTTGAGTGACTATTCTTGTTGCTTCATCATTTATATCAATATTTACAGCCTTATCCTTTTCTTCTTCTGTTGACTTGCTTCTTTTACTATAAGGAGTTCTAAATTTTATGTCCTCAATAGTCTCAGCTATGAAACTATCTCCTTCTCTGTCTCTTTTATGTACATTATCAGTATCTTTGCTTGTAGAAGCCACCTGTACTATCTGTTCAATCTGTTTGCCTTTGCCACTGTCTACCTGTATTACCTGTACTGCCTGTGAATCATCATCAGATAGGGTGTTTGGCTCCCATTCAATTTTATTTACATATCTTTCAATATGGGGCTTAAGATCATGAAATTAAACAGGCAACTTACATTTTACCCTTGCTGCACTCAAAATACCTTGTGGGTCATACTTCCATGTAAAACTACATGGGAACTTATACTCTTTAAGTTTGACATTTATCTCATTGGCAGCTTCTCTGTTATTCACAATGAATGGCCCAATTTTATTTTTCAGCTTAAATTGGGTCTTTTTATTGAAAGCTATGAAGTTGATTTCATCTACATTCAATAGTTGTCTCAGATATTCTAAAGCAAATATTATTGTAGTAACAAATCTGGGTAACTTATACGGGGCCAGGGATGATCCATACACTCTGATTTCTGTATGATTTTTATATAAATACCAATCTCCAGTTTTGTAGCTCCCTGATAACTGCAGAATTCTTCTTGTCTCATCATTGATCCTAGGGATCTCCTCTTTTTCCAAGAGATACATAGCAGGGGCTATAAATGAGTCATTGAAATATGTAAAACTATAATTTCTGTTCCATTTCCTTAGAATAGATGACCAAAATACTACTGATAGAAATTTTCCTTCTATATCCACTTTCTCACATTCAATTGGAAACTTATATGTTTGATAATATAGGAAGAGGTGGAGTAGATAATAGGAGTATCTGAAAACTCCTTCGTCTGGTAATCTGGATAACTGATAATGCATACTTTCAGTAATAAATCTAGCAAAATTGAACTGAATGGATTGTGATTGACTAGCGCTTAGATTTGACAGAAAACCTAGGATAGCCACATCAGTGAATTCATCACTGGTGTATCCTAGTATGAAGGAGAGCATTGAGACAATCTGTCTAGTTTCATCTGGGAAATCAACAGTGTCTAAAGGAGGACTTAACTTAGGAATATCTAATTGATTTGGACAAAAATTCTGGTATATTTTGAATCTAGTATTGAACTCCAAGTCAAGATATAGTTGGGTTAAATCTTCTATTGATAGGGAAGCAGAATTGGGGCCATGATTCATTTTCATCGTGGAATTTATCGACTCTTCGGTGATGTAAAACAGGATATCTTTTTCTTTGTTTACAATACATCTTTGTTCTGGAATATAATAGGCTTGGCATAATCTGATAAATTCAGGAACAGAATGAGTGAGAGGGACAATATATCTAGGCAGATTGGATTCCCAAATTGGAATATCTTTGTCACTCTTTTCCACTGATTTGCCATAGCAACAATTATAGACATCAAACAGGTTAAATTCTACATTAGGGTCTAATATTCTACAGTCCATATCAACTAAAGGGCTGTTCTCTGGAGAAATGATTGGAGGCTGGACTGGTCTGACCACTTTTGTAGAATCAACCATGAGTATAGGAGTTGGTTTGTCAATTTTGAAGGACATAGGCTGAGGAATCTTTGCAGAAGACTTCTTTTGAGATTTTGGGCCTCCATTCTTGGGGGTTACCTATTTCTTGGTCATTTTTAATAATGAACGAAGAAAGATTAAACGGTTTGCTAAGTTCCTTTACGAGAAACAGGGGTTTCTTGGCGAATTTCTACTGAAAATGGGGTTTCTGAGCAGGGTTTTTAGGAAATGCAAGGAATTTAAAGCTCAGAACGTGTACTTAAAATCGATTTCAACAACAAAATGGACCAGGGTATGGAAAAAACTGTGAGAAAGGGAAATTAGGGATTCGAGGGAAATTTTGACAGAGTTTCCCTTGAAAAATGGACACTTTTTTGCAGTAACTTTGGTAATTATTTGAAATCGACAGGAATTTTGAAATATCAGAGGGAAAATTTGAAGAAAAGTACCTGGAGAACCAGCGGAATTCAGTTAAAGACGTTGCAGAGGTGCTCAGTCTTCAATTTTTTGAAAATGGCTTCGCAGAGGACAATGTAGTACTTTGTAATGGAAATTCAGGGCAATGGGCGTCGAAAAATGGTACTGGTAGGTTGAAAATGGCTCTGCAAAGTTTCTCAGGGTTCAAACGGCATGATTTTGAGGAAAAACGGTTCTGCAATGTTTTTACAGGTTTAAAGTGAAAAGGTGAAAATTTGAATGAAAAATATAAATTTAATGTATTAAACGATGGTATAACCATAGTTAAATGACATTAAACTCGGGTTTAACGGGTGAGGTTTAGGGAATACCGGCAGTGGTATTCGCGAGGGTAAATGGTGGTAAGAGAAAACTAGCTTTTTGAACACGATACAACGTGGTGGCGACACGTAAGCGCGTGTGGTTTGGAAAAACCACCCATTTCGAGCGGCTTTGCCAAAACATCAAACGATTACTTTATGAGTGCGAAAATGTATTAGCACCATCAGATCTGGATTCAATGAGCGAATGACCACGATCAAAAGGAAAGGTGTGGGGAAAAGGTAAGTTATCGGGTTCACTTTGAGCCATTGATCTTGGGAAACCATCTCTATACCGACATTTAGAGAAAAGTGTTGCAATACCGACACTTAGAAAAAGTGTCACAATTGCGACATTATGCCCCAAAGCGTCGCTAGATGGCTCCCTCCAAACGTCACAATTGCCTCCAAACGTCGCTATTATATGTTTTACGAAGATATGGTAAGGAACTCTCTCTTGTTCTTCTTAGAAATAATTATATATAATTTTTTTTTTTTCAAAATAGATTAAAAAAATTATATGAGAAAATTTATTAATTCATCAATATGTGTGTGTTGTGAGGAATAATTTCATAGTTCAACTTAATGGTTCATTATATAATCATGTGAGCATCACCAATGATATATCTTAAAAAGCAACTGAAAAGCCATGTGTACAAAATTGATGTATACTCTAGAGAGTGGTTCTCATATCACTATGTAAATTGTTCTATGCTACTTCAACAAAATTATAAGATAAAGTGCAATACACATCATATATGCACCATAACAATTGCCATACAACTAATTTGTTTTAGGATACATGTGGCATTCTAGGGGTAAATTCTATACCAGCGTAGATCCATCTTAACTCTGGATCTATCAAGTGCTGAGAGCGATCAAATATCTCGAGGTGCAAACCTTTTTTTTGAGTGCAAAACTTGAGAAAAGGTTTGCACCTCGAGAGATTTGATCCCTCTCGGCGCTTGATAGATCCGGAGTTAAGATGGATCTACGCTGGTATCAGTTGTACACTGCCAAGGAAAATCTATCGAAGATATGATTAATTTTATCAATAATATGTAAATATATCAAATATTAATATAATCATTTTAAATATGCTAAATATTTTTGAGATTAACTTGGTCATTTTAATTTTAAATTTTCTTACTTACCTTAGTTTGTTGAGATGATAAATATTGTTAATAACTATAATGATGAAAAATGATGAAATAATTTTTTTGAATGCAAAGTGACAATAATAGTGTTGAAAGATAGAAAATGTGAATAATAAGAATGTACTCATGTTACAAATAGTATTCATTGTGATCAATCTCAAACTATTTTCTTCTACTATTCTTATTGTCACCCTTGTTAGTTTTGTTATCTTTTCATATGAATTATATGAAAAATAAAATCTAAATCGTAAACCAATTAAATCTTTAGCTCGAGCTGTTGTAGTAAACATGATACCTTGTCTCTCTTGCTCTCCAATATTAATAGGTTAAATTACTATAACACAAAAATCAATGTACATTGTCAATAATTTTTTGTGCTTACACTAAAATCAATGCATATTTTTAATCCAATCACTTTAAAATTAATGTACCGTCATATATCCAATTACATCAAATCATAAATCAACATATACATTGAAATCAATGCATTTAATGCAAGAAATCAAATAAGATTAGAAAATAACTTCTACATTGAAATCAATGCACCTAATGCAAGCAATCAAATAATATTAGAAACCAACATCTACACTGAAATCAATGAATTTACTCAAAGCAATCAAATAGGATTAGAAATCACCATCCACACTGAAATCAATGCATTTAATGCAAACAATCAAATAGGATTAGAAATAATCTACATTGAAATCAATGCATCTAGTAGAAGCAATCAAATATAATTATAAATAGGCGTCTAAATTGAAATCAACACATCCAGTGCAAGCAATCAAATAGTATTGGAAATCACCACCAACACTGAAATCAATGCATCTAGTGCAAGTAATCAAATATCATTAGAAATAAGTATCTACACTAAAATCGATGCATCTAGTGAAAATAATCAAATAGGATTATAAATCACCATCTCTTGTTTTTTGTCTCTCTATCTCACCCCCCTAAACACACATGCTCTCGCACTCCATATATATCATTCTCTTTTTCAATCACCCCCTCTCCCCATCTCTCTCTTCTTCACTCTCTTCACCTTCCATCTATATCTCTATATTCCCCTTCTCTCCCTCCCCCCCCCTAATATCTCGCTTTCCTTCTTTTTTCTTCTCTCCCTCTCTCTCCATCTTCCTTATTACTCACTCTCTCTCTCTATAGAAACCAACATCTACACTAAAATCAATGTATTTACTCAAAGAAATAAAATAGCATTAGAAATCACCATCAACACTGAAATCAATGCATTTAGTGCAAACAATCAAATAGGATTAGAAATCATCTACATTGAAATCAATTCATCTAGTGTAAGTAACCAAATACAATTATAAATCAAAATCTAAATTAAAATCAACATATTCAGTGCAAGAAATTAAATTTTATTATAAATCACCACCTACACTGAAATTAGTGCATCTAGTGCAAGTAATCAAATATCACTAGAAATAAATATCTACACTATGATCGATGCATCTAGTGCAAATAATCAAATAGGATTAGAAATCACAATCTCCAATTATATCAATCCATCTAGTGCGAGAAATATTCCTCCCTGTCTCCATCCTCCATCCATATCTATATCCCCCTCCATCTATTCTTTTTTGTCTCTCTATCTCACCCCCCTAAACACAGACGCTCTTGCACTCCATATATATCAATCTCTTTGACAATCACCCTCTCTCCCCATCTCTCTCTTCTTCCCTCTCTTCACCTTCTATCTATATATCTATCTTCCCCTTCTCTCCCTCTCCCCCGATAATATCTCTCTTTCCTCCTTTTTTCCTCTCTCCCTCTCTCTCCATATTCCTTATCACTCACTCTCTCTCTCTCTAGAAACCAACATCTACACTAAAATCAATGCATTTACTCAAAGAAATCAAATAGAATTAGAAATCGCCAACTACACTTAAATCAATGCATTTAGTGCAAATAATCAAATAGGATTAGAAATGATCTACATTGAAATCAATTCATCTAGTGCAAGTAATCAAATATAATTATAAATCAACATCTAAATTGAAATCAAAAAATTCAGTGCAAGCAATCAAATTGTATTAGAAATCGCCACCTACACTGAAATCAATGCATTTAGTGCAAGTAATAAAATATCATTAGAAATAAATATCTACACTAAAATCGATGCATATAGTGCAAATAATCGAATAGGGTTATAGATCACCATCTCCACTTATATCAATCCATCTAGTGTGAGAATTATTCATCCCCCTCTCCACCCTCATCCATATCTATATCCCCCTCCATCTCTTCTTTTATGTCTCTCTATCTTACCCCCATAAACACACACGCTCTTGCGCTCCATATATATCAATCTCTTTGTCAATCCCCTCCTCTCCCCATCTCTCTCTTCTTCCCTCTCTTCACCTTCCATCTATATCTCTATCTTCCCCTTCTCTCCCTCTCCCCCGCTAATATCTATCTCTCCTCCCTTTGTCCTCTCTCCCTCTCTCTCCATCTTCCTTATCACTCACTCACTCTCTCTCTCTCCACATTTCTCTCTCTATGTCTTTCTTCTTACCTCCCTCTCCCTCCCCCTCCAAGTCCATCTCTCTTTCCCTCCCTCTCTCCAGTCTCTCACATCCTCTCTCTTCCTTCCTCTCTTTCCCTTTCTCTCACATCTCTGTCTCTCCCTCTCTCTCTCTCTTCACCCACCAACTATGTTACTATATCCCTCCCTCTCTTCTTATATCTCCTTCTCCCCCCCTTATCTCCATCTCTCCTTATTTGTCTCTTTTTCTCAGCCCCGAAAATACACACTCTCTCTTTGTCTCTCCCTTGTCACTACATCTCTCTCTCCACTCCTCACTCTCTATATTTCTTATTTCCTACATCTCTCCCCCTCCAACTCCATCTCTCTATTGATCCCTCTCTCCTCCTCTCTCTCAAGTCCTCTCTCTCGTCCTTCCTCTCTCTGTCTCTCCTAACTCCCTCTCTCTTCCTAGATCTCTCTCTCTCTCTCTCTCTTCCCTCCAATACTCTCTCTTCCTCCATCACTCTCCTCCTCTCTCTCATCCTTCCTCTCTCTCCCTTTCTCTCCTACCTCCCTCTCTTTTTCCCCTCCAATCCTCTCTCTTCCCCAATCTCTCTCTTTCTCTCTCTCTCTCTCTCTCTCTCTCTCTCTCTCCCTCTCTCTCTAATCCTTTCTCTTCCCCCATCTCCCTTTCTTTCTCTCTCTCTTTCCACCCCTCTCCCTCTCCAACTACATTACAATATCCCTCCCTCTCACCTTCTCTTTTCTTCTCTCCCCCCTTCTTTCCATACATCTTACTTTGTCTCTTTATCTCACACGTAAACATACACACTCTCTCTCCATCTCTCCCTTATCACTCTCTCTCTCTCTCCACTTCTCTCTCTCTCTGTGTATTTATTCTTAGTTATCTAAACTAATGAACATAAATATTCGTAAATATAAAGCAGATTATGGAGTAAATATGAAAAGAGGTTTTATTTACTTACCATAACTCTGGTTTATTTATATTTTTATTTATTTACCATACCTATTTTATTTACTATGGTATTTGGCCCATAGGCTTGTTATATACTTATATTTTTATTTATAATCCTATTTGATATATTTTTATTTATTTACCTTACCTCTTTATACCTCTTTTATATTTATTTATTTACCATACCTCTTTATACCTATTTTATATTTATTTATTTATCATACCTCTTTATACCTCTTTTATAGTTATTTATTTACCATACTTATTTTATAAATATGGTATTTGGCCCATGGTATCAATATTAATTTGTCCCATGGTATTAGTCCCATAGGCTTCATCTAAACAAAACCTCTTTTTATTTTATTTTTAAATATAAAAAAGTTTATGGAGTAAATATAAAAAGATTTTTTATGTATTTACCATACATCTAGTTTATATATATTTTTATTTATTTACCATAGTCCCGGAGTAAGTATTAAAATATGTTTTATTTATTTACCATACCTCATGTGTATTTATATTTATATTTATTTAAATTTTAAAATATTGCAACTTTGATGGGGAAATATTTATGTCTTTAAATATTTTAATTTATCCATAGAATATGGGTTTTCTTTTTAAATATTCATTTTACAAATATTTAATTAAAATAAATATTAAAAGATTTTGGATTTTGATTGTTTGTGTTTAATTAACTCTTTTCTTTTGATTTAGGAAATGGTATTGACTTTAGTAAAGAGTAAAGATGTTTAAAATTTTACTTAATTTGGAAATTCAATGTGGTAATTTTTTTTGTTAAAGGTAAATTTTGATCCATTCAAATTCAGGTATATAATTTACTATCCATTAAAATTATATAAATAATACATAAAGTTATATACAATATAAATATTCAAGTTATATAAAATTCAAGATTAGGTTAATGCTTTGGCCGACATTAGAAAAAGTAAAATTTATTATTTTTTGAGAACGTGACATACCCGACATCAGGGTCATTCAACTTAATGGTTCATTATATAATCATGTGAGCATCACCAATGATATATCTTAAAAAGAAACTGAAAATCCATGTGTACAAAATCGATGTATACTCTAGAGAGTGTTTCTCATATCACTATGTAAATTGTTGTATTCTACTTCAACAAAATTATAAGATAAACTGTAATACACATCATATATGCACCATAACAATTGCCATACAACTAATTTGTTTTAGGATACATGTGGCATTCTAGGGGTAAATTCTATATGATGTGTATATCAATCTATTAGGTGTTGGTAAGTTGTGAGTATCTAAGAAATGATAAGGAATATCCATACATCATGATCTTGTAATGTGATTATAAATTGTGTCTATAATTTCCATTAAATGTATAAATGATTTGTTTAAAAAAAATCAACACAATCAACCCTAAACAATGCTCATGATGTGTAATGTCATTGGAAAAACAAAAATGATGGTCACATGTCCCATTTCTATGGTAATGGTGATCATATATATGTTGTAGCGACACTTGATGAGTAATTAAATAAATCTCAGAGTGTGACTCATTGTGCCATATTTTTTTTAAGCATGATTTGTTTTCCTAGTTTTTACTAATTTGTTAACATATTTTATTCATTTGGAAAGCTAATTAATGATGCTTTAAGTAATTAGGACCTAATGATAGATCTGGACCGCACATGCATGCTACTTAAGAAAAATTGAAATATAAACTATAATACACACCTTATATCTGCCATAACAATTGTCATACAACTTATTTACTTCTAGATACATATGAAATACTTCAGGTAAATTCCATATTATGTGTATACCAATATAGTAGGTGTTGGTAAGTTATGAGGATCTAAGAAATGATAGGGTATCCACACATTAGTAGTGCCCTGGTGAATTTTTTGCATAATTTTCTATTTGTTGTAATTTTGTTGCCTCGATTTGTTATAGATTTCAAATAATATATACAATTATCTAACAATTGTTCTTTATAAAGAAGAAGTACAATAAGTAGTCACCTAAAAGTGAGCCATGTGAAAATATTGGTAACATGAGTAACCTGGTAAGCTGTAAATGAAAAGTGAATAACCTCCACTCACCAACAAGTGGTAGGTAGGGTTGGAATTTGGATTTCTCTTTACCCGTCACACAAATTTTTTTGACGTTTTGGTCATTTATTTTCTAGTCAATAAACGTTACGTTTAAAATTTTTCACTTCATTAATGATGTTCTCGTAATAAATTAACCCTTCACCAATAAAAGTTTGATTAAAAAAATTGAACGCTCTTCCATTTTCTTTGGATTTTGGAGTGTGATATATCTGTGTCATGGAATTTTAATACCTAAAGTTTCAAGAGAAATAACTGATTCTTGTCAAACTAATATTTCCTCAATATATGCTATGATATACTAAAAATTACTTCAAAAATCAAGTAACCTTCCAATATAAAAAAAAAAACATGAACGAGCTTTCCCTAAATTGCAATAAATTTATGTTTATTATTAATATTGCATAATCTGTCTTATAAAAATTGCATAATCGGACTAAGAACAAATCCTCAGTGCATTTTTTTATTGTTGTTGTGATTAAAAAAATGAGCCAAAGAATGCTAAGGCACTCAGAGAAATCAATCTATGTATTATTTCTCACAAAATCATGTTGAGTAGTGGAGACTAAGCGCTAGATTTTTTTCTATCCTCAATCTCTCTATTAATTATGTCTATGTAGTTATAAGAATAACAAGCCAAAGAAATCTTAGGCTTCCAGAGAAATTAGTCTCTGTGTGTAGAAATTGATGATTACTGTTGACTAAATGTTATACCATTTGAAATTGCTAAGCGAAATTAATCAGGCCATGATGTACCATTTGTCAGTATCTATTTTCTCATATATGAAAGTTTTTTTTTTCTAAGTAAAAGTAATTCTTTTAGCAAAATGAGAACAGTACAGCGGGCTGAAGCCTGATCATTGCCGAGTGCTGTGGCATTTGAAAAAAAAACCATAGCTTGAAGACTGCCCTGCAAGAGGGAAACCAGTCTGAAAAAGTTCACCAGAGAATTGTAGTACTGGAGACCATATCGAAGCAAAATAAATAGATGCATTTTCAGAGACAGCAGGAAACACATGAATAGGCCCGTGAGAATGGGTAGAAATAGAGCAAAAAACCAGATTGAAGAGGAGGAACTACTCATTAGGAGGTTCGTAGACAACTCTGCACCAAAGTTCATCTGGTTCCCCGTCAGCATTATACAGGTCAGAAATAGAATGGATCACCTTCCCGGGAGGAGGAGGAGTAATCTACGCCTCGCTCACTTGCACTGCGTCCTGCCTCTTAGTAGGTTGACCCACGCTTCCTTGTTCGCCAGGTCCTACGTGGCCTTGCCCATCTGACCCTGCATGTCCAAACTATCAGGGTGCTTCAGCCCAACAAACTGCGTCGAATCTTGAGCCACTGACAGGCTGCATTCCACCAGGCGAGAACTGGGAACAATTTCCTAAGGCTCTTCACGAAAGATGACCGTAATTGAGGCAGTCACCCTGGGTCGATTAAGAGTGTTGTTAAAGGAAATATGCGCGGTGTGGGTTTCAGCAGGAGGAGCGGAAGGATTGGGGGAAGCAAGGCGACGGCCTGAGCGGAGAAGGCGCCCTCTAGGTTGACTGTCAGAGTGGGAGGTAGATGCAGAGAAGGTGCCAGAGGTGGAGGGAGAGTGTCGAATTTGGCGCCTCGTGGAGCCTCTTCGGCAGCGCATTCTCTGCCTGAGGCGCGGCATAGTCGCACTCAAGACAGCAGGGCAGGGAGGCAAAAGATGGACAGAAGACTGAGGCAAGAGGGGAAACAGGGCGACATAAGCAAGCTTGCAGGAACCAACATGGGAGAAGTGGATATTTTCTCCAAAATCCAAACAAAAATTGAGACAGCTCCTCTTACCAGTTACAGTGCGAACATTAGAAATCCCTGCTCCTGGAGCGCACCACAGATTCACAGGCGGGGGAATTCTATTCAGACCAGAGGGAAGCTCCATAATAACAACCCAGTCTACCATGCAACTGTGAATCGACTGCAATAAACCACCATAAGTATGAACTGGAGGTTGAGCCATGTCGCGAAATGTGAATGTGTATTGAGGAGCGGGACTATGGTTGATTTGAGCATGAGTAAATGGCATTAAAAACCGATCAGTCGACATTAAGAACTGAATGACAGCACTCTTGCGGGTGGGCGAGTGGCTTCTCCTTATGCCACACCCCCATCCCATCACGTTAAACACTACCAACTTCACCCGCATCTAGGTTCTCATGTATGAAAGTTGATGTACCATTGAAAGTTTAATAATTCTATTCAAATTTTAATAACTATAATAACTATATATATATATGTATATATATATATATTTTTTAATTTAATGATTAATAATAATTAAATTAAAATTATTAAAAGACAAAATAAAAGATTAATAATCACGAACTATTATGATAATTTAAAAATATAGAACTCGGGCTGAACATAGTTACAAAGATACCAAGAAAAGAAGAGTGCATGTGCATGATAACCTCTTTCTTGACAACCTATGAATGCCATTCTCAATGAAGACTCAAGACTCAACTGGATTGGATTGTTTATCAAAACAGTAGGAATGAATCAAAGTTCAATGAATGAATAACTTGATCGAGAAAATTTATAGGGAAAGGTAACTTGACTATCAATCTACTAAACCTCACTTCCATGATTAAAAAAACACCCCCACCTTCTCATTGGTCCCATCATGGTCCACCTATTGAAAAACAACCAACAAATATTATTTTTTTTATATTTTTGCATGGCCATTGGACAATGATTTACTATAGTTTTCCTACTAAATTCCAATGGATGATTATTCAAAAATATTGAGAATTAGTTTAGTCTCAAGGCATAGCCAAGAGTCTTACTGTATAATTATAGATTACCTCTCCATTGGATGATTGTACATTTTTCATCTACTTTTTCACGTGAATTTTAGTTGATGCTAGATCTTTGCCTTCTATTTCTTTAGTGAAGCTAAGACTTAAATTTGATCTTACATTAATAACTATACTTGCATGAATATCGATGCTTTTATACTTCCCCACTGTGGTCAATGTTGATGTATGGCGTTGGCCCATTGATCTTATAATTAACTCACTATTCATATTCAATTTTCTCCAGTTCAGCGCAATAAAATAAGGAAAATAGAAAATGAAGTCCTGATTTATCTTTCCAGTGCTCCTACATAATACAAATACTCTTAAAAACCAATTAATATATAAATTGTCATCATTCATGCTAAAATCAGTTTGAATTTTTATAATGAATCTACTTACAATTAATAGATTACATTTCTCACAGAATAAGAGATAATTTAGAACTATGATTTCACAATAATAAATTATCGGGCTCCCACAGGGCGATGAACTTGGTCGGATGTGACCCTTCTGTAGCAGCTCCTGAATCTACCTCTTGATTTCATCTTTCTCCAGAACAGAGCACCGATAGATTGATCCGTTGGGTAGTGGCGCAACTGGGGTCAGATCAATCGGGTGCTTGACTTGACAGTGTAGAGGAACCCCTGTGGGTGAGGTGAAAATGTCCCCATACTCCTCCAAAACCTTATCCATTTGTTGTTGTCGTGTAGAGGAGCCTTTTCTGGAGGTCGTGGCCATAGTATTCTTCTTTCCCCGGGGGCGGATCATCAGGAAAACAAATTTCCTGGTTTGGGAAATGAGCTTACTGCATTGTTTTGCAGTAACTAAAGAGATAGTAACAGGAGGTGGTACCTCTAGTATCCTGTACAACTTATTTCCCAAAGTAACAATAACGGCACAAGGCCAAGACTCATACACCGCATAACACTTCCACAAGTATGGTTGTCCTAATAATACATCAGAAACATCAATAGGAACAACGTCGCATAATACCTCATCCGTGAAGGGCTTGATGCTATAGGGAAGGCGACACTACTGGCTGACGCGAAGATCTTGTCCTTGGTGAAGCCACCCGATGGTGTATGGATGTGGGTGAGATGTGGTCGGCAAGCCCAACCGCTTCACGGAATCTGTCGAAATGAGGTTCTTTTGGCTCCCATTGTCGACAATGAACTGTACCGGGGAGCCCTTTACCCACATCTAGGAGTGGAAGAGATGTTCCTCCTTCTGGATCTTTGTAGTGGCAACAGTGGCATTGGGCTCCGCATCAATAATTTGTTTCCCTTTTTCATTCCCCTTGTGAGGTTCTGATTCAGAGTCATAGCATGCATCTAACTCAGAAGCCCGCATCTCGGCCACCAGCGACTGCTTGGCCCGACACTCACTTGTGTTGCGAGTGGAGCTCTTATGGAACTCACACCACTTTCCCGTGTCCTTCTTTGGTTTTGCGGTGTTGTTCTTTGCTTGTGGCTTTGATAGGTTTTCTTGAGTCACCGTGCCTTGGCTCTGTCCTTTGTTCTGTGGTTTGGGAGCACCTTTCTCTTGCTTTTGATTCGCAGATCCAAAGTCTCGCTTCTTCTGTTTGAATTTCTGCTCAATCTTGGCAGCATACCGGTATGTCGTACCAAGCGAGGAGATGTCGAGGAACTCCATTACCTCCTAAATGTATCTGTGCAGACAACTGCGATACTTTAGCACTAGATGTTTCTCTGAATCTTTGATACCCAACTTGGTGCGCAGGGTATGGAACAGATTCGTCAGCTCATGCACATCTTGATCCCTCTGTTGCCGCAGCGTGGTCCATTGTATGTACTTGTCCTCATAGCTCCCCATGGGATAGTATTGTTCCTTGACGGTGTCTCAGAAAGAATTCCAAGTGGGTACGACCGAGAACAGAGAGGGTTCCGTCTCGTCCTTTTTCTCACAGTGGCTTTCCCACCAATCCTTAACATGGGGGGCATCTTTGAGGAGTGAAAAATTAATCTTCTCCCTATCGGAAAAGTCATGAACCAAGAAATATCCTTCTAATAGATTCAACCATCTATCTACGACATCTGCATCTATTTTACCCTCAAATACGGGAATGTCAAAATTTACTTGTACCTTAAAAGGAGTCACACCTCCAGAGTGGCTGCTGGATGCAGATGCTGTTAGGTCCTTGTATTACTAGTATAGTCCCTTATTGTTGTTAGCGTAACCCCCTTATTGTTATTATTGTACCCTCTTAAACCCCATTTTTTTATTATTGTGCCCTTAAATTATTATTGTTAGGTCGGCTAGGATTACATTGTGGCCCCATGGACTTCTATATATAGAAAAGAGGTTTTGTAAATTGTATCATCAAAGAATTTTTCATTTATGTAATGTATTGGAGGTTTCTCCCTCGATGTGGCTCATCTATAAGGTGTTGATATCTCTTTTCTTCTCTTTTTGGAGCTGGTTACACAACATTTGGTATCAGAGCTTTGGATTCTAGGGTTTCGCTGCTCCAAACAGGTCATCATGGAATTTTCGCTATAACTGTTTTTCTACGAAGTTTCAGAAGCTGAAATTTTTAGGGTGTGAAGCCGAAATCGTGAGGAAGATTTTCTAAACATTTCAGAGCTTGGTTCACAATATTTTCTGAGATATCATCTATGGAAGTTAGGTATTTTTTCAGGCTCCTAAACAGGTCATCGTGGCATTTGCGCTATAAATGTTTTTTCTACAAAGGTTCCAAATCTGAAATTCGTATGGTGAAAATCTGAAATCCTAAGGAAATTCTTCAAAAAATTTCAGATCTTGGTTCACAATATTTTGAGAGATATGATCTGTGGAAGGTAGTGCTTTTTTAGGCTCCTGAATTTCATCTCAAAGAGGTGATCGTGGGAAAAGTTCAATAACTCTCTCTCTGGGCATCAGATTGGAGTGTCGTCAAAAGTGTTCAAAAGTACATAGACTGTAGTTTCTTTTCTATCAATTTTAGAGACAAAGGACGAAAAAGTGACACGTAGAAAGTCGTACAAGTTCGCTCTACTGAACCAGTCTAGAATTAGGTCATTGTGGGAGATTGGACACAACTTTGTCTTGTAGAATCCAAATCAGGTCAGACCTATGGCATTCGAAAGATAATTCAGAGGGCTACGTTGATACTAAAATTAAAATATTGAAGTGCTGCAATCATAGAGATAATCCAATTTCAATATCGAGTTCCTCAAAAGCAAGAAAAAGGTGTGTATATTTTTTTTTCTTTCCAAATTGCATGAGTCTTCTTGAAGAATCAATTTTAATTGATTCCAAGGGCAGATTGTAGAATATATAGCAGTATTGGGTTCTAAAAGATTCCCCGTAAAAATAATTCAACAACCATTAAGCCTTCAGAAGGCTCTACTATGAATCATGAAGATGAAGAATTGCAACATGAACTATCAAAATTACAAGAGCAAGTGCAACAAATTTCACTCTCGCAAAGAGCAACAAAAAATGAAATGGAAGTTTTGAAGAAAGGCGTGGAAGTGAAGATGGACGGTTTGAAGAAAGGCATGGAAGCTAAGATGGGTGGCATGGAAGCTAAGATGGATGGCATGGAAGCGGACATGAAAGACAACATGGAAAACAAGAAGAATGATCTCAAAACAGACATCAAAGGTTTGACAAAGTTGATACAAGAAATGTTTCCTAATGGTGAAAAGATAGTAGAAGAACCTCATGATGAGAACAAAATAAATGTTAATCGTGATTTCATAAACTCTAATGTTGGCGGGAAGAACCACCATATTCCAAAAATGGATACGAGGAAGTTTGATGGAAAGGATCCTGTAACATGGATACTACAGATGGAGCAATATTTTGATCTCCATAATGTGCAAAACACAAAAGGTACGCATTGCAACTTTACATTTAGAACAAAATACATTTGTATGGTATCGATGGCTTTTCTCCCGTAAAAAAATTGTCACTTGGTCAATTTTTACGGAGGAAATGATAGCACATTATGGGGATACAAAGAGAAACACCTTCTTTAGCCAATTGATAAATCTCAAAAAAAAGGGTTTAGTGGGGCAGCACATTGAGGACTTCCAAAAATTGAATATAAGGGTAACTGATATTCCAGAGGAACACATGATTGATCTCTTCATAGGCACTTTAAAAGATAACATCCAACATGAAGTTCGCGTTTTGGAACCTGATTCATTGGAGAAGGCATTCAGGTTGGGAAGAAAAGTTGAATGTAAAGTTATGGCGACAAGGAAGCCTACCACTCAATTCTATAAATAAGGAAGTGTTGCTACATCTAGATTTCCACAACCTATAAGGTTGACACCACAAAAATTGGAAGAAAAAAGAGCAAAAGGGCTTTGCTACAGTTGTGATAGAAAATACACTAAAGGTCATAAGTGTGCTGAGAAGAAATTATTTTACATAGATTGTGAAGAGGAAGAAGAAAATGAACAAGAAGAGGATATACACCAGGAACCAACCCTAGAAGAGGACGAAATGAATCCGACCATATCGTGTAATGCACTGGCAGGAATTACCACTCCTCAAACTCTCAAGATAGAAGGACGAATCAAGAAGAAAAAGGTAATAGTGTTGATTGATTCAGGTAGCACCCATAATTTTATTCATTCCTATGGGAGGTGTTGATGTTGTACTAGGAGTACAATGGTTGCAATCTTTGGGGATGGTACCTTTTAATTTTCAAGAACTTTTCTTGAAAAAAAATTTCAGAAGGAAAGGAAGTCGAATTACGGGGTATTGAAGGGAAGCCAGGAAGGATAATAAGCTCTAATGTCATGACAAAGCTTCTAAAGAAATAACAACGAGGTGTAATTGCACAATTATGCTCACTAGAAGTTTTGACATCAAAATCATCTATTTCTGCAGATCTCTAACAAGTCTTGGACAATCATTCCAAGGTGTTTGAAACTCCCAAAGGACTCCCACCTTTTCGTGATCATGATCATGCTATTCATTTGATTCCAGGAAGTTTTCCTCCAAATATCAGGCCTTATAGATATCCTCACTTCCAAAAGAGCGAAATTGAACGTATGATTGGATAAATGTTAGAGGCGGGTATAATTCAACCTAGTCAAAGTTCTTTCTCTGCTCCTGTAGTATTGGTACACAAAAAGGATGGATCATGGCGAATGTGTCCGGATTATAAGGAGCTCAATAAGCTCACCATTAAAGATAAATTTCCCATTCCTGTGATTGATTAATTATTGGATGAATTACATGGAACAATTTATTTTACCAAGTTGGATCTTCGTCCAGGATATCATCAAACTATAATGAAGACTGAAGATATTCCAAAAATAGCATTTCGAACTCATGACGGTCATTATGAATTTTTGGTCATGCCTTTTGGCCTTACCAATGCACCTTCTACATTTCAAGGGTTGATGAATTCCATTTTCAAACCCTTCCTTAGAAAAATTTTGCTAGTATTTTTTGATGATATACTAATCTACAGCAGGTCTTGGAAGGATCATGTTGAACATGTTGACAGGGTGCTCAAACTATTGCGGGAGAAACAATTATATGCAAAAAAATCCAAATGTTTCTTTGGAGTACAAGAGGTGGAATATCTGGGTCATATTGTATCTCACGAGGGTGTTAAAGTAGACCCTAACAAAATTAAAGCCATTAAGGAATGGAAAGTCCCCACAACCATAAATAAGTTGCGAGGATTTCTCGGGTTAACAGGGTATTATCGCAAGTTTGTTAAGAAATATGGGAGAATAGCAGCACCTCTAACAACATTATTGAAGAAAGATGCATTTTCATGGACTCCTGAAGCAACTAAGGCCTTTGAACATCTTAAAGAGGCAATGTGCCTAGCACCAGTCTTAGCTACACCAGACTTCACAAAAACCTTTATTGTGGAATGTGATGCCTCAGGAAATGGAATTGGTGCAGTTTTAATGCGGGAAGGAAGACCCATTGCTTTTGAAAGTCGTCCAATCAAAGGAAAGTATTTACAAAAACCTATTTATGAGAAGGAAATGTTAGCAATACTGCATGCACTAAAGAAATGGTGAACTTACCTAATGGGAAGACACTTCAAGGTAAAAATTGATCATGATAGTCTTAAACACATTTTGGAACAAAGACTATCTTCAGAAGAGCAGCAAAAATGGGTCACAAAGATGTTGGGTTATGACTTTGAAATAATCTACAAAAAAAGAAAGCTTAATGTTGTTGCAGATGCACTCTCAAGAAAGAATGAAGAGGTGGAAGCATTGCTTTGTGCCATTTCTATTATCCAACTAGATTGGATAACCAAAGCAAGAGATGAATGGAAGAAGGACAAAGATGTGTGGACACTCATTCAAAAGTTGCAGCAAGATCCTAGTACATCTGATACATTTAGTTGGAAAAATGATTCCTTATGGTACAAAGATCGCTTATATCTTTGCAAGAATTCCCAACTAAAACAAAAGATTCTTCTGGAATTGCACACTTCTCCCTTAGGAGGACACTCGGGATTTTTAAAAACTTACCACAGGGTGAAGAAAGAATTTTTTTGGGATGGCCTTAAATCTGATATTCAAAAGTTTGTGGCGGAATGTTTGGTTTGCCAGCGGAATAAAGTTGAGACAATTAAGACACCGGGACTTCTACAACCTTTATCCATTCCAAGTCAACGTTGGGAGGAGATTTCAATGGATTTTATCACAGGTTTACCTAAGTCCGAAGGAAAGAGTGTCATCATGGTGGTAGTTGATAGACTTACCAAGTATGCACACTTTTGTTCATTATCTCATCCAATTTAAAGCAAGTACAATTGCTACTACATTTGTGACGTAATTCAAAAGCTACATGGAAGCCCAAGGTTACTTATTTGCTGTGAGATCCCATTTTTACGGGAAATTTCTTGGACGAAGTTATTTTCTTGTTTGGGTACTCAATTAGCTCATAGCTCATCTTATCATCCTCAATCTGATGGTCAAACTCGAGATAGTAAATAAATGTTTTGAAGGATATATTCGTTGTTTTCTATCCGATAAACAAACACAATGGGTCAAGTGGTTACCTCTCGCCGAATGGTGCTATAACACTTCCTTCCATAATCGTAGCAAAATGACCCCATCTATGGCACTTTATGGATATCATCCACCATCAATCACATCATCTTTAAGGGAAAATTTGAAAGTTCAAGCAAGGAAGATCACATCGAGCACGCAAGAAGTTCTCCAACTCTAAAGGATAACTCCGACTCCCGCACAAAATTGAATGAAATAATAAAGTGCATCAACATCGTTAAATGGTAGAATTTTTGATGTAGGAGATTGGGTATTTTTACGGCTACAACCATATAAACAAATGTCCCTCAAGCAAGCTAAGAAGGATAATAAATTATCACCAAAGTACTATGGTCCTTACAAGGTGTTGCAAAATATTGGTACCATGGCATACAAATTGGAGCTTCCCTCGTTTTCCTTCACGAGTACATCCAGCTTTTCCATGTTTCATGATTAAAGAAGGTTATAGGTGAAAATATTCTAGTTCAAACAATATTGGCCGTAATCAGATGAGGAAGGAAAAATCATATTGGAACCGGAAGGTCACGGAACAAGAACTCGACAACTATGGAATCGATCAATTTTAGAGTATCTCATCAAGTGGAAGAACTTACCCACCGAAGATTCTACATGGGAGGATGAGAATTCTTATATGTATATCGCAGCTACTCAAGCGTTGAGGACAACACTTTTTTGAAGGAGAGGGGCATGTTTGGTCCCTATATTACTAGTATAGTCCCTTATTTTTGTTAGTGTAACCCCCCTTTATTGTTATTATTGTACCTCAGGAACCCCATTTTGTTATTATCAGGCCCTTAAATTATTATTGTTAGGTCGGCTAGATTACATTGTGGCCCACTAGGATTACATTATGGCCCCATGGACTCCTATATATAGAAAGAGGTTTTGTAAATTGTGTATCATCCAAGAATTTTTCATTTATGTAATGTATTCAAGGTTGCCCCTCGAAGTGGCTCATTTCTAAGGCATTGATATCTCTTTTCTTCTCTTTTTGGAGCTGGTTACACAACATATGCGCCACCGGTGGGCAGCCGTTGAAGGATCCGGGAAAATTTATCCATCATCTCATTCCTTTGTTTTTCGAGGGCCTCCTTGAGCAATATTTGATAGGATCTCCTACTACCTCATCTTTTTCTTTCGTCCCCCATGGGCATCCGTCGTGGTTTGTGAGGTCGATTCGCAAAGGCTCCACCGTATCGAGCCCTAACTCCTTATACCCCCGACCTCATTGGGGACATGCAAAGAAGGATCGAGAAAAATTAGACCGCTCTAATACCATAAATACGTAGATGCAGCTGAAATAAACTTCATTTTATTAATATCAAAGAATCGAAATTTTCTTATAGACAGAATGGAAATAAAACTAGCTAGGCGCTAAATAGCTATCTCTCGAGGAGAGATGTGGTGGCTACAGTCTCCGAACCGAGTTACAATGAGGCTCAAGGGCCTATTTATTATTGAGAAACAATGGAGAACCCTAACATCCAAAAACCTAACCCTAGGAGATGAAGCGCCAAAACTATGGGCCCCGTTTGGGTAAACCGGGTGTTTCAACTTCCCAGGGACGTAACTTTGCATACTATCTCCGTTTGACGCACGTGATACATCATTAGAAAGATCTATTCGAGGAATACAACTTTCACCATGAATATAATTTTAGAACGAAATGATACATAATGATATTCGTTGGAGGCGTGATGCCCAAAAAACATTTTTAGGGCCTCAAAAATGGCCCTAAGTTCAGACCCGAAACCTGCTAAAAAATAGTAAGTTGTGCCGAAACCGAAACCGGGAAGAGACAAAATGGTGGGGCCCCAAGTGGAATAGGCGAGTGGCCACCGCACCGACTCCCGGATCATTGAGTGAGCCAAAAAAATAACTTTCCTTACTTTTTGAGTACAACCTTGCAATTGCGAAGAGGACTAGTGTTGCAAAATTATTGGTAAGTGGAAATTGTGTATGTAAGAACGTTTTTGAAAAAAAATTCAACATCAAAATTAAGTCTTCTATCCTTCCTAGCACCTCATGGAAAATGAGGATCCACAAATTCTAGTCGTAAAATATGTGCAAAATGCCTCATGACTGGGCAAATGGAGGACTCGGTCCTATGTCACGCTACATGAGTTAGGTTTTGTGGCAAATGTGGAACCTTGTATAGTTTTTCAAGGATAGGAAAGGAGAATATTGTCGCTTAATCATCACATGAAACTTCATCACCATTTGAAAATTGTGTCCTAATTTGAAACAATAAGACTACCCAACTATTTCATTATTTAATTTTGATTGTGTAATACAAAAAAATATCCTAGATAACTTAAATAATGTAAGCACTTTGCAAAAATTTAGTGGAGAGAACCTTCAATTACATTTATTTTGAAGTTCCACTTGCATTTTAAGCCATTTTAATTAGTCTTTCATGGCTATCTAGTAAAAATTTCAACCTCTGTAGAAATTTGTTTGTCACTTGTATTAGAAATGAAAAAATCAAATGTAAATAAAAATGATTTGAAATGCTAAAATTCAAATGCGCGCGCTACATAAAAAAATGATTTTTTTAAAAACTACATTAACGTTCTGAGCATCACGCGTATTCGCCCTCGTTCTTTCGTAACAATGATCGCTCTCGCATTCGCCTTCAGCTCTACAACAGCATTTCGCCTCTCGCCCTTGTAGAACAACATTCGCCCGCTTTTTGCAAAATGGTAAGTTCTACCGCAGCCCTTCCTCCTATAGTAGGGTTGACCCTATTTGGGTTTTCTTTGGAGCCTCTAAGAATACAAAGGTTGTGATTGATTACGGGCAATCGCCTATATTTAGAACTTTACCTCTCAATGATAATGTTTGAGAAATAGTAGCACGCTCAGCTTTAGAGGCATAAAATTATTCTTCCCAACTATCTTTATACGTCCTCCGTAATTTTGGAATTTGATTTAAAAAAATACTACCCAACTTTGAGTTCAACTCGGTGTTCGTGTAAGGCTGTTTGGGCTTTGGGAAATGTTGTTGAGACTCATTTGGGGTCTTGGTTCTCATTCATGGAGCTCCGACGTAGGTGCTTGCCCGCCTGAATGATACCGCTGTATTTCAATGATATGAAATGCTACATGGGCTCACAAATTTTTTCCATGGTAAATCCCAACCACGCCATTCGAATAGGTAAGTCGAATACATTTTCCGCCTCTTCTTCAGTTCACAGATACTATGGATTTTTTATAGATCTTGGTGCTTGGTAGATTTGGACGACATGGACCTAGGCTCTTGTTCATTACAATGACTCCGTCATTAGGTTTTAGAAAATGCTCAGAAATTTGGGTTTCACAAGGGGATTACCTTGCTTGCAATTATCGATTATCAATCACATTCAAAAAAAGTATTTTAGCACAACAGTTTTGTAGTAGAATTTCCAAGGCAATTTCACAATATTTGAACTAAATTTGTCCGGCCTTTTCAATACTCTACACTTGTAACAGAATCCGTACAAACAATCTAGTGGCCACTTCTAACAACAACAACACCTCCCGTTGCAATGCCCTATAATTCACCCTCTCTACACGCATGAATGACTATGGAACCCTTGTGAATGTACCTGAGTCAAAGGTACCGAAGCCTATTAGGATCGTGGAATTCAACATCCAAAATAATATCAAATTCCACAAGCACAAGATTCTCACAAGGGCAAATACCATTGAGGACTTAGTTGGACTACCACCCCCAAATAGCCCTGTGGCTACCTGTAGTGTGATCATTTGGAGCAATAAAAAATGCTCTGTATCCATCCCCAATTGAAACAAGAACAGACCTACATTGGTTACAGTAAAAGGAGAAACACGTTTTGAAAGAAGAAGAAACTTTTGTATTAGGTCTCGTAAACGAATCGGTCTATTGTACAATGCCCTACCCGCACTTCAAATTGGTACTCCCAACTCCATGCTAAGGCTCAGAAAACCCATTCTTCGATGTATATCTTAACCCGAAGTTTGATTCCAAAAAACTCCAAGTCCCCGTTCTATGCCCAGGACCTCTGGCATAAATTCCAGTAGAGTTCGACGAAATACTTCACAATAGGAAGCAAAATAAAACATCGCAAAATTGCTCCACTTTAGATTGATAATTTTCTCGTGCTAAAATTCAATCATGGACAAAAGAAAAACATAATATCAAATACAACCAATCCACAATGGAATTTGAACATGAGGATTTATAACCATAGAAAACCCTCTCCAGTTAAAAGAATTCCGTAATGGCTTTAAGATTCTACTAATGAGCACTTACAACACCATAGAAATTACTGTCACAATGAAATCCCGCCTAAAGCAAAGCCCTTGTACAAGCGAAGCATTTCATGCGGGAAGTAAGAATCTTGCTATCTCCGACGATCCGGTTCCGTGGTCAAATCTCGTTGTACACTTGTTCTCGATAAATGTGGATCCGTCTTAGCTTTAGCCTGGTTCTCATTTAGGGATCGTGGCTATCTAATCTCGTCGTGGCTTCGACTATACAAACTGTTCCACAGGAAAATGTCGACTCGCGTGTATAGGAGCTTCAATGGGTGCTCTCAAACACTTTTTTGGGCAGCTTTGTTTTGTCTCCCGATTCAAGTAGAACCAGTTGGCCTCTGCTTTAGTCCGAACTTAGTTCTCTCATATTTTCCATCCTATCCCCGTTTTCTACCAAGAAATACATAACTTCACGCATATCAAAATTGACTATTTTTGGCCATTTATCTTTAGTAATGGTACAACTAATTTGGTGCATTCGCATAAAGATTCGAAGAGCACTCTCAAGCCGCCATTCAAAGATTTTTTAGCATAAACTACTACATTTAACTTCCATGCTCTAATATTTATATCAACCATAAGCATTCTTAAGGTAGTTCCATAGGAAGCAAGGAATGCTTCCGATAGCTTCTTATCATAGTGGTACAATTTTGTTCGCGCTTATCTTTTACAAACCTCCAATTTTCCAAACGTAGAGACTACGCCTTTGCATTCGAAATTTTGGACAAATCTCGTTTAGTATTCTACGTAAAAAATGCATTAAGAATAAAAAAAGCCCACAATTTTTTAAAAAGCCCACATTTTGTAAAGTCTACACTTGTAAAATGCCCACTTTTATTTTATTTTTGCTTATATATTGAGCTCCCATTGAGTTCAACAAGTCTTGGGTTTTCTACACCATTGAGAGAGATTTATTGTTTTCTTTATAGGATAATTTTCATCAATGGAAGAAAACATTGAGCCGGGAAAAAAAATTCAAAAGGGTGAAAGGGGTGATACAGTAGTTTATTGCCCTTGTAAAAAATGTTGTATGAGAAATAATGTTAGAGTTTTAATAGCAACAACAACAGCATTGTAGGAAATATGGGCACATTGATTGTGGATTGAATGACTATCAACTTGCATGGTAATTAATTATCTATTCTTCATTTTGATTATATCGTAAAATTTTATATTATTTTAATATTTTTTATATGTGCACTAATGTCTAATTAATTAATGTTTGTAATTTTCATAAAGGCACAGTTGCCCCCCCACTTTTTGCAGATGATCAACCAGCTTCCACAGCAAAATAGTAGTAGATTAGATGATGTTGCACCAGTACAAGAGAATATTGCAGCAAATATTAGTATTGGAAATGATGTTGTACAAGGTTAAGAACATGAAGCGAATGATGAAGGTAATTTTAATGATCCCATGGAGGTAGATAACGATGATAGTAATGAGACAGTTGACATTAATGATGGGACACATAAAATGCTCCAAGACTTGTATGGTGAGTCAGATGATGATGGTGGAGATAGCAGTGACGGTATTTATGATGTACCTCTGATTGAAAGGTCAAGTGAACGACTTTTTGAACACTCAAATGCAACTCTTCTCTCTGCTACATTGTTGCCGGTGAACTTAAAGGTTATGAATAATTTGTCGAACAGATGTATGACACAACTCCTAAGGTATGCAATATGTATATATGATCACATATATGTAAATGTTGATTATTTTCCCTTTTTTTAGTTGTAATACATGTGTAAAATAATAACTTATATAAGTTATTATTTTACACATGTATTACAACTAAAAAAAGGGAAAATAATCAACATTTACATATATGTGATCATATATACATATTGCATACCTTAGGAGTTGTGTCATACATCTGTTCGACAAATTATTCATAACCTTTAAGTTCACTAGCTCTCTGCTATTGTTGCTGGTGAACTTAAAGGTTATGAATAATTTGTCGAACAGATGTATGACACAACTCCTAAGATATGCAATATGTATATATGATCACATATATGTAAATGTTGTTTATTTTCCCTTTTTTTTAATTGTAATAAATGTGTAAAATAATAAGTTATATATATATATATATATATATCATAGTTATCAAAACTGGCCAGTCAGGACAGCTGCCGGTTGGAACCAGCCTTGCAACCGGGTCAATAGCCTATTCTCACCTATTTTGGCCAGTTAACCGGACCTAACCGGCCGGTTAAGTAAGGAACCGGCCGGTTAAGTAAGGAACCGGCCAGTTTATGCATAAACCAGTCAGTTCCGTACTTAACCGGCCGGTTCGGTGCTCCTCCATGAGTTGCAAATTCCTCAGTGTCTCCTCCATGAGCTGCAAATTCCTCTATTATACTAGCAACAAAATTCTCTAATAACTCATACTCAACACCTTATAGTAGCAACAATACACATGATGACTGATAAATACAAGGCTGGCTAGCATAAAATCCCTGGCAGCATGCAACTCATCAAGTGTACTTGATGACAATTTCTGTTCTCAAAACAATCAGCAGCAACCTTATTTCACACTCAGCTAGGAACTGTCAGACCTTCTCTCTCTTCTCACACATAGCAGCAGCATAAATACAAAACCTTTCACACAGCATACAAGAAATTCGATCATGGTAAAAATACTGATGCAAATGTTCTGACGCCACTCAAGGGACAACAACATACAACCTAATGAAAATGTGACTGGCAATATTAAATTGACCACTAGAAAATTCTCGCTTGGAAATGCACTAAACTGGCTACTGAGTTTTCTGTGTTTTAATGAATCTTTTCAGTGATAAATTTTTTCAAACACATTGTGAGCAGACTGTTGAAGTTGTAATGCTCTCTCAACTTGTTACAAATAGCACTAATAGTGGGTTTCATAAACCAATTCAATACCTCTAAGTGTTGTAGATGTTTTTCTAGAAATTTATTGGCAAGCAAACATAGATAATGAAGAATACAAGATCTTCAAAATGCTGGTCTGATATATATATATATATATACTGAACCCAGAATTGTCTTTAAGGCTGATACAATGAATTGACAACAGATCTGAGCAGGGACAAATTGTATATTATAATATTAACTCAGCAATAAAACACAATGAATAATATAAGAGAAACCTGATACATTACTTCAACAAGTTTGCTTATGTATTTTTCGATGATATGTATGCATTTGCTGCCATTTTGATATATTCACCTTTGCATGGTATATAAATGAGAAAAATTTTCATATTTTGTCTCTATTGGCTTGGAATCATGGTTTCAAATCTTAAAAATAGTTTTTATTTATTTATTTATTTTTCATTTTATTAAAAAATAATTATTTAATGTATTTTTTTTAAAACCGGTTCATATAATGAAGAATACAATATCTTCAAAATGCTGGTCTGATATATATATAATGAACCCATAATTGTCTTTAAGGCTGATACAATGAATTGAAAACAGATCTGAGAAGGGACAGATTGTATATTATAATATTAACTCAGCAATAAAACACAGTGAATAATATAAGAGAAACCTGATACATTACTTCAACAAGTTTGCTTATGTATTTTTCGATGATATGTATTGCATTTGCTACCATTTTGATATATTCACCTTTGCATGGTATATAAATGAGCAAACTTTTCATATTTTGTCTCTATTGGCTTGGAATCATGGTTGCAAATCTTAAAAATAGTTTTTATTTATTTATTTATTTTTTATTTTATTAAAAAATAATTATTTAATGTATTTTTTTAAAACCAGTTCATTGAGATCTAATCGATACCGGTTAGACCAGTTCCGGTTCGAAACCTGGTTCATTAGCTGCACCGATCCGGTCACCAGTTCCGGTTTTAATAACTATTATACACACACACACACACACACACACACACACATATATATGATTAATAATCTTTACAAGACACTACTTTTTGTTTCTGTTGTAGATTGTTGGGTGAATATTTGTTACCATCGCCAAATACTTTACCTCGAACATATCGAGATCTACGTGCTATTATGAAACACTTTGGAATGGAATATAACACTATAGATGCATGTCCTAAAGATCATATTATATATTTTGGAGAACATGTGTTGAAAACAGAATGTCTGAAATGTGGTACCAGTAGATATCGAACAGATCAACTAACCAAAAAGGTGCCTCAAAAGGTTCTTCGTCATATTCCCATAATTCCACGTTTGCGGCAGTTTTTCAGTAATAGCACATTTGTGATTCATGCAGAAAATAGAAGTGGAGATGGTGTTCTTGAGATACAGATGGTTATTTAAAGTAGGAAAAATATATAATTTTAAAATGTTCTCTTAATAATTTCATTGTGACTGATGGTATTAATCATGGAAGCAGTCTACTACTCAATTTTGGCTATTTTATCAACAATAACATTCCTCCTTGGATGTCAATAAAGAGGGAGCACATAATGTTGACTATGATTATTCCAGTTATTTGATACATTATTTCTTTGAATGTAACATTTTCATTTCTCTCGTTGTTTGAATAAATATATATTTTATTTATTTACTTACTTATATATACATATATCATGGGAGTAATTATTATGTATTGTAATTTTGAACAATTAGGTAAGTACCAGGTCAAAGATATGAATGTATATATTGAGCCTCTTATCGATGAGCTAATACAGTTATGGCATGGCATCACTATGTATGACATCACTAAACCAATCAAGCAGAAGAGATTTCAATGTCGTGGAATGCTTGTATGGACAATTCATGATGCCCAAGGACTAACACATGTTTGTGGTATGTAATATTTCATTGCACTTTAATATGATACATAATTATCTAAATTAGATATACCATATTGCATGTTTTAAAAATGATCTCATAGTATATTAATTGTTATTGATCCATATATTGCAGGTCTTCAAACAAAGGGTAGATTTGCATGTCCAGTTTGTGGCCCTAAGATGAAGTATCATCATTCGCCAGACTTAAAAAATATGGTGTTTGATGAGTTTAGGCACTTCCTCCCTAGGAACCATAAGTATTGTACTACTGAAAAACATCTTTTCAACGATAAAGAAGAAACTAGATTAAAACCACGAAGAATGATACCTCAGTTGTGGATGTTGGAATATAACATAATTAATAATCGTCGAGCAGCTGGTACGTAATTTGTGTGTATATATATATATTATTTGTTTATGTAATGTTTGGAATTTTGTTTTAACTAATGAATATATTTTATTGTATTTTATAATTAATATTGTTCTGATTTATTTTATTCTTTGATATCAAGGTCATCGTCGCCGTGAAGGTACTAATATTGTACTTCCACCTAGAATGAAATGTTATCCTTCTCAATTCGCGAGGTTTCCCTACTATGAGGACCTAAAAATAGCTCATTTGTTTGATACAATGCATGTCGGGAAGAATGTGACAGAAATGTTATGGCGAACCATAGATGGTGCACATGATAGAGATAAAATTGACAAAATTTGTGCTAACATTGAGAAATCAAAGCATGCAATGAAAAGTGTGATCGACGGATCAAATAAAAATGGAGGTCGAAATTATAATAATATTCCATGGTTATTAACAGAACAACAAAGCAATGATGTAAAAGAGGTCGTTAGAAGAATTAAATTTCCAACAGGTTTTGCTTCAAACATAAATAATATCTTAATGAAGAAAGGTGACTTCAGTGGGGTGAAAACACATGATTGGCATACCTTTATTAAGGTAATTTTTTTGGTATACGTTTTTGTTTGTTATTGCTTGAATACATATTTTAAATTTTCATTTTTTCTGTTTAATTTGGAAACCAATAACGATTCATTTTTTATTGTTATAGTATGTTCTACCTGTATCTCTCCCAAACGACTTCGACAACAATGTCAAACAAGTTATATATGGTCTCAGTAAATACATGAGGTAAGTAGTTTTGATTTATACGCAAAATCTAATTGCTACAATTTATTTTTGTACTTGATGAAATGATGTATTAATTTACTTGTAATGAAATATATACTATGTTTCATTGAAATAACCTTGCGTAATGATTTGCATATGGTTGTCATTGAAAGAAATCCATCAAGATGAAATAAAGTATTGGAAGAGAGAAATTCCTCAGCTAATGTGTGAAATGAAAAAGTATCTACCTCCAACATTTTTCAATGCACAAGAACACTAATTGATACACCAAGTTGAGGAGATTGAAATGTGTGGACCAGTACACACAAGGTCAATGTGGATGGTCGAGAGGCACCTGAAATCCTTAAAGGCTTTGGTTAGACAAAGAGCACGACCTGAGGGTTCTATGGTGGAAGGATATGTGGTATATCAATCCATGGTGTGTATTAGTCATTATCTTCCTATATTAACTGCGCCAGCCATGAAGGCGGTGGATTGCAATTGGGATGTGAACTCCATCAAAAAAATTGAAGTGGAGCACCTGTTGGGAAAAGGTAGAGTGAAGAAAGTGAGAGGTAAAAGATTTATTATGTATAATGCATATAATGTTTCATTTTTTTACATCATGTATATGATCATTATATTCATTTAGGTCTTATTATTTCATAGTTTTTTAATTAATATAATTTACCATGGTTATAAGTAATATTTATTAATATTGGTGAATTATTGTTTTTTTATTCAGGTGCTCAAGATTACGAGGCACTACTTTTATACATTGCAAACAATCTTGAGTGGATGAGTGAATGGATTGAAACATGTAAAGCATGTAATGACGGTAGGTTATCATGGAAACTACTGTCTGAATTGATTAGAGAAGCGTATCGTAGTGGAGATGGGAATGTTACGGACAGGGAAATCGATTTAGCATATGGTTTGAAAGATAGAAAGGTAAGCAATTAATTCACCTATTTATAATGTGACAAGAAGTTTGATTTTTCAATTAATTTTCATGTTGTGTAAATTATATGTTTAATTATTAATTGAGAATGCATCTTTTTCATGTTTGGCATATTGCAGTTGAAACACCACAAGGCTATGTGGTGCAATGGTCGTCAATTTCGCGTTAAACGGTTGGATGATAACAGGAAAAATTATGATAGTGGGATAACTGCAGTATTCCAGGTCACTAATGTTTCCTCTAGGAGTGACAGACATCCTCGAGAATCTGAAAATAGATATTATGGGTTCTTAGATGATATAGTTGAGTGTGACTTTAATTCCTTCAAAATAGTTTTGTTCGGCGTCAAATGGTATAGGCTACGAATGAATGTACGTGGTGATGATAGAACACTTATTCAACATGAAAATGGATTTCCAATGGTTAAAATATCGCAGTTTGAAGTAGGAAAAGATCGCTATGTTTTTCCAATAAGAAGAACAAGTCTTTTACAGAGGGACTATCAAGAATGGTCATTTGCTGTAGATATGATCAAGAGGAGACGGTAGACTATCTTTGTAGGAAGAAGATGATATTGATCAAAGAAAGATGATGCGATGGCGAATAAGCGGAAGATGCATGGACGAGCCAGATATCTTAGAAGATAGACCGAACTCGGAGATAAGAATATGATGTGATGATGATGTCGATGAGGATATTATTGAAAATGACATAATTGATGATGATGATGCATGATTTGATCATTTCTTAGTTTGAATCGGATGTTGATATAGATGTACGTCAGTTGGATGAATCAGAATCTGAGAAGAATATTGATACGAATGTATGTTCAGTGAAATTTCCGGTTGTTACCAACTTTATATTTTAATATGTAGGAGTATTGTCTATTGGAAAAATATGCGAGAAGTGAATGATATTTAAATTGTAGCTTTCACAGTCTTATTATGCTGTTAATTCTTTACTTGTATTATTGCATCATTCTTTTAGTAAACATGTGAAAAGAAATAACAGAATAAGCCATTACACAAAAGGAACACATACGAACACCAGTATTTAAGGTGGAAACCCAATTTGGGAGAAAACCACCGCTACTGTCGTCTCAGTCTTCAATATTTATTATAAAGAAAACATCTTACAATTTTGCGCTGGCGCAGACTCATACCAGCACTAGGCACCAACCTGCAGAAGGCTTCAACCTTCTCTCGTTCTCCAGCCTCTCCTGGAAGGGAGATTTGACCCCCTGATTTAACATCAGCTTGAACTGGCAGAAAGCTTCCACTTCTTTGCAGAAGACTTCAACCCTCAGATCCACCACATTTCTTCAATTTCTTCATCAGAATTGCATCAGATATTTATTATTTCTTTGCTGATCTTCCTAGAGCTTTTTCATTTCCTCGATCAACTCCATAGGTGCATCATGGATTCAGCGTTATCAGACAACAGAGTTCGATCATGTAGATCTAATAAAGAGATTTTTATTTAGAATGCCTCTGCATGCACACCTTGTACTATGATTCTCATCACCTTATATTTTTTTTTCAGAAAGAGAAAAACGCTATTTGAATTAACAGTGCATAGTTTGACATAACATTCCATCAAGGATGATGAAAAAGCCTGATCAAAATAACCTATCCATCTCATGCACAACTTCTAAGGAAGAAGGTGTTAAGACAGAGGATTAAGTTTTGACCAATTAAACATAACAGGGGAAATATCACCCAATACAAATATCGAGTCCATAAAACATCAGGACTCTACCATATCAGAAGCCATAGGGATGAGGAATAAGATCTGGCTCGCCTGTGGAAATAGACATCCCAAGAAGACAGAGATGAACCGCAAAATTGTAGATATATATAGTAAGTATGGCCTGTATGCATTAAAAACTAAAAAAAAAACGGAGCTTATATATTCCTACGGCAGAAATCTGTTAGAAAAGTAATTGAGCCCCACATATCAGGTCGGCATCTGATGAAAAGATCCAGGCTCACATGAACACACTTGATGCCAATTCAAAAATCTGTAGACAAAAACAAGGAAAAACAGGCTCGCTTGATGGATCAGCACATGGGAACAAATCTGTGCAGGCTCGCTTGATGGATCAACAATTGTGTAGAATGGATTTGTAGCTTTTCGGGTAGTTTTCGCCTATAGTTTTTAGATCAATATAGTTTTTTCCTTTATTGAAACCATGGGTCAAAACCATTCAATTTCTAATGGTATTATTAAAATTCGAACCAATCCAAATAATACTATAGTCAAGGTAAAGTACCAATAGCGTGTCGCTGATGGTTTCCTTTCTTTTATTTATCAAATTCGTGGAATTTGATAAATAAATATTATTCACAACCTTTGGAAATTAAATATATAATAGAACTTTATGGTAATAACCAGCGCTTTTATCAAAAGGCTTTTAAATAGACCTTTGGTTCTGGCCCCACATACATAATCGATGGCCCAATCAACATAATTTAAAAAACTGGGGCCCATTGCTTACGATCGTTTCCATCTGAAGGCAGAGAACACATCGCTCGGCATCAGATGATCTGATGGATATCGTTCGTTGATGATGCACGGATGATAACACACCATGGCACGCCGTACCTTGGGTAACTTTCGCGCATCTATAGCAAATGAACACCGTCCGATGACCCCTTCCCAGATCAACGGTGCTTATCAATATCGCTGGGCATCCTGGGTCGATCAATAACGCGCGATGGCGCGCAGTGACAAGCGGTTTTGTGGAGTCGTACAAGGACGCGTGTCGCGTGTTCTATGGAATCGCACCCATACCTCTTGAAAACTTCTTGCCCGTCGAAGGTGGTGCGATAGAAACCACAAACCACCTTTACTGTTTTCTCGGTCATGGTTCCGCTCTTCCACGCAGGGTTCCATCGCGCTTCCATTTGTTATGTTCAACCTCTTTCCTTCCAGGTTCCGTTCATGATTCCAAAGGGTTAGTCCATGTTCCACCGAAGGTTCAATGCCAAATACTCTGTTTTAGTTCTTTCGCGTTATAACTGGTTTGCTCTCGCTCCTCGTTCCTTTCTCCATGAAAGCCAGTCAGCTCCTTACTAATAGAGTAGACCCTTCCATCATATATTTAACGAATATATATAACTCCACTGTCTACCAGTTTGGATACACTGTCAACCGTATTAACATCGGTTCCTCGATCAACATACAGAGCACAGGGTTTCTTACGGATGTCAATTATGCTTCATCGGGATGCATACATATGTTCACACATGAATTAACTCGTCCTTATTTATATCGATTCTCCATTAAATACAGAGCTTGCCATCAAGGACAATCATATAATAGGATACAGGAAACATATTGCCAACATTGTCTTTAAATAATTTACTAATTATACGGGTTTGTTGCATGTTGTTTATTATTTCAAACCAATAAATAATGGCCTTACTATTGTTTATTATTTCGCAAGATTCGCAGGATTCATTTGATTCTATGGTCAGGTCTCTGAAAAAACCAATTAAACACTTAAATAGTTAAGATCTGGAAGACAGGCTTTACCCCCACCATAAATTGCTGAAAAACCGGCCTTCAGTTCAACTTGCTGTGCTGAAGACGAGGGTGGATTTGGATGATCAGTTGAATGAAAATGAATTAGATATTCGGGATGCTTTTGAGGGCAGATCCATAATCCCCATAGATGAAGATCCCATTGCTGCAGAATTTCTGTCTGCGTTGAAGCACAAGTATAGTGTTGTATCGGAATACAAATTAGAGGAAAACTATACCAAGTCTAAATCAACTGAATCCAGTTCTAGTGCTCTTGAAATTACCGAATTAAAGCCAGAAACATGATTTACAATCTCTAATGGGAACGGGTATGGTAGTTCCAATATTGGATTGGATGTCTGGAGCTCTGCAATAGGCACTGGACCTGATCGTAATGAACCCCAACTAATTCAATGTGATGGAAATATGGACTTTGATGATGATCAGGAAAACAAGCCAGAGCATTTTGGCAATATTGAAGAAACTGAAGAGGTTTCCTGTGATCGATTGAATCAACTCAGCCATAATACATCTACTGCAGGCTGGTTTGTATTAGAAGGAGAATCGGTTTTGCTTTCCCATGATGATGGATGGTGCTCTTTTCACGATATAGTAAATTCATAGGTGTGGAGGTTTTAATTATTGTACTTAATTTTGGGGTTTATGGGTGTTATAATTTATACATTTTGGGATTTTCTATTAGAAATAGGGAAAAACCTAGGGGTTAGATTATTCTCATGGTTTAAATTTCTATATTTGAAATAAAATTCACTAATTTCTATTTAAAAAAATGATTTGCCTAAATATTTGATGTAGTTTAAATAGGATGTAGTTCATTTCAAAGACTGTTGAAATTTTCTAGAAACTATGATTGGGATTTCAAGAATATTTATGCACTCTTTAAATTTTCCCATAACATAAAGGGCAGTTGATGTATGAGTAATACTCAGTATTTTTTTTTTCCAATCTCCAGGAGAAGGTTGAATATAAAGCTCCATATGGGCTTACCCCAAACATGTGGGGTGATTGCTGGTTGATCAGAGCAGCTGGTTCAGATGGTCGCTCTGGTAAATATGTTGTGGCAGCATCTATAGGTTGTACATTGGACTCAGGTTTCTGTTCATGGGACTTTTATAATAAAGAAATTATGGCATTCCATACTGAATCAGAGGCCTTCACTTCAACGTCCAGTACCATCTCTCCAGTTTTGGCAGAGAGGGATGTCTCGAGGAGAAATTTTGGCTTTGCAAATGTTGTGCCAGAGAATCAACATTGGTGGTACAGGCCATGTGGGCCTCTTATGGTATCTACTGCTAGTGCCCAAAAGATAGTTAATATTTATGATATTCGTGATGGAGATCCTGTGATTTCAATGTGTTTGTTTTGAAAGTTTAGGTTTCATAGTAAATCATTAATGGGCTCTAAAATAAGGCCACATTGAAATCTTGGATACATGTTTCATGCCAAAATCAGTTGTATCTTCCATAAATACACAATCTTGGACCACTCTGTATAAATTTTCTTCTTGGACAATATTACATCTCCCTCATTATACAGGTGGTGTTCTTACATGCATAGCAAAGGCATTGTTTTGGCAATCATTTTTTAAGTCACTAGATATTGTGGGTACAAGGATCTAGGGTCTCCACATGAAACTGTGTTGCCCGGAGACTCACTCTGCTTGTCCTTAAATTTGTAAACATAGTAGTATGCCAATGCTTCTTTCATTTTGTATGCATAAGGCGATTTTTTGTCAAAGTCCATAATTGTTTTTAAGTTTTATCCATCCCAGTTTTGTTGTGAATGCACAGGTTTTTGGCTCAACACATATCTGTTATATCTTTTTACTTTTCCTTTACTAACTATTTGAAATTTCTAGTTATATTTAGAGGTGTCTTTTAAGGGATGAGGGGAATTACTTGGATTTAGTGCTGCCAGGCTTATCATTTATTCTCCAAATGAAGCCCTATAATCTGTAACACTATATGGGCATGCATCTCACTTGTTAAAATATAGTTGATACAATACGTTGTACATGAAGCCTGGAATTGTGTACATTCCTGGAATATATTAATTTGCAGGCATGCTTAAAAGAGAGATAGGTTTTGATAAAATCAAAAACCCTGAACATGAAGAAAAAAAAGAGGCAATTATTTTATACGGATAGAACCAAGACATTATCTCCTCATTAATAACAAAACCTCAGTCCAAAAATCATATGTACAAATTCTAGAAGTCGAAAGTTGAAAATTTCTGAAATGGAACCAGGCCCTTTTCAAAAGAATAAATTTAGTAAAAACGAGGGTGAAGAAAGTTATCTTATCAAAATTTCCACATACCGTGTTAGCAAGGAATGACTACGAGTCCTGAGCAGTGAGACTGAGGAATTGCTCTTTTGCTGCAGGTTGCAGTTCTCTTCTCCAACACGATGAAAAGAAAATTCTTAGCTTTGGAGTCTGAAGCCTGAGTCACAACTTGGAAGTTGGTAAGGAAAATTATCAGGGTTGTTGCCAGTTGGCTTGGAGTTCGCAGCCTAATTAATTTTCTTTAATGCATTTCCTTCAATGTTGCACCAGTTGTCACTGGCTAGCAACCTTTACAATAAAATTTATTAGACCCGTCATGCTACGAGGAAAATTTGACGTGATCACTGATCATTGATTTCTTATTGTGATAACAAACATTGGAGATTTACTGTCGTGTTTTAAAGTTTCATTTTTTTTTTAAATTGAAACCGTCGTCGGCATACTGACGCCTTGTAAGCGTCGCTCTTCTGAAGTTTTGAATGATTTCCATTTTCGTCGATCTTGTGACGCCCGTCGATATTGCGACAGTTCTAGAAACGTCGGAAGAGCGACAGAAAAAAGAGGTCGGAGGGGCGACGTTCAAAATTTCGGACCACATTTCATCGAAATTGCGACAGTTCTTCCTGGCGTCGATATTGTGACGCTTCTGGAAAACGTCGGTCTTGTGACACTTTTGCAATATGTCGGTCTTCTGACACTTTTGTACGGCATCGGAAATGCGACAGTTTAGACACGTCAGAAGAGCGACAGTATAAAGATGTCAAAAGAGTGACATTCAAAACGTCGGACGACATTTCGTCGGAATGGCGAGACTTTACAAACGTCGGAATCGCGACACTTTACAAACGTCGGTTTGGGAGACGTCGGAAGAGCGACGCGTGTTTGGAAGCGACGAGGAAGTGTCGGTAGTGCGACACTTTGTAAGGGCGTCGGAATTGCGAGCTCACGACAAACCAAGTTTTTCCCGGCCTCGAACTGTCGCTCTAGCGACGACTGTGTGTCGGAATAGCGACGATTTGGCTGTCGGAAATTGCGCCAAATCCTCTAGTGAGTTTATTCTGTTGCATTCCTGCATAAATCCGGATCAGTTAGCCTCGTACCCTTAAATGAAGCCATACCTCTATTCCTGGCCCTCTACTTGTTAAATGAAGGAGGCCTTTATCACATTGCCG